>CM043017.1:58265348-58572786 GCA_023690525.1 Holotrichia oblita
GATATGTAAACTTCTTATATTTCCCGCTTAATAGCTTCAGAAAATAAAAAACTTTATATGGGTTGGATTGCTAGTAGACCGGGCATTTCAAATCTCGACGACATTTTTCTCTAGCTACTTAGGAAAACAAGCTGGCGTCGTTTCCGGCGACATGTGACCAACTAGCTCTCGAAAAATATCTTATCTAAATTTGGCATGCAAGTAATACTTTTGCCAAAGTTTCAAAGTTCTAACGTCATTCTAAGTAGGCGAAATTGATTTTTCTCCGACATGCGCGTCTTGAAGGAAAAAACAGCTGGATCAAAAAATTGCATTTTTCGCGCTGATTTCGAATATCAAACGAAATCGCATCGCCGACGCTAAAAGAGCAAAAAGATGGCGATTATCTCGATAACCGGCGACACCATGATTTCGTGGAATACACCATTCGACAGGAATTGGCTCATAATATCTATCCTGAAAATTTCAAAGTCCTACATCCATTGGAAATATACTAAAATGAAGCTCGTCCGTACTCATAGCTACTGCGATATGTAAACTTCTTACATTTCCCGCTAAATAGCTTCAGAAAATAAAAAACTTTTATATGGGTTGGATTGCTAGTAGACCGGGCATTTCAAATCTCGACGACATTTTTCTCTAGCTACTTAAGAAAGACAAGCTGGCGTCGTTTCCGGCGACATGTGACCAACTACGCTCTCGAAAAATATCTTATCTAAATTTGGCATGCAAGTAATACCTACTGCCAAAGTTTCAAAGTTCTAACGTCATTCTAAGTAGGCGAAATTGATTTTCTCCGACATGCGCGTCTTGAAGGAAAAAACAGCTGGATCAAAAAATTGCATTTTTTGCGCTGATTTCGAATATCAAACGAAATCGCATTGTCGACGCTGAAAGAGCAAAAAGATGGCGATTATCTCGATAACCGGCGACAACATGATTTCGTGGAATACACCATTCGACAGGAATTGGCTCATAATATCTATCCTGAAAATTTCAAAGTCCTACATCCATTGGAAATATACTAAAATGAAGCTCGTCCGTACTCATAGCTACTGCGATATGTAAACTTCTTACATTTCCCGCTAAATAGCTTCAGAAAGTAAAAAACTTTTATATGGGTTGGATTGCTAGTAGACCTGGCATTTCAAATCTCGACGACATTTTTCTCTAGCTACTTAAGAAAGACAAGCTGGCGTCGTTTCCGACGACATGTGACCAACTACGCTCTCGAAAAATATCTTATCTAAATTTGGCATGCAAGTAATACCTACTGCCAAAGTTTCAAAGTTCTAACGTCATTCTAAGTAGGCGAAATTGATTTTCTCCGACATGCGCGTCTTGAAGGAAAAACAGCTGGATCAAAAAAATTGCATTTTTCGCGCTGATTTCGAATATCAAACGAAATCGCATTGCCGACGCTGAAAGAGCAAAAGGATGGCGATTATCTCGATAACCGGCGACACCATGATTTCGTGGAATACACCATTCGACAGGAATTGGTTCATAATATCTATCCTGAAAATTTCAAAGTCCTACATCCACTGGAAATATACTAAAATGAAGCTCGTCCGTACTCATAGCTACTGCGATATGTAAACTTCTTACATTTCTCGCTAAATAGCTTCAGAAAGTAAAAAACTTTCGCCTATATGGGTTGGATTGCTAGTAGACCTGGCATTTCAAATCTCGACGACATTTTTCTCTAGCTACTTAGGAAAGACAAGCTGGCGTCGTTTCCGGCGACATGTGACCAACTACGCTCTCGAAATATATCTTATCTAAATTTGGCATGCAAGTAATACCTACTGCCAAAGTTTCAAAGTTCTAACGTCATTCTAAGTAGGCGAAATTGATTTTCTCCGACATGCGCGTCTTGAAGGAAAAAACAGCTGGATCAAAAAAATTGCATTTTTCGCGCTGATTTCGAATATCAAACAAAATCGCATTGCCGACGCTGAAAGAGCAAAATGGATTTCTCGATAAATTATCTCGATACGAAATCGACATCTTGGCTCTTAATATCTATCCTGAAATTCGTTCAAAGTCCTAAATCACTAAAAAATGCAAAAAGATCCACATCTGTTATCTCGATAAGCTCGTCCGTACTCGCTACTGTATGTAAACTTCTTATTTCGTCGCTAAATAGCTTCAGAAAATAAAAAACTTTTATATGGGTTGGATTGCCTAGACCTAACATTTCAAATCTCGACGACATTTTTCTCTAGCTACTTAGAAAGACAAGCTGGCGTCGTTTCCGGTAGACATATAGAACTACGCTCGTCGAAAAATATAAATGCTAAATGAAACAAAATACCTGCCAAAGTTTCAAAGTTCTAACGTCATTCTAAGTAGGCGAAATTGATTTTCTACGATATCTTGCAGGAAAAAAGACTGCGATCAAAAAATCGCATTTTCGCGCTATTTTCGAATAAATGTAGGACTTTGAAATTTTCGCCGATAGCTAAAAGAGCAAAAAGATGGCGATGATCTCGATAACCGGCGACACCATGATTTCGCCATCTTTTTCGACAGGAATTCAGCGTCATAATATCTTCCTAAAATTTCAAAATCCTACTGCCAAAAATTATCAATTTTTCTACATCCGAAATTGATTTTCCTCCGTTCAAGACGCGATGTCGGAAAAAACTTATATTTCCCGCTTAATTTTAGAACTTTTCGAAACTTTTATATGGGTTGGATTTGCATAGCCACCGCTAGATTTCAATTATCTCGACGAACATTTTCGACAGCTACGTGGAAACACCATTCGAAGCTTGGCGTTATCGTTTCCGGCGAATTTGACCAACTACGCTCTCAGGTATTATCTAAATTTGGCCGGGTACTCATAGCTACTGCGAATCCAAAGTTCTAACGTTTCTAAGTTTCTGAAATTATTAAGCGGGAAATGCGCGTCTTTAAAAAAACAGCTATATCAAAAACGATCTTCATTTTTCGCGCTGATTTCCAATATCAAACGGAATCGCATCTTTGAAATTTTCAGGATAGATACTATGAGCCAATTCCTGTCGAATGGTGTAATTCCACGAAATCATGGTGTCGAAAATTATCGAGATCATCGCCATCTTTTCCTCTTTAGCGTCGGATTGCGATTTCGTTTGATATTCGAAATCAGCTCGAAAATGCAATTTTGTTGATCCAGTTGTTTTTTCCTAGCTAGACGCGCATGTCGCAGAAAATCAATTTCGCCTACTTAGAAACGTTAGAACTTTGAAGCTGGCGTCGTTTCCGGCGACATGTGACCAAATTTCGAAAAATATTTTATCTAAATTTGGCATGCAAGATGGTCACATGTCGCCGTTTCAAAGTTCTAACTTTTCTCTAAGTAGGCTAAAGAAAAATTCTCGAGACCAAATGCGTCTTGCAGGAAAAAACCCATATCAAAAAATTTATTTTTCGCGCTGATTTCGAATATCAAACGAAATTTACGCATCGCCGACGCTAAAAGAGCAAAAAGATGAGCGATTATCTCGATAACCGGCGATACATGATTTCGTGGAATACACCATTCGACAGGAATTGGCTCATAATATCTATCCTGAAAATTTCAAAGTCCTACATCCATTGGAAATATACTAAAATGAAGCTCGTCCGTACTCATAGCTACTGCGATATGTAAACTTCTTACATTTCCCGCTAAATAGCTTCAGAAAGTAAAAAACTTTTATATGGGTTGGATTGCTAGTAGACCGGATATTTCAAACCTCGACGAAATTTTCCTTAGCTACTTAAGAAAAGCAAGCTGGCGTCGTTTCCGGCAACATGTGATCAACTACGCTCTCGAAAAATATCTTATCTAAATTTGGCATGCAAGTAATACCTACTGCCAAAGTTTCAAAGTTCTAACGTCATTCTAAGTAGGCGAAATTGATTTTCACCGACATGCGCGTCTTGAAGGAAAAATCAGCTGGATCAAAAAAATTGCATTTTTCGCGCTGATTTCGAATATCAAACGAAATCGCATTGCCGACGCTAAAAGAGCAAAAAGATGGCGATTATCTCGATAACCGGCGACAACATGATTTCGTGGAATACACCATTCGACAGGAATTGGTTCATAATATCTATCCTGAAAATTTCAAAGTCCTACATCCATTGGAAATATACTAAAATGAAGCTCGTCCGTACTCATAGCTACTGCGATATGTAAACTTCTTACATTTCCCGCTAAATAGCTTCAGAAATTAAAAAACTTTTATATGGGTTGGATTGCTAGTAGACCGGGCGTTTCAAACCTCGACAAAAATTTTCCTTAGCTGCTTAAGAAAAGCAAGCTGGCGTCGTTTCCGGCGACATGTGATCAACTACGCTCTCGAAAAATATCTTATCTAAATTTGGCATGCAAGTAATACCTACTGCCAAAGTTTCAAAGTTCTAACGTCATTCTAAGTAGGCGAAATTGATTTTCTCCGACATGCGCGTCTTGAAGGAAAAAACAGCTGGATCAAAAAAATTGCATTTTTCGCGCTGATTTCGAATATCAAACGAAATCGCATTGTCGACGCTGAAAGAGCAAAAAGATGGCGATTATCTCGATAACCGGCGACAACATGATTTCGTGGAATACACCATTCGACAGGAATTGGCTCATAATATCTATCCTGAAAATTTCAAAGTCCTACATCCATTGGAAATATACTAAAGTGAAGCTCGTCCGTACTCATAGCTACTGCGATATGTAAACTTCTTACATTTCCCGCTAAATAGCTTCAGAAAGTAAAAAACTTTTATATGGGTTGGATTGCTAGTAGACCGGGCATTTCAAATCTCGACGACATTTTTCTCTAGCTACTTAAGAAAGACAAGCTGGCGTCGTTTTCGGCGACATGTGACCAATTACGCTCTCGAAAAATATCTTATCTAAATTTGGCATGCAAGTAATACCTACTGCCAAAGTTTCAAAGTTCTAACGTCATTCTAAGTAGGCGAAATTGATTTTCTCCGACATGCGCGTCTTGAAGGAAAAAACAGCTGGATCAAAAAAATTGCATTTTTCGCGCTGATTTCGAATATCAAACGAAATCGCATCGCCGACGCTAAAAGAGCAAAAAGATGGCGATGATCTCGATAACCGGCGACACCATGATTTCGTGGAATACACCATTCGACAGGAATTGGCTCATAATATCTATCCTGAAAATTTCAAAGTCCTACATCCATTGGAAATATACTAAAATGAAGCTCGTCCGTACTCATAGCTACTGCGATATGTAAACTTCTTACATTTCCCGCTTAATAGCTTCAGAAAATAAAAAACTTTTATATGGGTTGGATTGCTAGTAGACCGGGCATTTCAAATCTCGACGACATTT
The DNA here is from genome assembly GCA_023690525.1 of Holotrichia oblita. Taxonomy (NCBI): domain Eukaryota; kingdom Metazoa; phylum Arthropoda; class Insecta; order Coleoptera; family Scarabaeidae; genus Holotrichia; species Holotrichia oblita. Next base: position 58,270,682 of record CM043017.1, read on the forward strand.
TTCTCTAGCTACTTAAGAAAGACAAGCTGGCGTCGTTTCCGGCGACATGTGACCAACTACGCTCTCGAAAAATATCTTATCTAAATTTGGCATGCAAATAATACCTACTGCCAAAGTTTCAAAGTTCTAACGTCATTCTAAGTAGGCGAAATTGATTTTCTCCGACATGCGCGTCTTGAAGGAAAAAACAGCTGGATCAAAAAAATTGCATTTTTCGCGCTGATTTCGAATATCAAACGAAATCGCATTGCCGACGCTGAAAGAGCAAAAAGATGGCGATTATCTCGATAACCGGCGACAACATGATTTCGTGGAATACACCATTCGACAGGAATTGGCTCATAATATCTATCCTGAAAATTTCAAAGTCCTACATTCATTGGAAATATACTAAAATGAAGCTCCTCCGTACTCATAGCTACTGCGATATGTAAACTTCTTATATTTCCCGCTTAATAGCTTCAGAAAATAAAAACTTTTATATGGGTTGGATTGCTAGTAGACCGGGCATTTCAAATCTCGACGACATTTTTCTCTAGCTACTTAGGAAAGACAAGCTGGCGTCGTTTCCGGCGACATGTGACCAACTACGCTCTCGAAAAATATATTATCTAAATTTGGCATGCAAGTAATACCTACTGCCAAAGTTTCAAAGTTCTAACGTCATTCTAAGTAGGCGAAATTGATTTTCTCCGACATGCGCGTCTTGAAGGAAGAAACAGCTGGATCAAACAAATTGCATTTTTCGCGCTGATTTCGAATATCGAACGAAATCGCATCGCCGACGCTAAAAGAGCAAAAAGATGGCGATGATCTCGATAACCGGCGACACCATGATTTCGTGGAATACACCATTCGACAGGAATTGGCTCATAATATCTATCCTGAAAATTTCAAAGTCCTACATCCATTGGAAATATACTAAAATGAAGCTCGCCCGTACTCATAGCTACTGCGATATGTAAACTTCTTACATTTCCCGCTTAATAGCTTCAGAAAATAAAAAACTTATATGGGTTGGATTGCTAATAGACCGGGCATTTCAAACCTCGACGACATTTTTCTCTAGCTACTTAAGAAAGACAAGCTGGCGTCGTTTCCGGCGACATGTGACCAACTACGCTCTCGAAAAATATCTTATCTAAATTTGGCATGCAAGTAATACCTACTGCCAAAGTTTCAAAGTTCTAACGTCATTCTAAGTAGGCGAAATTGATTTTCTCCGACATGCGCGTCTTGAAGGAAAAAACAGCTGAATCAAAAAAATTGCATTTTTCGCGCTGATTTCGAATATCAAACGAAATCGCATTGCCGACGCTGAAAGAGCAAAAAGATGGCGATTATCTCGATAACCGGCGACAACATGATTTCGTGGAATACACCATTCGACAGGAATTGGCTCATAATATCTATCCTGAAAATTTCAAAGTCCTACATCCATTGGAAATATACTAAAATGAAGCTCGTCCGTACTCATAGCTACTGCGATATGTAAACTTCTTACATTTCCCGCTAAATAGCTTCAGAAAATAAAAAACTTTTATATGGGTTGGATTGCTAGTAGACCGGGCATTTCAAACCTCGACGAAAATTTTCCTTAGCTACTTAAGAAAAGCAAGCTGGCGTCGTTTCCGGCGACATGTAACCAACTACGCTCTCGAAAAATATCTTATCTAAATTTGGCATGCAAGTAATACCTACTGCCAAAGTTTCAAAGTTCTAACGTCATTCTAAGTAGGCGAAATTGATTTTCTCCGACATGCGCGTCTTGAAGGAAAAAACAGCTGGATCAAAAAAATTGCATTTTTCGCGCTGATTTCGAATATCAAACGAAATCGCATCGCCGACGCTAAAAGAGCAAAACGATGGCGATTATCTCGATAACCGGCGACAACATGATTTCGTGGAATACACCATTCGACAGGAATTGGCTCATAATATCTATCCTGAAAATTTCAAAGTCCTACATCCATTGGAAATATACTAAAATGAAGCTCGTCCGTACTCATAGCTACTGCGATATGTAAACTTCTTACATTTCCCGCTAAATAGCTTCAGAAAATTAAAAAACTTTTATATGGGTTGGATTGCTAGTAGACCGGGCATTTCAAATCTCGACGAAATTTTCCTTAGCTACTTAAGAAAAGCAAGCTGGCGTCGTTTCCGGCGACATGTGATCAACTACGCTCTCGAAAAATATCTTATCTAAATTTGGCATGCAAGTAATACCTACTGCCAAAGTTTCAAAGTTCTAACGTCATTCTAAGTAGGCGAAATTGATTTTCTCCGACATGCGCGTCTTGAAGGAAAAACAGCTGGATCAAAAAAATTGCATTTTTCGCGCTGATTTCGAATATCCAACGAAATCGCATTGCCGACGCTAAAAGAGCAAAAAGATGGCGATTATCTCGATAACCGGCGACAACATGATTTCGTGGAATACACCATTCGACAGGAATTGGCTCATAATATCTATCCTGAAAATTTCAAAGTCCTACATCCATTGGAAATATACTAAAATGAAGCTCGTCCGTACTCATAGCTACTGCGATATGTAAACTTCTTACATTTCCCGCTAAATAGCTTCAGAAAGTAAAAAACTTTTATATGGGTTGGATTGTTAGTAGACCGGGCATTTCAAATCTCGACGACATTTTTCTCTAGCTACTTAAGAAAGACAAGCTGGCGTCGTTTTCGACGACATGTGACCAACTACGCTCTCGAAAAAATCTTATCTAAATTTGGCATGCAAGTAATACCTACTGCCAAAGTTTCAAAGTTCTAACGTCATTCTAAGTAGGCGAAATTGATTTTCTCCGACATGCGCGTCTTGAAGGAAAAAACAGCTGGATCAAAAAAATTGCATTTTTTGCGCTGATTTCGAATATCGAACGAAATCGCATCGCGGGCGGTAAAAGAGTAAAAGGATGGCGATGAACTCGATAACCGGCGATACCATGATTTCGTGGAATACACCATTCGACAGGAATTGGCTCATAATATCTATCCTGAAAATTTCAAAGTCCTACATCCATTGGAAATATACTAAAATGAAGCTCGTCCGTACTAATAGCTACTGCGATATGTAAACTGCGCTATATAAGCAGTAGCTGGGAGTATGGACGAGCTGCATTTTAGTATATTTCTGATAGAACTAGAGCCTTGAAGTTTTCAGGATACATATTATGGGCTGATTCCTGTCGAATAGTGTAGTGTTCGGAAAGAAGGTGTTGCCGGTTATCGAGATAATCGCCATCTGTGTTCTCTATTAACTTCAGCGATACGATTTCGATATGAATTATTTGTATGTCATATTTAGGTAAGATATTTTTCGAGGATGTAGTTAGCCACATGTCGCCGTAAATAACGCCATCTTGCTCTTCTTAAGTAGCTGTAAAAAATGTCGTGGAGATTTAAAATCCCCGGCCCACTAGCCATCCAACCCATGTAAAAGTTTTAGATTTCCTGAAGCTATTAAGCTGATTATACAACTCATAATGTATTAATTCTCTATACCTCTACTGGACTAATAAGTGATAGTCAAGCACCGTGCTTTTTCATTAATAAGCGATAATCACCTTTGTTGATTTACCATAGCAACCGGTTTTAATCGTTGACTGTTCATTAAAAATTGCTTGTCAGTTACATTTCCTACCTGTCATAAATTGATTGAAAATGTTGCGATACGGCAAAACTATGTTAATAGAAAATATTGATCAGACAGTTAAAAATAATAAACCTCTTAATATAGTGCGATTTGAAAACTATATAGCTGCTTTTTCCTTCAAGATGCGCATGTCGGAGAAAATCAATTTCGCCTACTTAGAATGGCGTTAGAATCTGAAACTTTGGCAATATGAATTATTTGTACTCATCACTCGCCCGTGGACACGCTGTATAATGCACACACTATGGGTGTGTCCATTGCCCGCCAGATGGCGCTATTGACCTCCTTTAGATACTAAATGGCGCTGTTGATCTCTTTTAGATACTAAATGGCGCTAGTGGCCTTCGTTAGATACTAGACGAAGCGAGAAGCCCCCTTCGGCCTACGTGGAGAGCGCCTCCTTAGGCCCCCGATGAGAAAGCCCCTTATGCCCCCGACGGAGGGCCTTCTAGACGCCCGAGGTGAGCAGGTGTCCGAGATGACGCAATCGCAGCGTTCTTAGAAATTTCACAGACATCCGCTAGACTGAAATCGCTAAATCACCATTCTTAGACTTTATGCACCTGTGTAACCATCCGGGAATAACGCATTCGCAAGCTCAGCATTCTTAGACTTTATGCACCTGTGTAAACATCCGGGAATAACGCATGCGCAAGCTCAGCATTCTTAGAATGTAGTTGAAGAACAAGTTTAGAATTGGAATAAATTTAAACACTCTTAATAAATATAGCATTCAACAACAGTTAACAGACACGAATGGACGTACCGCAGCTAATTGAAAAGCACATAATCCGTTTGAAAGATCTTAGGAGGGCTATAGATATATATGAAGTAACCAAAAAAATTGCAAAGAATAAGAATCAACAATGGAAAAAGAGATCCAAGAAATACTTGAAATTGGTTCACTTTGCGGTACACAACAATCAACTATTTCTATGGTACCTATATGTAATACTACCTATATGAAAATCGGCACAAGATCCCCCAACAGATGAGGAATAGGCCACGACAATTGCTACCCTGCTTTCAACATTATAATTCTCAGTATGACCCTTTTGACGGAGTTCCGCCCTGTATATTTAATATTTGCTAATGGTTGCATATTCTAATTATAACATCTTAATCAAAATAAAGATTGTGCAATATAAGAGAGCGTTGTTTATGAACCTTATCTGAATTGCAAAATAAATAACAAACAAGTATTTGATGATAAGTGCAACACGGAGATCGACATGTAATGCTGATAGCTACCGTAAACAGACAACGTCTTTCCTGTCGAATACGCAAGGCTTTTATAATTAGGTTAAAGAATAGTTGTTCCATATTTCTAGAAGCAAATGTTATTTTATTTAATAAACAAATAAAACAAAAATAATAGTAATACGTTGTTTTTATTTATGTAATAAGTAGTACAATAAGATATACAATAAGATTTGCTTCACATATTAAGTAATTACTAGTTTACTCTAGCTCTCTTCACTCTATTTGTAAGTTTTCTAGATATCGTGATAAGCTACTTTTATTAATTTGTTACATTTATAACTATATAGATCTATATTAGTGTTCAGCGTTTTTCTTATTTTATTTTAATTATACCCGGACATTCTTGACGGAGCTATTATATACGTTATTAAATTTCTGAGTATAGCCAGTATTATTGTTGCTGTTCACGGATTACCTATATTATGATTTAGTTTCTGACTGGCGGAGCAGCTTATTATTGATTTCAACAATACTGTTTTATTACAATTACACTTAGGTATCGGTTGCTGACAGCGGTAATATCTGCTGTTTATCTGCCTTTTACTGTATATGTAGCTTTCCATTACTCTTTGTTATCTATGTAAAGAACTTTTCATTTTTTTTATTTTAGTTGCTACTTATTATACACCAACAAGAATAGTGGATACATCTACTTCATTACTTGACTTAATATTGATAAATGATGATAGTATTTTCGCAATGTAAAGTACTACCTATTCATGGCTTCACAGATCACCTGCTTATTGCTTGTGATCTTGTTATGGCAATTCCAAAGTTCAAATCATTCGTTAAAAGTTATAGGAATTTGAGGGACTTTCATTATGACAGTTTTTTTTTTTCTAACCTTATTAACACTCCTTTTTGTAGGATTTTTGATATTGATGACAAAGTTGGGTTATTAAATTATCTCATTATTTCGCTTTTTGATGTGCACGCTCCGTTGCGTACCAGTAAAATCTCTCATGAGTATAAACCCTGGGTTACTGATACTATTCGAACTATGCAAAAACTACGAGATAAGGCCTATAATACGTTTAAATGTTCACGTAATACACAACACTTTACTTACTATAAAACCCTCACGAATCTAACTACTGCCTCACTCAGGAGAGAAAAGAAAGCTTACCTCGATTACTGTGCCCGAAAATTCAATACTAAGACACTTTGGAAGGAATTCAGAAAACTGAATGTCATCCCCAATAATAAGAGCAACCATATCTTACCCGAACATCTATGTCATGCGGATGCAATTAATGATTTCTTCGCTGCATCCACCTCAACTTCTACCACACCTGATCTAAAAGTTGTCGCATTTTATGATAAATTTAACGCTAGTAATGATACTGGAAATCACCAGTTTAGTTTTATTCCGGTTACAGAGAACGACATTTTTTCGGTTGTACTAAGCATATTCTCCAATTGCGTTGGATGTGATGAAATTAGTAACGAATTTATTACGTTGTGCTGTCCCCACATTTTGCCGTTTATGGCTCACATCTTTAATACATGTATTGCAACTAATTGCTTCCCGTCTGCCTGGAAAAAGTCTCGTATCATTCCACTTCCGAAAAATAAGTGTCCAGAGGTCATGGAAGACTTGAGACCTATTAGCATTTTGTGTGTATTATCAAAAATATTTGAAAAACTTCTGGAAAAACAGATTCGAGGCTTCACTGACTCCTTCAATATTTTACCCGCTAATCAATCTGGGTTTAGAGCGAATTATAGTTGTGCGTCTGCCTTGGCATCTGTTACTGACGACATCTTTTCTGCTACTGATGCTGGCAAACTCACTTGTCTTATTTTATTAGATTTCTCACGAGCATTTGACACCGTGAATCATAAATTGCTCTGAATTATCCTTCGATCGCTTGGTTTTTTTCCCTTCAGCTGCTTCGCTCATTGAGAGCTACTTATCCCACCGCCCACAGGAAGTAGTTGTTTTAAATACTACCTCTCCCACTCTACCAGTTCGAAGTGGTGTACCTCAGGGCTCGGTCCTGGGACCTTTGCTGTATTCACTATACACCTCCAAACTTCATATGTTTCTCAAGCATTGTTCGTATCATCTCTACGCTGACGACATTCAAATTTATTATTCCTTCGAACGTGCTGACTTGATTACTGCCACTGGTTTCATAAATGATGATCTTAAGAATATAATCAACTTCTCTAAGCTACATTCACTAAACTTAAACATAAATAAAACTTCTGTTCTTCTGTTTGGTAGAAAAGTTGATGTTGACTCTGTCTCTCATGAACTTTCAATTGAAGTAGATCGTATACCACTCCACATAAGCAAATCCGCTAAAATATTAGGCGTGATTGTCGACTCAAACTTAAGATTTAAAGATCATGTGAGTATTTGTATTAAGCGAGCGTTTTCTGGTTTAAAAACTCTGTATTCCCAGAAAGAGTGTCTGTCTACTAATTCCAGAAAGATATTAAGTGATGCACTAGTCTTGTCTCACTTTAACTACTGTGATATTGTATATGGTCCTTGCTTAGATTACATCAGCGCACAACGTATTCAAAGGATACAGAATTCTTGTATAAGATTTATTTATGGTATCAGAAAGTACAGACACGTTTCTCATAAATTATCCGAATTGAAGTGGTTAAAAATGAGTGATCGCCGCTTATTTCATTTACACAGTGTAAATGAAATAAGCGGCGATCACTCTACCACAAAGTTATCAGTAACAAAGTTCCACCGTATTTGTATTTGAGACTTACTTTTCGTAGTGATGTCCACAACATTAATATTAGATTTCCACATTACCTTACTCCGCCTTCTCATCTGCCTCAACTGCCTTTTATGAGAGATCTTTTTCCTATAACATCACGCACCTGTACATTGATCTACCTGCATACCTTAAGACTTTGTCGTACCATTGTTTCAAGTCATGTTTGCGCAAGATGATCCTCAGCTCTGCACTATAGCTTCAATTATGTGTGTATAAGTGGTAATATATGTATGTATAATATTGTTGTTCTTGCTCTACAACAGTTTCAGACACGCACATTATTTTTGTTTATCTTTCGTTAATTGGTTGAACTGAAAAACAGACCGCATATTTTGTTTGAGTTCAACCTTTTAACCCCACACATCTTTCTCTGTTTTGTATTTTTATGTTTTTTTTTTATATCATTTAGGTTAATAAACCAATATTATTATTATTATTATTATTATTATTATTATTATTATTATTATTATTATATTATATTAATTTACAAAACGTCCTTTTTTGATATCCAGCTATTTTGTGTAGTTGGGAAACCAAGCCGTTTCACATATATTTTGCTTCCCTTACGTTTCAAAACTTTTTCTACTAGGTAAATGTCGGAATGTTTTGTTCTCTGTAATTCTTCCTGATAAAAGCTTCCTAAAATTGGTTTGCCCTCCATATCTTCAAGCATGTACGTTGCGGGATTTATAATATTAGCTTTAGTAAATTTTAAATAATTCAGTGGTCCAATTGGACAAATAACCTTTTTCAAAAATAGACTTGTATTTACTTATACGTACAATTTCACCTACTTTAAATTTCCGGGAACATTTAACTTTAATGTTATTATAAACACTAGATAACAGACGGTGTTCGTTCATCCGCGTGACATTGACCGGCGCAGTGTGTATTGTCCTATGTTTCCTTGCAAGCTAAACTGTTTATATAATTTCTCCTTTAATGTCCGTATAACTCTTTCGACTATTGAAGCCTTTTGTGTACTGTACGTAGAATAATAATTTATGTTATATTTTTTCATGAGAGCTTTGAAATGTGCATTGTAAAATTCCGTTCCCAAATCTGTTTGCAAATTAGTAGGCTTTCGGGAATCTCGCAGAATTTTTTGCATTGCTTCTGTAGTCTCAGAAGAAGATTTATTTTTAACGAGTAACGCCCACACAAATTTGGAAAAGCAGTCTATAACAACCAAAATGTACTTGTAACCGCGATTTTCTCGGTTAAAGTTTGAGAATTCTGCCAAATCTGCCTGCCATAAATCGTCCAGTCCTTTAATAATAACGCGTCGTCTAGGGAAATTTCGTCTAGCCGGTTAATATAACTCATTGACAACGTCCTGTTCACTCATAGTAATCAATTTCTTCATTTAATCGGCTACAAAAATGAGTGTAAACGTGTTTGTCTATTCTATTTTTTATAGAGGCTTCATATAATTGCCGTTTTATTCTTGACATAACTTTGATCTTCTCTGTTGTCCATTTCTTATGTTCTTTCTGTGGAATAAGTCTTAGTCTTTTCTTAGTTACAACATCAATAACGCCATTCAATATATAGATGAAGTTGTCATAACTACTATTAGCATCCGTCAAGTTAATTACTTGCGACCAATCCATTACCTCCAATTTTTCTTTAATTTGCTTTAAGTTTTTGTTCGTGAAAGCTCTTCTTTCCAGTTGTTCAACTATGGGGTCCCGTTCCGAATACTCAAACCTTATACTCTGAGCAAAATGATCTAAAAGAGCTGTTTTAATAACTTCAGACTTATACTCGTCAATATTTAGAAAAATATTATCTATTAGGGTCGAACTCATTTGTGTAACCCTTGTCGATTCAAATATAGTTTGTTGCAGATTGTATAGTCTAAATATATCCAGCAGTCTTTTTCTGTGAGTGAGTTTCTGAATCTGAATCGATAGTTTTTTCTTAGGCTAGGTCAGTTTCGCTATTTTTCTTTTTATTTAAATGTTGTTGAACTCTTTTTTTATTGAGTTGGTTTTGTCTCTCTTCTGTCTATCTTTCTGTAGCGGCATCTTTTGTGTGTGCCCCGAAATTCTTTGTTGATAATAATGATTGTAACTGTTTTACTTCTTGGCAAAGATTTCTGTTTTCTCTATTAAGTTTCAATATTTCTGTCTGAACGATTATTGTGATTTTATTTGTTATTTCCGCTACTACTTTATTTACTTTTTAAGTTATAAATTCCTGTAAGGTACTCACATCGTTTATTTTTAATTCATTTATTTTTGGTTCTGTTTTCTTTGTTGCGGTTATGGATAGTCGGCAGTTTAGACATACCCATTCTCGGATTGATCCATCATCTTTAAGTCGAGCGTATTACTCCTCGGTCACATTTACACAAGCACTGTTATTACGCTGGCACTTTGCTCTACAGTTTATATATTCATCATAACGACCGATACTTTTACGACATTCCGCGCACTGGATCGCCATGATAACTGCACATTTCTTTCAATGTTTCAAATTTCATATCGATACCCACGTGATCATCGTAAACATGTAGTAGGTTCAAGTCGTCTTGCTTAAATAATATGATAAAGTTTGCATTGTCTCGTACTAAATGCTTTGGTATACGTGCATAGGATTGGCATAGATAGAAACAGTCGATGGCCCGATATCTCCACATAGAGAAGTATGCTCGTATGTTGTCTTGTTTATTGCATGCTACATCATCATGCTACAAACCAATACAAAAGATAATTTTAAAACAGATGCTTCTAAATTTGATAATTGCGAGATTAGAAATGTAAAACTCTATTTGAACTCTGAGAGTTTTCCCTATAACAATATGAATCTAGAAATTTCTAAAAATAGCCACGTCACAGCATATCAGATGTATACCGCCTTTCAACAAAGTTATTATGATCGTCCGGCACAACCTTTGATGGATTATAGTAAATTCTAAACCAATGCGCTCTAGGTCATCGATTGTTCGAAACAGAACGATTCTGTCAAAGCATCTACTGTGGATTTGAAAATCGAGATAGAAGCGGAAACTGCTTTTAGAACCGGCGCGATAGCATATTGTTTCATATTGCACGATGCTATTGTCGAATATACACCGTTATCGAGAAGTGTAAAAAAACTTGTTTAAAAATATATAAATTAATTGTATGCGCGATGCAAGTCTAAGCGCAACTTTTTAATGCCTTGTATTTAAAAAATGGAGCAGAACTTATATACGAATTTGCTATTAATGCGCAACGCCACCAACAATTAGTCATTTATCTGGCGATGACCAAACTGGTAACATTCGATGGAAATTTGTCGGTACATTCCTGGGAGGACGATGAAGATCGCTCTTCAGAATGGCAACGTGTTACAGCTGACCGGCATCGATTTAATAAAAGAATTCAATAAACTACGATAATCATCGACCCCGTGTTAACTGCAGAACATCGAATTAAAATTTATAGAGAACGACTAGAACGTTTTCTCGTGATTGATATTCAAGGATTCAACGTCCCCGAATTTATCCCGAAAGAAATGTGTATAGCAGACGGGACCCATATAATGCATTTACTATTTAAGACGCCCATATCATACCATACATTGGATACAGATGCAAAAAGAACCGTGAAATGGGTAGAGAAAATCATCACGGAATTCAATTTTCGTGTGGCCACGTAGAAGTGGAACGGATTCCTTTTATTTCCAAACGTCTCGCCTCATTATATGAAAGGATGTATGTAAAAGGATATCAGAAAGTTGAATATCTTTGTAAATTTGTTAATTCTAATTGTATAAGTAGTTAATTTAGAAAGCGATCAGAATGTGCCTGTATTTACGAAAACTTATGTAAAATGTTTTTGTCGTAATTTATATAATACAAAGTATTTCTGTGCTATGAATAACTGTAATCTACTGTATAGTTATATTTCAAAATAATAAATCGTTTAACGAAAGCTATCTCTTTTTTTTTTAATATCTATTTCGAACTACATCATATAACGGATGTTAGTTTGTCTATTATACAGATAACTTGTTGATAAGATACATATGTTGCACATGGTAATATAAACTCCTACGAGATAAACATACATTGTAGCAGACAAGTTAGTTGGTGTAAATAACTTGAATCAGCAATAGTAATGAATGTGAGGAGCGTGAGGATTATCAAAAATAAAAGATATCTTCATACTATATAAGCTACGGTGGTTTTAAAGAACGTTACTATGTTTCCTTATTGACAATGGGTAAGTTTCCTTTTTAATATTTATTTTGTTATTATATTTATAGCTGAGAATTAATTAAAACTTTAGTAATATACTTGTAAAAGGAAAGACTGGCTGTTATTAACTCAATGCAATGATTTTACAGGTGTGACTAGAAAAACATTTTTCAGTTGAGAACATAAACTCTTTATTTCGTATATAATTATCAACATCAATTTGAACACTTCAAAATCATATTTAACATTTGCAAATGCTAGATGTAGGGTTTCTAGCATTAAAGCTACATTCATAGAGCCTACATGAGAACATAAGACAGCTTTAATATTAAAATAAACGTCTCCAGGTAGGTCTGAACATGACGTCAGAACCGACTTGTAAACTCTATTAAATTTACAATCGTTAAAAATAGATAATATTTGATCCACTAATTCTCGCACGTTATAGATATTATCGTTAAGTTTCCCTTGCGAACGTTAGCTGCTGTCTTCTACTTTTTAGTCGAATTACGCTGATATCTCTATACGAGGCCACTTCCATTTGATGATTTGGACTGCAACCTTCCGTCTTATTGAATTCTTCCCATTTTTGCTGCGTGAAATAGATGCAATAATAATAATAATAATAGTCTTTATTGTGATTAGTTGAATGTTTTATCAATAACATAGCTATCATGTATTAATATATGTATACGCTAATCACAATCGCATGGCGCTGGTTCAGAGGAGCGATAGGTACATACGGTATCGTCGTCTGATCTACCATCAGAACCAAAAAACCACATGGAAAAACATAACTAGAGTTTTGTGCTTAAAGTTAACTAAATCTAAAATTCCACGATGTAATGAATATGTAATAAATACTCGTATTCGAGTGCAAATGAACAGAAACTACAGAGTATTGATGTAGAACCCAACAGCTGTTAAACAAACCTAATGCTGTAAGAATCAAATAATTTACTGCTTCTCTACAAGATAACTACGGATAGCGCATCCAAATACCTTCGAGTTTAGAATCTTTATGGAAGTTGGGAAGGAGTTCAATAGCGTATAAACACAATATGTGAATGATCTTGTGAACAAAGTAGTATTGTAGCGTGGAGGTGTACTTAAGGGTGTACTTAAGGAGGTGTAATTAAGTTTTTGTTACGGATATTTATATTATGTATGTCCGTGTGAAATTGCAATCTAGTAAGCAAGTAAGCAGCAATTGTTCATATTTAGCCAACCTAGATCGGATAATTTATGTGTTACTCTGCCATATTTTCGAATGCCAAATATATATCTGATACAAGAATTTTGTACTCTTTGCAATCGCATCTTGTCTAATGCATCAAGGCAGGGTCCATAAACTGGCAGACCATAGTTGAACACAGAGAGAACAAGTGAATTGCAAAGTAAACCCTTGGTCTTGATGTCAAGAAAGGAACAATAAGGATATAAAGTTTGTAGTTTGAAGTATGCCATATTGATAAGCCTAGACACATGTTCCTTATATCGGAATGAGTTGTCCATGATTTTGCTTGTAATACTACAGGTATGATACGATCATTCAACCTTAACACGATAATATTTCTGACACTCTCCACGTCCTTGGGACGACCAAACAAGAGTACGACTGATTTGTCCGGATTCAACTGCAGTGCATGAGATTTGGAAAATTCACTTATTTTCATCAAATCGTAATTGATTCTGTCGATCAAAGGTTGCAGTTGAGCCATCGGAAAGCTGTAGTATATCTGAGTGTCGTCCGCATACATTTGTACAGTTGGATGGCATATATAATCAGGAAGGTATTTAGTATATATTGAAAATAGAATGGGGCTCAGAATTGATCCTTGCGGGACACCTTGAGTGAGAGGTAGGAGAGAGAAGCGATCATTGGGAAGCGAGACGTACTGTGATCTATCTGAAATGTAGAAACTCATGAAAGTTAAAGCTGATTCACTAAGACCTATATGAGAAAGTATAGCAAAAAGCACGTTGTGATTAACAGTAACAAACGCCCTGCTAAAGTCTAGCAAAACTAGAACCGTTAGATCACTTCTGTCCCTGGCTACCAAGATACCATCCGAGACTTTCAAGAAAGTTGTGGTACAGCTATGATTAGGTGTAAAACCGGATTGACAGGGTGGTAAAATTGAGTGATCGGACACGTGTTTATATAACTGGATATATATGATTTTTTCGAGCCCCTTACTCATTGTCAGAAGGAGGCTAATGGGTCGCAAATCGCCTAAGAAAACCACACGAGTTTTTCTAGGGATAGGATGAACAACCGAAACTTTCCAGTAATCCGGAAAGGTATTTTCTAGTATACAAGAATTAATAATGTGCGTGATAAAAGGAAGTGTATGAGGGATTATCAACCTAAGCATTGTAATATTGATGCCATCGTGACCTATAGCCACAGTCTTAGCTCTAGTGATTTTAATTGTTCTTAGAGGAGCGTGACGATTGAACAGGGATGATATGGAGTAGTTACAGAAATTGAGTTTGGTGTTAATATTCTCCATGCATATGATACTCTGAAGGGGCAAGGATTGCATCGGCAATGAAATTAGCATGATCGAATCGAGATAAATTGCGGAAGGTCACGAATTTAGGATTAGTAGGTAAGTCGGCGAATGACATGCGACAGAAGATCATGTCATGATCTGAGATCTCACAACGTACGACACCCGATTATTCGAGATTATCAATGTTGGATAAAAGAGCTACATCGATTAAAGTGCTTGAATTCCTTGTTACACGTGTAGGTTCGTTTATTACTTGTTCTATACCGAGAGATGTAAACAGGTGTAGGAACTGTTCGGTAGAAGCAGAGTCCCTATTAAGCATATTGACATTAAGGTTATCTAGACAGTAGACTGACTCGGACTCAAGTCTAGCGGAAAGCAGCTGTGTATCAAGTTCACTCGAAAACATGGCAGAGCTAAAGTTAGGGGGCTTATAGACACAACCGACAATAATTTTGTTGGAGTGAATTTTACAAGAAATCCGCACTTGCTCGATAGTATTGCTTGATTCTAAAACATTGCAATGCATATCGTTACGAACATACACCCCCACACCTCCACCGCGGCCATCGCGATCTTTCCTATAAAAGTTAAAGTTATCAACGCAAAGTGCTTCATCATCAATATCTCGCGTTAACCAGGTCTCCATGATGCAGAGAACATCTAGATTTTCACGCAGGAGAAGCCTAATCTCTCCCAACTTTGGAATGTGTTGCAGACCTAATTTGCACGACTGGAAGGAAACCCATTGCTGGACTCAGTACTATGGACAGCCATTTGGAGTCGCTCTTATTCAAAAATGAAGGTAGTTTGTCCAATTAATTGTTTTTCATTGTCAATGTTGTCTTCATGCATTATTAATTTGTCGTCTATGTATTCGTTGTATTCTTGGGCTATAACATAATCAGAATTAATATTCTATTTTAAAAAGCAAAGTATTCTTATTCTTATTTGATTCCATAGTTGCTGTTGTTCTGCTGGTCGTTGCTAGTACTTATACTAATTCTTAAAAGCAATTATTTCTTAATTATAATTTAGTTTATGATTTTGGTGGGAGGTAGTTGTGGTGGGGGACGTTAAACGGGAACGCTGTAATGCCCCCAAGGTAAGGTGTCGGTAAAACCCCTCACTCGAAAACGTTTATCATCATATGGACTAAGCGAAATCTTTGTTTGTGTAGTGGTGTAAAGTTGATGTTTAAATGATCTTATTCCCTTCTGTTCGTGCCTCATCTCTTTCTGGCTCATTAAACACCTTATGTAGTCATCGAACAGGATTTCCTGCCTCACCACATAATTTTTCACACCTTTAGACTTTTTTGATGATCTCCTCTTCAAACTTGCATGCATACATTTTTGAACGGGGAGCTGCGAATTCTAGCAGAGAGTTTGACTACACCCTCGTCTTTGAGTAAACCTGGTACCTTCTTATTTAAACGGGGCATGTTGTATTGGTTCTTTCCGGATTCCGATGTGTCGTGTGTGTGTTTTGCTTCATGTCTTCGTACACGTCTTCGGTTGTTATTGCATAGATAAGAGAGTCTGTGTCCGTATAACATAACTTACACCTATTACAGTAAAAGTTCTTCATACGATTATAAGGAAAATCATACAAAATGGACTTTGATACATCTAATATACACATTCCTACATAGATCGGCTTATCGAAAACTATATCATTTTTCAATAATTCCACCACTATTAAATTCTCACTAAATATTGTTCTACACTTAAAATTCGGCTTACTAATTAATGCTTCGGTACCGTAGCGTCCGTCCCACTTACTAACTAACCTAATATCGCGTCTTAAACGTACATTTTCCATAGTCTTGCCAAATACCGCGTTGGAAAATAATTTGAACAAATTTTTCTCAAATTCATTTTTCGCAGCTTGTCTTAATCTAGTATTTAGGTCTATATACGATTTCATCCACGCACTCTGTTTAAATTGTAATACACGGTGAATTTTGCTTAACACTAAACCTTCATTTATGTACTGTTTTAAGTTACGATAGTGCACGACGTATTTTTCTTTCTTATACAAGGTGGCCAACATTTTTTCGTATTTCGATCCGGGAGGTTTCATTTTTGGCGGTGCCATGGGTAAGTCACTGTGCCTGTCATGGATGCGCTGTGGATATTCCAAGTCCACCTCTAACACGTATCCGATGGAGTTGTCGTCCGGAACGTTGAAATTTAAATTTGCCGCGTCTTCCCATTCCCCATTCTAATCCGCCAGAAGATAGATATTGTGACATTGCCCATGCATACATTGAGTTTACATCGTAATACATCAGGTACGTACTAGGTTGTGCTGCTTCATAATTTGCCATATATTTATTATTGGCTTTAGCATACCTGGCTGAGTATTGCGTCAGTCCACCTCTTAACCGGTCTCCAAAAACATTAACATGTCGACGTCTTGTATTTTATCCAATTCAATATCTGTATATTCCAACATGGCGTCCCATGCCTATCCCGAAGCAGTATAATAATGAGCTGGATTCAGACCATAGTTCTCCAAACAACTACACCGGAAATTTTCGAAAACGTCTGCTAGAAGCAATACATCCCTCTTCATATAGAGGTCGCTATATTCTCCTATAGTCGGACAATTAAATGCTTGCCAGACTGTTTGCGCTTGCGCATACTCCTTCTGACGAATTGGGGTGTCTGTGAGATCGTCATGGAATGCTTCGATGGGCGGTAGATGACGTTCTTCTAACCTTTCCCACGAAGACATGTATCCATAAGGGAATACACCTTTCCTTTTCAACAGTGTAGTGTCACAGAACACACAGAAGCGACGCTTATGACGGTGTCTTTGATCTTTCATTGACAAATCTGGGAGACCTTGACGGCCATTTAAATGTAGGTATTAAGCGCGAAATAAGAATTCGCGGAACGAGAAAAATGATGAGCAGTGTTGTTTCGCAATCGTATATTTTGTAAATATGGATGGTACTTTATAGATGCGATAATATTGTTAATTTCACATTAGGTATATGCTTTCTGACTTTTAATAAACGATTAGCATATTTCACCGCATAAAAAGTTCTTAATCTAATAAACAATTTTAATAAATATGTTTTCGAAAAATTAGGACACAAGTTACATGGAACTTGTTTCATACATTCAAAGTATAGTACAGCTATACCTTTTTTCACAAATACTTCTTCAAACAATAAAAAATATTGTTTCCAAGTTATAAATATAATTTAAAAACTTTATCTGCGGTACATGAAGTTTTCCAAAAATGCTTCCCTGTTCATCGTGGGCTTTTAAATATGTATATATTGTACTGCTATACAGTTCTTCATTGTTTTTTAAATATTCTTCACAACTAGCACATTGATGAACTGCAATTACCTTTTTCACAAGGTAGCCACAAACATATACAAATGCATTGTGTGCAGGAAAATCTTCATTTCTATAATCACATTCTGAAAGAAATTCTGCGGAAGTTAACATATAGAGCTGCGTTGTATTTCTGCATTGTATTCCTTAGCACATTTGAAATTTTTGAATTTAGCCAATAAGCTGCCAAAGTCATCTGCACAGTTAGCATTGCTGCTGTGAAAGTATCTTTGGCTAAATAATTTCTTGAAAGCCCGTTCAAATTGAATTGGAGTTGGATTAATGGAATTTCCACCTTGCTGTCGAATGCTCCCAAAAAAGTTTTCTAGGCAATCCTGATTTATATGCCTTGTTATTAGGCTTTTGTATCCCTTACTTTGGCATACTCCCCACAATGTCCTTATGCCATTGATGGTGATTAACCAACACGATAGAAATTTCATCGATGACGTGATATTTTTTCCAGTCTTGTAAATTTTCAAATTCTTAATAAAATTACACATATTGTTAAGAAATTCAAGCTGATATTCTTCACCGGTAAAAACAGCTTTGTATCCCATTGTGGCGTTCTTTTGGGAGTTCAATATATCGAACAAATTATTAAATTTTTGTATCACTGTAACGGTAGTCATTGCTTCAGACGGAAGAGCTCCTAAATTAATGTAAGTGTTCATTACACTCGCAACTGTATTACTTAATACTTGAGCAGCCAATTTCACCTTCATTTGTGGGAATGTGTAAGTTTGGTAGCTAACCTATTATTTAACATCTTATCCTTTTCATAAAAACAATAATGTATTACCATGAAGTTTCTTTATTATTGTACACAAAATTGTTTTTCAATAAATTATTTCTCGTTGCCTTTAACAAATGAGGAGTGTCAAATAAATAAATAATTTGGGTGCCATTAACATTAAATGATTGGTTGTCAGGCGTAACTCCCAGTAAATTTGCCAGTTGTATAAAATTAGATCCCATATCCGTTATAAGAGCATTCACAACTAATCCAACAGAAGACAATCTAGTTATAGTTTCTGCAAGTATCTCTTTAAGTTCTGTTGCTGGAAATGTTGTTTTAACAAAAAAGTAACCCAACGGTTGCTTCCAGTTGTGATGCAATCCTCTGGCCATAATGACTGTTACATTGCGAGCAGCTGCAAATTCTTTTTCTCCAACTCCGATATCTTTTAATCCAACAATTTCATCTCTACCAATATGATAAAAAAACTTCTGTTTGACTGCCATTTCGTCTATGCGCAATATACAGTTTTTCTCTATTTCGGTCATTAAATCTACTTTAATTTTAAGGGCAGTGTATAGTGCATCGTTATTCAAACCTGGTCCATACGACAGGTTTGCAGTTATACGTTCCAAAGAACGTTTTGCAGGCAAACAAAACAATTTTTGTAGGAATCCATATGCTCGAGGTCCCAAAAAATATAAAGTTAGCGCAAATTGTTTGTATTCTGTACTATATCTCCTACCCTTAGTTTTTACTTGGTTTAATCGAGCTTGAATTTTAACAAATTTAGCTGTTACTTGAGGTAAATATTTATCACAATATTTGTCAAAATTACTCAAGGTTTCTTTCTCCTGTGGACATGTAAACAATTTACGTATCTTCAGATTCTGTCTTCTGATTTCCTTCAATTTTTCTCTAAACCTCTGTTTTCTTGGTGTATTTGAACTCGAAGCCTTTGGGGTTTGTGTTGAAGCAGTCGAGGCAACGGGTAGCGCAGTATTGTCCTCTTCCGGTATAACTGTCGATAAAAACATTGCATATCACTTTCTATTGCTATTAAACACGCTTACCTGGTTTATGGGATAATGACGATGTGGCCTCCAACATAGGAGCAACTACTTCTAGCTGTGAGCTAGGGCCGAAAATACAAACATCTACAAGATAAACAAAGTTACTTATCGCACTATTTTCAATTAACAACTGGTAACCATACCGGACAAAATTTAAATTTTGTTTCCTGAAGTTTCTTGTCCAATATTTTCTTTATTAGGAAAAATCGTGGAAATTGCTTTTGACAGTAATCTATTTTTTTCTGGACTTGAAAACATCCGCTCCTCAAAGTGCAGTGCACACACTTTGAAATTATTATATAATTGGGTTGGCGTTTTGTGCTTTAAATCTAAACGATTACAAACTTCTAACCATCGTCTTCCTCTAATAATTGTATATTATTTCTGAATTATAAGTTACCATATATAACAATAAATACATACCTTGTAGGATCTTTTGGAAATCTGAACAAAATAATATTTTTATGTACAGTTCGGCTGGAGCAACCTCTAACAGCACACACGGTTCCTCCTTTTAAACTTATTGAAATATCAACGTTATCAACCATCCTAACACGATAACTTAATAGCAAGTGTTACAGCAAGTGTGACAGCAAGCATACAAAGCATATAGGTTGAAGGAAATACCTACACAAATATGGCGGAAGCAGCGCATGGGCATACAGAATTTTATTTTGGCGGGTTAAAGAGTGTCGCTTCTGGGTGTTCTGTGGTAGTGTCTCTGTTAACCTCACTCTCTAAAATGGGATACGTGTCCAGATAAGATGCCATTTCTCCAATGATGAAGCCATGAACCTAAACGAGTCTATAAACTTCAACTTGCTGTCTGATTCCTCATTAGAGCGCGTCATCGCCACGTACTGTTCAGTATTGTTTGGTGTGATTTTCAAATGACCTGCAGCTGACAAATCTTCAACTAGCAGGTGGCCGTCGTACCCGGAGAGGTTGTGGAACATAGTTTTGGTGTCTCTGTATTCCAGGTTACATTGGACGTGTGCAGCTCCTCTGCATACAAAATATTAATTACTTATTTATTTTTTAATAAAGTATAAAAAACGTAGGTACCTGTATTTCCCGGTTAGATGACAATGGTCTCGGACTCTTTCCTCACCTAGGGGCTTCTCGCAAATATGGCCAATGGGGCCACTAGTAAATTGTCTATATTGTTCAGGGGTTAATTTGTCCATGGGGATAGGGCACCAGTACGCGGTTTCGGCATTTTCCGCAATATCCTGTAACTCGCGCACTAGCCACTTTGCCGGTTCCGCACCTCTATAACTACGGTAGTAACTAGGACTATTGTCATATTTACACTTAAAATAATAACCTACATTATAAGGGTTGTGGTGATGTGTCTTTTGGGATCGTTTGTGGGTTGCACCAAACACTCAAAATCAGTGTAAACTATAAACGGGGCTTTTAACTCGTTCTTAAAGTTTTTAAATTTAATTGTCTTTTCTTTGGGGAATGTCACTTTATAGTCGTTAACACTACCGCAATTTAGTTCATGAGTACGCAGTTTTTCTTCCGTGCAGAAGTAGTACAAACAGCGGTCGCAGAATAATTTTTTCATATGGACAATGCTGAGTTGTTTAGATACGAGGCGTGATAAATCCGCACATAGTGGCACTTTTCACAGACATGAATTAATAGTAAATTCACGTGGCGGTCTTTTTTGTCTTAGGTGAGGCGATTTGGAACACATTTTAGTTTCTTATCTAGTATATACACATTTACACTTATATTATTTAATTGTTCAAATTTTTAATGTCCTCACGGCGGAATGGAAACGTAATGTCTTTTACATTCACTCTTTGAGGATCGCGAGCGCCTGGAAATAACACTGAAACCACAGCCCAAGCAAAGCAAGCATCGTCGTTGTTCCGCACGTTGACGCAGGCTTG
Organism: Holotrichia oblita; assembly: GCA_023690525.1. Lineage (NCBI taxonomy): Eukaryota > Metazoa > Arthropoda > Insecta > Coleoptera > Scarabaeidae > Holotrichia > Holotrichia oblita. Next base: position 58,292,139 of record CM043017.1, read on the forward strand.
CTTTCGCATTATGGCTGGTGGAAGAGGTCGATATGAACCCGCGCGCTGCGGATTATAATGGTTGATGTTGACGTTTAAATCAACCACAGCAGCTAACGCCCAGCCACTATCTCGCTCCTACAAAACAATATAATTTTAATTTCTAAAATTGTAGGAAAAAAACATTTACTTACTTGAAATTCCTCCAACTCACGCAAAATCTCCGCTTTAACGAAGTCATCGTACCATTGGACCAGGTTGGTATCCACACTTATAACCCTATTTCTAGTAGCTATGTGCTTCAACTCTTCCCGATGCTAAACGGTAAACTTTCCAGTAAATAAATATTGTGTTTTCTTTTAGAAACGGTACCTTCTTCAATTCATTCGTCACACGTCGTACGAACATACTTCTGGCGTCATCGAGGAAAGTCCTCGGATCCACATGGTGTAAGTTGACGATACAACCTGCTCGGATTCTACTGGCGAAGGCCGATTGCACCTCGTGCCAGCGAATCCTTTCGCTCTGGATCCTGCCACCTACGCAAATCTCCAACGCCTTGAAGAAGGTACGGTAGCCTAACATCCGACAAATAGCCGCCTGGAAGTTACTTCGCTCCCCCACGTCACCTGCTGCCTTCAGGGCACGATTCAACAGCCTGAGGTTAGCGAAACACATATTGATGAACGGTGTAACGTCATCACCTCTACGAAGAGACTCTTTTACGCGCTCCATCGCCATCATTTGCTTTGCAATTTTAGATGCCATTTTAGCTAACAAAAAGTTAAATTGTACCACATTCACTGGTATTAAAATTGTAAAATGTAACAAATTATCAGCGCCATCTATTATCTAACAGAGGCCACCAGCGCTATCTTGCATCTGAAGGAGGTCAACAGCGCCATCTAGTATCTAAAGGTCAGCAGCGCCATCTCGCGGGCAATGGACACACCTCTAGTGCGTGCATTATACAGCGTGTCCACGGACGAGTGATGATTCATCGGGTGACTTCGTCCGTACGCCTATAGCCTTACTACTTATGTACAGTCGAATTTTTGGATTTCGTCCGTTACGTCACTAACAGCGTAATTAAACACAGATAAACGTAAAATATTTATCACCGCCATTTAACGTACATTAGAGAGAAATGTCAACATGACATATAAGTCGATTCATATTGATATTACTCATGACGTAACGGACAAGATTCAAAAATTCGACTGTATGTACATACGTATGTAATACAAAGAGTAGGTACTACTTAATTTAAATTATAAGAAAAAAATTACACACTGTATTCACCATTGAACGGTTAAGCGAGCTCACCGATCCTGGCATAATAATATACGACACAACTGCATACTAATTTGCAATTCAAGGTTGTCATTCTTCGGCCGTACGCACACCCAATAACGCTCGAAATATTTCTCTCGAAATATTTCCTGCATTGAATGTGGTAAGTATTGCCTATATTTACTTATTGTAACATTTTAAATAAAAAAGTCAATCTCCGTTTCAAATTATGTTAAAATACACTGGAACCTCGTCTATATCAGCGGTTGCAAAACGTAAACATTCACTCATATCCTCTCAAGAGGGGTCCCCACTCTTATCCCCTTAGCGGAGAGAAAACGCCGTGCTACGCGCTGATTGGCTCATGTGAATACGTGCACTATCGGGTGGTGGATGCCGAGCGGATATAAGTGAGTGCTATAGTGCGGAGATAAGTTAGGGTGGACATAAGTAAGCGTGGATATAGATGACGTTCCAATGTATTTCAAAATCTGAAAAGAAAATGAGGGAGAGGCTAACAACTTGAACTACGAAAGCCTATTGATAGGAGAGGGTGGTGGGAGTTAAAATGAAATGTATCAATTTTACTATTGTCAACTTTTTATATGACAGGAGTGTCAGTGGTTATGTCAATCACTTTACCGAACCATCAAACTTTTTGCTAAGTGTTATTAAAACGTTGCTGGTTGCTTATTTAGCTACTTATAATATATTTTTGAATATAAATGTGTAGAGTGTGTTAATAGTATATTATTCAACGAGCGGTAATGTAGGTAATAACTCACGTAGATGAGGTTTGCAGCACGAGGCGACAGCCGAGTGCTGTAATTCATCAAGTGAGTTATTACCTTTTTTTGTGTCGCATATTGAAACTGTCAAAATGACATTTCACCTAATTTCAAATATGAACAAATAACCTTAGTTTTACCAGAAATGGTATTTACCGCAAATTGAATATAATTTATCTACGACTGTAATAATTAAAACGAAGGTGCAGGTTCAGAGATGATTTTTTTATTTATACCAATATTAACAACTAGCAAGACTATCGAAATTTTTATTTCAGTTACCTACTCATTTTGCTTATTAATGAAATTAACTGTAAAGTTTGAACAACCAGTAAATTAAATTTGCGGAAATAGGAAATGGGGGTGTACATAATAATTCGTTTTCGTTGTCTGAATTCATCGTTTCTAATAGCAAAATTACTAGAAATTGATTTAAAAGCGTCACAAATTGAAACTGTCAAGTTAAAATTGACAACTGATCTAATTTAGAGTTGACAAATAACGTTACTTCCCTCAAAGATGGTAGTGGACTGTTTTATTTCGGCGAATCAGATTGTAGAATTTAGCGTGAATTATAATAACTCACTGCTATAAATCACGCTAATTGTTTATGGGTGCCATTATTTGTTCAAAAGCAACTGAATAATGAACACATTATTTAATAGGAGTAGATAAAGAAAGTTTATATTATGGGAAAACTGAAATTGTATTGTATACTAATTGCAACTAAAGAACCGTCAAATAAAAAATGAGTCTAACAAAATAAAATTTATTATCACAATACAACTTTAATTAACAATACTTTCAATTAATTAAGTGTTCGAATCGTGCACCTTGAATTTCTAAACAATACGCTACCCTATCATAAAAACCACGTCTAACATTTGCCAGCATATCGGGCGTAATCGATGCTAAGCAATTTCTTATTTTTTGACGTAGTTCATCTAAATTTTTTTTTTTTCTGATTGAAACAATATTGAGTAATATTGCCTTAGTTACGACATGTCATAACACACTAATATTTCCCAAGGGAAATATGAAACATCATATTGTCCCAACGGAAATGTGAAACGTCATATGGCCCCAAAGAAATATGAAGCGTCATGTTTCACCGTAAATGTTTCATTTTTTAATTAAAATAACACAAATAATAAGAAATGTTTTATTTTTTAATTAAAGCAACAAAATTAACAATTAAAATCATTTATGAACTAATAGTAATTATATACCAAGGGAGAGAAGACATTTTTCTCAGCCGAGTAACGCCGAAGACGCTCCGCGTCTCGGGAAATAGTGCTACTCGGCTGAGAAAATCTTGTCTGCCGTGGTTTATATATCTACTATTAGTCTGTCAAAACAAATGAATAAACATTTAATGTCAAATTGAGATTTTATTCATGTCTAGTCACAATAACAAAAAAACATGTCAGATAGTAGTTGTACTCCTCCAGAAATCCGCAAGGAAGCAAATCAAATAGAGTATCAAAAATTACTGCCCGAAAAATCAAAAAAATTTTTAATAAAAGTATATAACATTTTTAAAGATTGGTTTAAATTAAAAAAAGTAAAAAAGTTTCTGAAAACGTGCTCTTGATATATTTCCAAGAGCAAGCGGAAAAGAAAAAGCCTCTAGTTTATGGGCTAAATTCTCAATGTTAAAACAAACTTTAAGATTAAAAGAAAATATTGACATATCAAAATATTACAAGGTAATTGCTGCTTTAAAGCGAAAAAAATATTCGTATATGCCAAAAAAAGCTGCAGTGTTTGAAGAACTTCATATCAGACAGTTTAATACTGATGCACGGGTTGAAGTTTTTCTTCCGATTAAAGTAATTATTTTCATTTAACCATATTTCCAAAATCAGGAAATTACATTTATATTTTTAGGTTATTCTTATATAGGTATTGCTGGAGCCTGTCGAGCGGACGAACTCTGCAACATGAAAGTGGCTGATGTCGATCTGCGAGAAGACATAATTGTAATAAACATTCCCCATACAAAAAACAAATCTTGTAGAAAATTTGTTATTGTCGAACAAATGTGGATTGATGTGGTGACAAGATACTTGTTGATAAGACCTTCGCCAGACATTCCAAGACTTTTTATTGGCTTTAGGTCTGGAAAACCTACAAGACAAAATATGGGACATAATACCATTAGTACCTCAGCAATTAAAATAGGTACATACTTGGAACTGCCGGATGCAAACAGCTACACTGGCCATTCATTCAGGAGGACGTCAGCTACAATTTTAGCAGATAACGGGGGTGATATCCTATCACTTAAACGCCATGGAGGGTGGAAAAGTTTCACAGTAGCCGAAGGATATGTAGAGGACTCTATCACTGACAAGAAAAGAATTGCAAGTATGGTTCAGGGAACAACAGTTAATTATGAACCTGATTTACCACCTAGCACTAGTATTATTATAACTTCAGTATCAAAATCAAACACCGAACTGAATATACCGGTAGAAAACTTTACGGTAAACCTGCAGAATCCAGCTCCCATTTAAACTGACATAATGAACGCATTTACGCATGCGCATAACCAATCAATATACGAGTAACGTTGCCAAACGCATACTGACAGAAAGAATGCTGATATTGGCTCATTTATAGGTTATTTTATATTTATTTTTATATTTATAGGTTAATCAAACGATATATACAATTAAACTAATTTATTTTGTAAATACCATGCCTATCAACAAAAATAACTAGGAAAACATGGATATATGGGACTGTGGGTTCCGGACTGTGTGAATATTTGTTAATATAACTGCAAAGTGATTTTGTACCAAGACGAACCATATATCAATTAATAAAATAGAATATCAACTATATAAAACAAACACAGCAGCAGTTAAAATTATAAATTACAATGGATACTGTTCACCAAGAGCTATTAGCTAAATTCTGACAAAATTAAACTATGATTAAATTGATTACGTCATATAAATTCATGTAAGTAGGACTCGAAGAGGTCTTCAGAAGTTCTAAACTGCCGACGAAGCTTCCTCTTGGCACGCATCCACATGTTCTCCCCGTTCTGTGTATGAACAGTGCGATCATCGGGATCAACAAAATTCTTTTGATGCACGATAACACAATGTTCATACGCACCACCATCCATATCCTCGATACCATTGTGTGCTCGCCAGGATCGAATACTTAAAGCTTTACGACATATTTTACATGGCCACCGATAACAACCACATGATAATATTAATTTTGTCAGGGAAAAAAATATTTCTAAACGTGACCTTTTCTTTACGGATGTGATTTATTCCTAATATTTCCTCCTCTTCAACAATCCAATGTGTCGCAATTCCTCCTCTACCTGCCATTTCAACAAATTAAGAAAGAAATAACTTAACTGAAATTAATTAAATATCACAATATAACGACAATACAACACAAGCCAAGCTAAGCCACAAAAAAACTAAAATTTGGCAACGTTGCAGGTTGTTTACTATATTCGTAGCGGGAAATTTAAATGGGAGCTGGATTCTGCAGGTTTACCAACTTTACTTCTAATACTGGTACGTCAGGAATTAACATGACCTGCCATAATTGCACTATTAATTATTATTTTAATAAGTAGTGTTAACCAAATTACGTATTTCCTACTTTGTTTATTCATGTTAAATGTTAACCTAACCTTTTTTCTTGAATTGCGGATTTCATTCGTGCATCTACACGACGACTATGGTTTTATATTCAAATTATTTCTATTCTATACATTTTTACTGAATAAATCATAATTTTATTATTGTCAATTGTTTTTATTACTTACTATAGACCGTCTCAACCTTAGTATTCAGTATGTGTCTTATGCAGATACACTACATAGATGCCAGTTCGACAATGACAAGTTAGGTTGGTAACTCATTTTAAATAACATGACATTTTAAATACTTGTAGGTTAGGTTATTCTAAATCAAAACTATCGGGCGCTCGAGAAAGATTGTCTGAAAGAACTACTTTCCCAAGTCGATAAGTGTGTACTTATTTCCATTTATGCGTGTGAAGTTAGCACTATACAAAAATTAGTGAACATAATGTCATTTTTCAAGTCTATTTATTCATTGGCGTCCGTTTATTTTCTTGACAAATACCAACAAACACGCTCGACAATAAACCGAACTGACAACTTCGCCTTGATATAAAAAGAGACAGTTTATTACAAATCGTTTAAGATAGTATGAGAGGTATATATCCCATAAGAGACCGTACTGAATACTAAGGTTGAGACGCTCTATAGTAGGAGATAATTTTTATTATTGACTACTAGGAGAGAAATTCATCTTCTCGGCCCGAAAACATACCAAATAATGACGTCTTCTAACGCTAGTAGTGGAAAAAATTATTATTAGGGTTGTCGGTCTGGTTTTTATAAACAATTCATCTGCTCGTCAATCTCTCAATATTTCGCTTAACTATTTAAAAGCTGCTTCAGGAGTGGAACTAGAGTATGGACTAACATTCACATTTGTTAATACAAAGACAACATAACACGTTGTCATTAATCTAGGAATTATAACATTTGTCTAATGTGTGTGTGTATGCTTCTACACAAATGTTATAGATTAATTTTTTTTTTTTTTTTTTTTTTTTTTTTTTTTCGTGAGAGGGGAAAATCTTCATCAAGACACTCGGTGGCCCGTGTCACCGAGTAGTGTCGGATTCCTACCGACTAAAAAACCCCTCTCATGAGGCTCTGTGTTTCCCCCTGGGACCGCGTTAGCATTACTTCGGGGGAAGGCTCAGTTAGATATTCGGGCTACACTTCACTACGTTCATCGTCTGTACCGGCTATTCTTCTCGCTGAGAATCTCTCGCACCATCCTGTCAACTGCGTTCCAGCCGTCCTGGCTACTCGTCATCAAGGGTACTATAGTGTCCGGGTTCATTTCTCCAATTGTTTGTTGTGCTCTGGCTCTTTGCGCGCTCCATCTCGGGCACTCGAAGAAGGTATGCTCCGCAGTATCTACGCCCCCGCAGTATAGGCAAGCATCTGAGGCTTCTAAACCAAATCGTTTCAGATAGCTCTGAAAACAACCATGACCCGTCAGAAACTGGGCGAGGAAAAAGTTAACTTCCCCATGGGCTCTGGTGCACCACGGCTGCAGGTCCTTTATTAATCTTCTTGTCCATGATGCCGTACCATCTTCTATATCCCACCTCGCCTGCCATTTAATCATAATGTCACGATATTCCTTGTCCTTGCTATGGCCCCCCTGGCTTTCCACTGCCGCTCGGTACTCCACAAGTAGGTCAATTGGTGGCATTCTTGCTATAGCTTGTAGCGCGATCGTTGAGGCGGTGCGATACGCACTAACAGCACGTATGACAATTTTGCGCTGCACACTTCGTAACACTTTACGGTTTGCCTCCTTCGTTACCGCTTTTCCCCATATGGAAGCACCATACATTATAATGGATTCCAGCACCGTGCACAACATCCTTCTACTACTTTCTCTCGGGCCTCCAACATTAGGCATCAGACGACACAGATTTGCAAGGACTTTCCCCGCCTTTTCCACTGTTTTCTGGATATGCGCTCTCATTAGCATGTTTTTACCAAAGTAGACACCCAGGTACTTAATGCTATCCTGGCTACAGATCACGTTATTTTCAACCCTGACGCTTATTTCTTTGACTTTCCTGCCGGCTACCAACAGCACGATCTCAGTTTTTTGTGGGGCAAGCTTCAGTTGTTTCAGTTCCAGCCATTTTACTACGCCGCGTACAGCCGCATTTGCGGTTTCTTCTAGATCTTTGACTTTTCTGGCTGTAACTGTTAGAGCAAGATCATCCGCGTAGCCGGTAATTGTCGCTCCAAGAGGCATGGGGATTCTTAGGTCACCGTCGTAATAAATGTTCCAAAGTGTTGGTCCCAACACGGATCCTTGCGGCACACCACACGTGACTTTCAACATGCAATTTTCCCCCACAGTCAGGGATCTTTCCTCAAGATAGCTCGCAACCATATTAAATAAGTATGGAGATATTTGCCTCCTGGACAATTCCTGTAGGATGCCATACCAAGGTGCTGAGTTAAAAGCATTCTGTATATCGAGCGTTATAAGAGCACATACCAGTCTGGAGCTAAAAGGCGCTCTATAGGCTTCTTCCGCAGCCGCTTTCACTTTGGCCATCGCAGTGATTGTAGACCGCCCTTCCCGGAATCCGTGCTGATCTTCCGATAGACCCCCTCTGTCTTCAACCTCCTTCTTCAGGCGCGATAGTAAGAGCTGCTCTAGTAGTTTTCCCAGCACATTTAATATACATATAGGTCGATAGGCCTGGGTTTGTTGTGCATCCTTACTTTCTTTCGGGATTAAAACTAATCTTCCCACTTTCCATGTTTCTGGAAACCTTCCCGTTGTCAGCAGTTTATTCATAACGGCCAGGCACGCTTCGGGGTGACTGCACACTACTGCCTTTATCACTTCAGGGGGTATCCCGTCCGGCCCTGCTGCACGTTGTCCTTTGATTCTGTTTGCCGCCATGATGATTTCGTTCTTAGTAAATCGGGGTATCTCATCCTGTCTAACTTCTTTCATACTCCACCTTCGGAAGGGATGTGGAGGGAAAAGCGTCCTTGCGATCTCCATTTGCCTGTCTTCTGTCATGGACACCGTGGGTAGTAATTTTAGCTTCTTAGTTACTATCTGGTACCCTCTGCCCCAGATGTCGTTGTCTACTTCCTTGAGCAGGTCTTTCCAGGCTCTTCTCTTTGCCTCCTGGATCGCCTTCTTTAAAAAGCATTTGCTTTGAGCGTAGACCACATGACACTGTCGCTTTCTATTCTCGTCTGTTCCTTTGTTGCTTCTAACTAGAACCCTTTTGTTCCGTAGGCATTGTCTTCTAGCTGCAGCCACTTCTTCAGACCACCAAAACACTGGAGTTCTCCTGCTCGACGCCTTTTTGATAAAGACCTCGTTGCAGGCGGCCTTTATTACACTAGTTAGGTCTTCTGGGTCCAACGCCCCTCTTCCTCTCTCTGCAGTAGCCGTCCCACTTCTTTCGTCATTCTATCTAAATTTGTGCCGTTGATCCGCCATCCCTTATTTACTATATAACTTTCTTGCTTTGTCTGGCTTCCTTCATAATAGTTGAACAGGATATGCTGATGGCAGCTCAAACTTTCCTCCTCTATTACTTGCCATCCAGTCACCGCATGCGTTATACCCTTCGAACTGAAAGTAATATCAATATGAGATTGACTACATCCCCTGATGAAGGTGGGAGTCTCTCCTCGATTGTGTATAATAAGATCCTCTTCCGCCATCCACTCTGCCATTAGTTCTCCTCTTCTATCTTCAATTTTAGAACTCCACAGGTATGATTTAGCATTGAAGTCTCCACATACAATTATTTCTTTCTTGTGTTTCTTCATGTCCACCCTCAACGCTTGTAGGAAGTCCTCGAACACTTTTAAGTCTACGTTCGGCGATATATAACAACCATAAATTATTACCCGATTGGTCTCAATCCACACGTAGCCATTTCCTTTGCCGATGTTCCAGACCTAAGGTTCTTGTTGCGCACCTTAATTGCCACGTCTATTCTATTATCAGCCAGCCATTCCGTTTGGGAATCCTCTTTTTGGTGGGTTCTGCCATTATTATGATATCCACGTTTTTATCTTCCGCAGTTTTATAAATTAGGTCCATTGCCGCGTTGCCCCTGTCTATGTTGCTCTGCAGAACCCTTATATTTGTCTTACTGTTTTTCTGGGCCATCTTTTGTACGATATTTTGTTTCTCTCTTTGTCTTTCCCATTTCCGCGGTCTTTTCATGTATCAGCTTCCTATAGTGGGGACATCTAGTTTGGTCTGCCCGATGTCCTTTCTCTTTACAGGTTACACAAAAAGGTTCTCCCGAACAGTCCTTAGCCCGGTGATCTCTATTCCCGCACTTTAAACACATGTCCGTCTTGTCCTCTCCCTCACATTCCCGTTTATAGTGTCCAAAACCTAGGCATCTGTAACATCGTATGATGTTTACTCTTTGTCTCACTCGGCAAGGGGTCCACCCTATTCTGATAGTGCCCCTTTTGACCAGTTCAGCAGCCCACTGTTTGTCAAGCGTTACTGTTGCATTTTGACCACCAAGTTGAGTAGGTCGTAGCGACACAACATCTATGTCCCGCAATTGCAGGGTGTCCCCTACACTGTTTCTAATGGCTTGCCTAATCTCCTCGGTATTTACATCTCCATCGATACCCGATATGTACAATGTACTATTCCTATTTTTAATTTCTACATGGGTATTCTCGTTATTCTTTATAATTTCCCGTCTAAGGGTTTCTGCTTCATTTTTTCCCCTTTGTACTTCCAACATAACATCGCCTTTTAATGTCCTTTTAATTGTTTTTACCTTAATCCCTGCTTTATCGATGTTCACGGTGCTTTTAACTGTCCTAAGCATGTCCGCATATTGTTTACCATCAGATTTGATGATTATCTTTTCTAACTGTTCTTTGACACCTTTCCTCTTTGACATTATTTGTCTTTCCATGTCAAGATCAATCTTCGTACTGGTCTTTCTAAAGGCAAACTCGATGCATTTTCTGAGGTAGTCGGTACTAATATTACCCAGAGCCATGAATTTTATCTCCTCGATCCCATGTTCCCCCATTCTTTTTTCTAGTTTCTCCAAGATTTCATACAGTTTACCGATATCGCTAACCCCGCTCTGATCCATTTCGTATGGCAACATGTATAAGATTCTGGAATTTGTACCCCGTTTTCCGCTACTTAAAACAGTTTCGGTGTTCGTTTTCACGTATTCTATGCGTCCATCTTCTAACCTTTCCTCCATAAGGGACGTTACCTCAGGAAAACTTAGTTTGAGGTCATCGAAGGCCCCGCCTGCTAAGGGGACCCTAGGGTTTACTATGACAGCCAGATTTCCTTTGCTCTCTCTAATAGCTCCAGGTTCCATAGGTTTGGTGTTCTTGAAACAGTCGGCAGGCCACTCCTGGTCTAGTATCCTAGACAGTGCTTCCCAGCCTCCATCTTCCTGGAGTGTTCTCAGGACTTCCTTTGCCAAGTTTTTCTCCCGTTCCCCCGTTTCCCGCAAGATTTCCTGCTCATCTGCTTGTACCCCCAGACTACTACATTCTTTGGTTTTTGGTGGTCCGTCTCTTGGTGCCCTTTCCATAGCGGCTTGTGTCTCACATTCCATAGACTTCGCTGATAGAGCTAGGTGACATACCTTGAGTGCATCCACTTTTTTACCTAAAGTGCCTACTAAATTGCTTAGTTCTCTGGTTATTGCCTTGATCTCTGTTTTTGTCTTAGTACTTTGTTTTACCAATTGCTTTAGTGCGTTTGTTTTAATATTTACTTTCTCCATATATGATTGTACCTCTATCATCTCATAGCTGAGCCCGGTTTCTGTTATCTCATACTTTTCTTTCTGTACTTCCCTCTTCCTCTTCTTCGTGATCTGAGTGTCTCCGACAGCTTTATTGTCCTTTTCGTTGCCCAGGAACAATCTATAGATTGGGTTGGCTGATATTTCTTCGTCCTGCCAGGGGGAAGCTGCATCGCCATCTCCTGTTCGCGTGTTTGAGCTTATCGAAGCTTCATGTGCATGGCCACTCCCTCCAGATGTAGACCCCGCCAGCGACGATCGCCTAAGCATTGGGTTTGACACTGTTTCCCAGTTGCATGCTTCGCCTTTTGGGGTTTCATTTTGTGTAGCTCCAGTAACTATCTCCAGATTTCCTACTAGGCTAAAAATTGGACTCTCCTCAAGGTTTTCGTCCTGCCATGCGTCACTTTCTGCGGCTTGCCCTACCGGGGTCTCGCTTCTCGGTGGTGTTCTTGACAAGCTGTTTCTGGGCTTGAAGATGTCGTCTCCTACCAATATCTGCCTACAAACTTCGCTCTCTTTTCCTGTCTCATGTCCAATTATCGATTCTGCACTCTGTCCGTCATCGTTGTTTGCGTCAAGTTTTAAATTTACGTTTTGTTTACTTTCCATTTCGTTCCCACGAGTAGCTAGGGATTAAAACGTCACCTGCAGCAGAGCCCCGCGTTCACTACAGGAAGGCTTTTTAAACTGAAGGTCGCCCGGTCTCCAGAGTCCTGCACACTCGTGACTGGGTCTTGTCCCCCCAGCCATCCATACCGTCGGCGTGTGTAGTGCCACCTTAGTCTTGGGGTGTGGTGTAATAGTGTCCACAGGCCGGCCGATTAAGGCAAGCCTCGCTGGGGATCTGGGCATTCTGCCCTCCCCTAAGGCTAGGGTCGGAAGGGGACGCCTCTCAGTGTTCCCCATTTCAGCGTAGATACACTGCCCCTACCGATGGCTACTTCAGAATCCAGGATCCTGCCGATGAGGGTCGCCACATCCCCGACGGTTGTTATAGATTAATTATAACGTGTTATGTTAGCTTTATGTTAACAAATGAGAATGTTAGTCTATACATACACACCAACGAGCTTATTTTAAATAGAATATTATTATAAATCTAAAATTGCATGCATCTAATAATTTTCTTTTACAATATAAATACCTACTAACGGCAGCAAGCGATCCCCAAAATATAACACCATGACGGAGACGTCACTCGACATATGCAAAATAAAATATTCGCATACCGTATAATGCCGTAGATAGTTCAGCCTCCAACGCAGAGCAATGGTCTTCTTATTTCAGATTTTTGTCCATAATTAAACCGCGAAATTTTACAGAATCATTCTCCTGCATTTATTCACCGCTGGAGATGTACTTGAAGACGCCGGCGCTTCAAATGTCGACATCGTCAACTGTATGAGGCCAGTTTCACCTGCATTAAGAATAAGACCATTTGCATTGCACCAATTATCCATTTCGTTAACAATTATGAACATTGATCTAGAAAGACCAGCGATGTTTGTACTTGACACAATACATGTGGTATCATTCGCGAAAGTGTGCAAGGCGGTAAAGACAAGTGGAGGTCGTTAATATATATCAAAAAAGTGTAAATCCCAATATTGGGACTGGGGGAACACCACAATTTATCTCGATAATACAAGAATATTATTTTGTCTAACGTTATTTACCGGCAATAGAACAATTTTCGTTTTTCTACCATTCAAGTAAGAACGAAGTAAATCACTGAAAACTTGTAGTTGCAGACAATGCCGTCTGGTCTCTTTGGCGAAATTATTTATGCTTTTTTATCACTTACGAGTTTTTGGATCGCTAATAACTCAAAAACAGCTGATTTTGGATGTAAGATATCTTAATAAGTTTTGATACAAAATTACATGAACGATCTAAAAAACTTATTCTTGTTATTTGCTTGCATTGCAATAGCTTTATTATTATTACACTGAATAACAGTTTGACAGGTGCAAACGATGCACAAATATGGCCAACTGTCCGTCTATTGTTTTCTTTTGTTTGTATTTGTTTTCTAAGGTTGCTACTAAATTGTAACGTTTGACAAAAATTAAATTTAAAAACACTATGATGGCTGCAATTTTCAAGATAATGATAATTTTTTTTGGTATCATTGTAAAGAGAATTTCAAGCTCTTTAAGAATATTTAGAAAAAGCCCACCCCCTGTATAAAAAAAAAATAAAACTGTTTTGTGATGCGCTTTTGTTTTTGTGTAATTTGTATTTTTGATTATGTAACATAGTTAATAATTATTAGATGTAGAGTATTTTTGATTATTATACTTGTTTTCTATCTTTTATACTCTTAATAAATGTATTTTTTGACCTTTATATACTTATCTTTTAATTCCTGATTTATTTCCACTTAGAGGTCAATAAAACAATAAATTATTATAATTAAAAGATCTTTTATACTAAAAAACATAAGATTGGACACGTATAATCAATCAGACTGTATATAACTTTTAATAAATAAATAATGTAGATAATATTAACAATGAGACTTCTAACAACTCCTGCTTTACTGTTACTTCTTGATCGATTCTTGTTAATTTAGAGCTTAGTTCTAATTCGATTTTGTTTGTAGGTATAAATTTAGTAACTATTAAAAACTGTTATTAGAACTTTTATAACTATAATTTACATTTTAAATAAATTAGGAATTAATCTTGACTAATCGAATATGCGATGGTACTGAATAGAGCATATGTACGTAGAAAAGCAACAACTTTATTCGAACTAATGACGGAATTCATTCATCATATAGTACAATGGAAACAGTACGTAAATTAATATAAGATTTTAAATGAAAATCGGATCAGTCACCTTTTTGTGTTTAACTATGAAGGTTAGTGTTTACTGTATTTGTGCATTTATAGATATTGCATTTCTTTTTTAATTATTTATTCGATGTTAAATTATTTTTACCTATAATATAAAAAAATTACATACATATCGGGAATAAAAATATTTAAGATACATTTACATAAAAATTAAAATTAAATAACGTTTCTATAATGCAAAACAATCGCTGTCATATAGGAGTAGGATGATGCTTAATTCAAATTGTTGCAGGTTTACGTGTCCTTAGTGGTTTTAACTGCTGTTGCAGTAAATGGTAAGCTATATTCTTTATATTAAATTTAATATCTTTAATATCTATTGAAAATATCTTAAATCATGTAAGAATATGTGAGAATATACACATTGAAACATGATTAGTTTTGTTGCCAAAAGAATCGATGAAAATAGCTTTCCAAATTTTTGCCATGTTTTTCCCTAAATATACATTAAAAATAAATATATGTAGATTAGTGCATAAATATATTTAATACTATTTCTATGATATGTGAAGTATATTGTTATATTCCAACAAACGCAAGGTGGCTTTTTAAACACCAGGGCAGCTTTTGGTAAAGCTCCGTAATTCTTACATTAATTCTAATTAAAAGACGAAAATAATTATACAAGATGAATTATAATTAATAGTTCGACATATGATCGGGCAGTGTAACGAGTTACAATTCAATTACCCACAATTCTTGCTAAACTATTTGCTATTGCCGACAATTCTTGCTACTGCGTTTGCTTAGCGGGCAACCTTTTTATATAGATTTAATTATGCTAGCTAACTCTTTAGATATACATATATGTATATGTAAGTATAGTTTAAGTATTAATGAAGGATGCACCACCCCCCAGCAAATTAAGATTTTTGAAAGAATTTTTATTGAATGAGAAAATCTTAGTCACCAGTTACAATTGTTCTGAAACATGCAAGATATTATGATATAATGAATATGCATATAAAATATTTAATAATATAATAGTACTTTCTTAATATGTAATAAAATATGATAAACATAATTAGATAATAGTAAAATAGAAATGCTTAATAGATGTCATAGTATGAACGGTGTTGTTAATCCTAGGTTTGAGTAACATATTTCTTTTGAAGTCTTTTAGCTCTCCTCAATTACCCTGTTTCATTTTCGCCGAATGATTCTGGTTTTAATTCTTCTCATTCAGAATCGTAACGTACAACTGGTTCTTTTACTGCTTTAGACCAACATGGATTATATATTTGAACACAAGGGTTCCAAGAGTTAGAAGAACAAATATTAGTTACGTTAACGTTACTAGAGTCGGCAAGAAGGGGCAAGTTTCAGTGCAGTGCGGAAGACAACGTGGAGAGGCCGAGCGGCCGTATCACGCCAGGTATTCAGTAACGTTTACGTACTCGCATCGTTTATGTTCTTGTCTTATTCGTAAATGTAACCTATCGAACCGTGCGGGAGCATTGGTTGCGTCACTTGTTTGTAATTGTATTGAGGTTACGTATATATTTATTTCTGGTACAAACAAATGGACAGAAAATGAAATATTTGCGTTAATTAACGTTTATTCTGAACATCAAACTAATTTTAATTGACCTCCATAGCAAGTTTGGGCAGAAATAAGTAACGAATTAAGAAAACTGTGGTATGGAGAAAACGCCACAGAAATGCAATGAAAATTTGAAAAAATGATATAAAAACGTTGTAAAACACAATGCTACAACTGAGGCAAATAAACAGCGACGGGTATTTTTTGATGTAATAAGAATTTTGATAAAGTGATTGTAATGATGTAATAACTTATACATATATTTTTCTATGCATTATATGATATTTTACATAAGAATCCAAGTATAAAAACAATAATTTTGCCTACAATTTTATGCATAGATGTTTACCTGTAGGAATCAATTGTAGCAAAATACCAGATTGTAATTAATATCTAATTGCTTGTTCGCATTTATTGATTGTCTTCCTCGATTAATGATTCAAGTATTTTCTAATAATTTTAAAATTTCATTTACTATATTGCGTTTCATCTGAAAATGTTTTTTAAATTACATTCATTCATTTTTCTACTATTTTAAAGAAATTATCTTTAGGGCTTTTACCTAGCAAAATCACTCATTTTCGGAATAAAACACATTAACATGTGTATACTTACAGAATACCTCTTCATCGCTACTACTACTGTTACTAGACATTACTTTTTCAGTTAATAAACACCAATTCTGGATTTTTTTGACATTACTTGCCAAAGAGAAAACCTAGAGTCGTTTCATTATTTCCGAAGAATTTCGGCAACCTCCGACTAACCATCAAGTAACCGTAACCTAACCCAAGGTTACAAATTATTTCATTGCGAAAAACGGCCAGGCACGCTTCGGGGTGACTGCACACTACTGCCTTTATCACTTCAGGGGGTATCCCGTCCGGCCCTGCTGCACGTTGTCCTTTGATTCTGTTTGCCGCCATGATGATTTCGTTCTTAGTAAATCGGGGTATCTCATCCTGTCTAACTTCTTTCATACTCCACCTTCGGAAGGGATGTGGAGGGAAAAGCGTCCTTGCGATCTCCATTTGCCTGTCTTCTGTCATGGACACCGTGGGTAGTAATTTTAGCTTCTTAGTTACTATCTGGTACCCTCTGCCCCAGATGTCGTTGTCTACTTCCTTGAGCAGGTCTTTCCAGGCTCTTCTCTTTGCCTCCTGGATCGCCTTCTTTAAAAAGCATTTGCTTTGAGCGTAGACCACATGACACTGTCGCTTTCTATTCTCGTCTGTTCCTTTGTTGCTTCTAACTAGAACCCTTTTGTTCCGTAGGCATTGTCTTCTAGCTGCAGCCACTTCTTCAGACCACCAAAACACTGGAGTTCTCCTGCTCGACGCCTTTTTGATAAAGACCTCGTTGCAGGCGGCCTTTATTACACTAGTTAGGTCTTCTGGGTCCAACGCCCCTCTTCCTCTCTCTGCAGTAGCCGTCCCACTTCTTTCGTCATTCTATCTAAATTTGTGCCGTTGATCCGCCATCCCTTATTTACTATATAACTTTCTTGCTTTGTCTGGCTTCCTTCATAATAGTTGAACAGGATATGCTGATGGCAGCTCAAACTTTCCTCCTCTATTACTTGCCATCCAGTCACCGCATGCGTTATACCCTTCGAACTGAAAGTAATATCAATATGAGATTGACTACATCCCCTGATGAAGGTGGGAGTCTCTCCTCGATTGTGTATAATAAGATCCTCTTCCGCCATCCACTCTGCCATTAGTTCTCCTCTTCTATCTTCAATTTTAGAACTCCACAGGTATGATTTAGCATTGAAGTCTCCACATACAATTATTTCTTTCTTGTGTTTCTTCATGTCCACCCTCAACGCTTGTAGGAAGTCCTCGAACACTTTTAAGTCTACGTTCGGCGATATATAACAACCATAAATTATTACCCGATTGGTCTCAATCCACACGTAGCCATTTCCTTTGCCGATGTTCCAGACCCTAAGGTTCTTGTTGCGCACCTTAATTGCCACGTCTATTCTATTATCAGCCAGCCATTCCGTTTGGGGAATCCTCTTTTGGTGGGTTCTGCCATTATTATGATATCCACGTTTTTATCTTCCGCAGTTTTATAAATTAGGTCCATTGCCGCGTTGCCCCTGTCTATGTTGCTCTGCAGAACCCTTATATTTGTCTTACTGTTTTTCTGGGCCATCTTTTGTACGATATTTTGTTTCTCTCTTTGTCTTTCCCATTTCCGCGGTCTTTTCATGTATCAGCTTCCTATAGTGGGGACATCTAGTTTGGTCTGCCCGATGTCCTTTCTCTTTACAGGTTACACAAAAAGGTTCTCCCGAACAGTCCTTAGCCCGGTGATCTCTATTCCCGCACTTTAAACACATGTCCGTCTTGTCCTCTCCCTCACATTCCCGTTTATAGTGTCCAAAACCTAGGCATCTGTAACATCGTATGATGTTTACTCTTTGTCTCACTCGGCAAGGGGTCCACCCTATTCTGATAGTGCCCCTTTTGACCAGTTCAGCAGCCCACTGTTTGTCAAGCGTTACTGTTGCATTTTGACCACCAAGTTGAGTAGGTCGTAGCGACACAACATCTATGTCCCGCAATTGCAGGGTGTCCCCTACACTGTTTCTAATGGCTTGCCTAATCTCCTCGGTATTTACATCTCCATCGATACCCGATATGTACAATGTACTATTCCTATTTTTAATTTCTACATGGGTATTCTCGTTATTCTTTATAATTTCCCGTCTAAGGGTTTCTGCTTCATTTTTTCCCCTTGTACTTCCAACATAACATCGCCTTTTAATGTCCTTTTAATTGTTTTTACCTTAATCCCTGCTTTATCGATGTTCACGGTGCTTTTAACTGTCCTAAGCATGTCCGCATATTGTTTACCATCAGATTTGATGATTATCTTTTCTAACTGTTCTTTGACACCTTTCCTCTTTGACATTATTTGTCTTTCCATGTCAAGATCAATCTTCGTACTGGTCTTTCTAAAGGCAAACTCGATGCATTTTCTGAGGTAGTCGGTACTAATATTACCCAGAGCCATGAATTTTATCTCCTCGATCCCATGTTCCCCCATTCTTTTTTCTAGTTTCTCCAAGATTTCATACAGTTTACCGATATCGCTAACCCCGCTCTGATCCATTTCGTATGGCAACATGTATAAGATTCTGGAATTTGTACCCCGTTTTCCGCTACTTAAAACAGTTTCGGTGTTCGTTTTCACGTATTCTATGCGTCCATCTTCTAACCTTTCCTCCATAAGGGACGTTACCTCAGGAAAACTTAGTTTGAGGTCATCGAAGGCCCCGCCTGCTAAGGGGACCCTAGGGTTTACTATGACAGCCAGATTTCCTTTGCTCTCTCTAATAGCTCCAGGTTCCATAGGTTTGGTGTTCTTGAAACAGTCGGCAGGCCACTCCTGGTCTAGTATCCTAGACAGTGCTTCCCAGCCTCCATCTTCCTGGAGTGTTCTCAGGACTTCCTTTGCCAAGTTTTTCTCCCGTTCCCCCGTTTCCCGCAAGATTTCCTGCTCATCTGCTTGTACCCCCAGACTACTACATTCTTTGGTTTTTGGTGGTCCGTCTCTTGGTGCCCTTTCCATAGCGGCTTGTGTCTCACATTCCATAGACTTCGCTGATAGAGCTAGGTGACATACCTTGAGTGCATCCACTTTTTTACCTAAAGTGCCTACTAAATTGCTTAGTTCTCTGGTTATTGCCTTGATCTCTGTTTTTGTCTTAGTACTTTGTTTTACCAATTGCTTTAGTGCGTTTGTTTTAATATTTACTTTCTCCATATATGATTGTACCTCTATCATCTCATAGCTGAGCCCGGTTTCTGTTATCTCATACTTTTCTTTCTGTACTTCCCTCTTCCTCTTCTTCGTGATCTGAGTGTCTCCGACAGCTTTATTGTCCTTTTCGTTGCCCAGGAACAATCTATAGATTGGGTTGGCTGATATTTCTTCGTCCTGCCAGGGGGAAGCTGCATCGCCATCTCCTGTTCGCGTGTTTGAGCTTATCGAAGCTTCATGTGCATGGCCACTCCCTCCAGATGTAGACCCCGCCAGCGACGATCGCCTAAGCATTGGGTTTGACACTGTTTCCCAGTTGCATGCTTCGCCTTTTGGGGTTTCATTTTGTGTAGCTCCAGTAACTATCTCCAGATTTCCTACTAGGCTAAAAATTGGACTCTCCTCAAGGTTTTCGTCCTGCCATGCGTCACTTTCTGCGGCTTGCCCTACCGGGGTCTCGCTTCTCGGTGGTGTTCTTGACAAGCTGTTTCTGGGCTTGAAGATGTCGTCTCCTACCAATATCTGCCTACAAACTTCGCTCTCTTTTCCTGTCTCATGTCCAATTATCGATTCTGCACTCTGTCCGTCATCGTTGTTTGCGTCAAGTTTTAAATTTACGTTTTGTTTACTTTCCATTTCGTTCCCACGAGTAGCTAGGGATTAAAACGTCACCTGCAGCAGAGCCCCGCGTTCACTACAGGAAGGCTTTTTAAACTGAAGGTCGCCCGGTCTCCAGAGTCCTGCACACTCGTGACTGGGTCTTGTCCCCCCCAGCCATCCATACCGTCGGCGTGTGTAGTGCCACCTTAGTCTTGGGGTGTGGTGTAATAGTGTCCACAGGCCGGCCGATTAAGGCAAGCCTCGCTGGGGATCTGGGCATTCTGCCCTCCCCTAAGGCTAGGGTCGGAAGGGGACGCCTCTCAGTGTTCCCCATTTCAGCGTAGATACACTGCCCCTACCGATGGCTACTTCAGAATCCAGGATCCTGCCGATGAGGGTCGCCACATCCCCGACGGTTGTTATAGATTAATTATAACGTGTTATGTTAGCTTTATGTTAACAAATGAGAATGTTAGTCTATACATACACACCAACGAGCTTATTTTAAATAGAATATTATTATAAATCTAAAATTGCATGCATCTAATAATTTTCTTTTACAATATAAATACCTACTAACGGCAGCAAGCGATCCCCAAAATATAACACCATGACGGAGACGTCACTCGACATATGCAAAATAAAATATTCGCATACCGTATAATGCCGTAGATAGTTCAGCCTCCAACGCAGAGCAATGGTCTTCTTATTTCAGATTTTTGTCCATAATTAAACCGCGAAATTTTACAGAATCATTCTCCTGCATTTATTCACCGCTGGAGATGTACTTGAAGACGCCGGCGCTTCAAATGTCGACATCGTCAACTGTATGAGGCCAGTTTCACCTGCATTAAGAATAAGACCATTTGCATTGCACCAATTATCCATTTCGTTAACAATTATGAACATTGATCTAGAAAGACCAGCGATGTTTGTACTTGACACAATACATGTGGTATCATTCGCGAAAGTGTGCAAGGCGGTAAAGACAAGTGGAGGTCGTTAATATATATCAAAAAAGTGTAAATCCCAATATTGGGACTGGGGGAACACCACAATTTATCTCGATAATACAAGAATATTATTTTGTCTAACGTTATTTACCGGCAATAGAACAATTTTCGTTTTTCTACCATTCAAGTAAGAACGAAGTAAATCACTGAAAACTTGTAGTTGCAGACAATGCCGTCTGGTCTCTTTGGCGAAATTATTTATGCTTTTTTATCACTTACGAGTTTTTTGGATCGCTAATAACTCAAAAACAGCTGATTTTGGATGTAAGATATCTTAATAAGTTTTGATACAAAATTACATGAACGATCTAAAAAACTTATTCTTGTTATTTGCTTGCATTGCAATAGCTTTATTATTATTACACTGAATAACAGTTTGACAGGTGCAAACGATGCACAAATATGGCCAACTGTCCGTCTATTGTTTTCTTTTGTTTGTATTTGTTTTCTAAGGTTGCTACTAAATTGTAACGTTTGACAAAAATTAAATTTAAAAACACTATGATGGCTGCAATTTTCAAGATAATGATAATTTGGTATCATTGTAAAGAGAATTTCAAGCTCTTTAAGAATATTTAGAAAAAGCCCACCCCCTGTATTAAAAAAAAAAAAAACTGTTTTGTGATGCGCTTTTGTTTTTGTGTAATTTGTATTTTTGATTATGTAACATAGTTAATAATTATTAGATGTAGAGTATTTTTGATTATTATACTTGTTTTCTATCTTTTATACTATTAATAAATGTATTTTTTGATCTTTATATACTTATCTTTTAATTCCTGATTTATTTCCACTTAGAGGTCAATAAAACAATAAATTATTATAATTAAAAGATCTTTTATACTAAAAAACATATAAGATTGGACACGTATAATCAATCAGACTGTATATAACTTTTAATAAATAAATAATGTAGATAATATTAACAATGAGACTTCTAACAACTCCTGCTTTACTGTTACTTCTTGATCGATTCTTGTTAATTTAGAGCTTAGTTCTAATTCGATTTTGTTTGTAGGTATAAATTTAGTAACTATTAAAAACTGTTATTAGAACTTTTATAACTATAATTTACATTTTAAATAAATTAGGAATTAATCTTGACTAATCGAATATGCGATGGTACTGAATAGAGCATATGTACGTAGAAAAGCAACAACTTTATTCGAACTAATGACGGAATTCATTCATCATATAGTACAATGGAAACAGTACGTAAATCTTATATTAAGATTTTAAATGAAAATCGGATCAGTCACCTTTTTGTGTTTAACCATGAAGGTTAGTGTTTACTGTATTTGTGCATTTATAGATATTGCATTTCTTTTTTAATTATTTATTCGATGTTAAATTATTTTTACCTATAATATAATAAAATTACATACATATCGGGAATAAAAATATTTAAGAAACATTTACATAAAAATTAAAATTAAATAACGTTTCTATAATGCAAAACAATCGCTGTCATATAATTAGGAGTAGGATGATGCTTAATTCAAATTGTTGCAGGTTTACGTGTCCTTAGTGGTTTTAACTGCTGTTGCAGTAAATGGTAAGCTATATTCTTTATATTAAATTTAATATCTTTAATATCTCTTGAAAATATCTTAAATCATGTAAGAATATGTGAGAATATACACATTGAAACATGATTAGTTTTGTTGCCAAAAGAATCGATGAAAATAGCTTTCCAAATTTTTGCCATGTTTTTCCCTAAATATACATTAAAAATAAATATATGTAGATTCGTGCATAAATATATTTAATATTATTTCTATGATATGTGAAGTATATTGTTATATTCCAACAAACGCAAGGTGGCTTTTTAAACAACAGGGCAGTTTTTGGTAAAGCTCCGTAATTCTTACATTAATTCTAATTAAAAGACGAAAATAATTACACAAGATGAATTATAATTAATAGTTCGACATATGATCGGGCAGTGTAACGAGTTACAATTCAATTACCCACAATTCTTGCTAAACTATTTGCTATTGCCGACAATTCTTGCTACTGCCTTTGCTTAGCGGGCAACCTTTTTATATAGATTTAATTATGCTAGCTAACTCTTTAGATATACATATATGTATACGTAAGTATAGTTTAAGTATTAATGAAGGATGCACCACCCCCCAGCAAATTAAGATTTTTGAAAGAATTTTTATTGAATGAGAAAATCTTGGTCACCAGTTACAATTGTTCTGAAACATGCAAGATATTATGATATAATGAATATGCATATAAAATATTTAATAATATAATAGTACTTTCTTAATATGTAATAAAATATGATAAACATAATTAGATAATAGTAAAATAGAAATGCTTAATAGATGTCATAGTATGAACGGTGTTGTTAATCCTAGGTTTGAGTAACATATTTCTTTTGAAGTCTTTTAGCTCTCCTCAATTATCCTGTTTCATTTTCGGCGAATGATTCTGGTTTTAATTCTTCTCATTCAGAATCGTAACGTACAACTGGTTCTTTTACTGCTTTAGACCAACATGGATTATATATTTGAACACAAGGGTTCCAAGAGTTAGAAGAACAAATATTAGTTACGTTAACGTTACTAGAGTCGGCAAGAAGGGGCAAGTTTCAGTGCAGTGCGGAAGACAACGTGGAGAGGCCGAGCGGCCGTATCACGCCAGGTGTTCAGTAACGTTTACGTACTCGCATCGTTTATGTTCTTGTCTTATTCGTAAATGTAACCTATCGAACCGTGCTGGAACATTGGTTTCGTCACATGTTTGTAATTGTATTGAGGTTACGTATATATTTATTTCTGGTACAAACAAATGGACAGAAAATGAAATATTTGCGTTAATTAACGTTTATTCTGAACATCAAACTAATTTTAATTGACCTCCATAGCAAGTTTGGGCAGAAATAAGTAACGAATTAAGAAAACTGTGGTATGGAGAAAACGCCACAGAAATGCAATGAAAATTTGAAAAAATGATATAAAAACGTTGTAAAACACAATGCTACAACTGACGCAAATAAACAGCGACGGGTATTTTTTGATGTAATAAGAATTTTGATAAAGTGATTGTAATGATGTAATAACTTATACATATATTTTTCTATGCATTATATGATATTTTACATAAGAATCCAAGTATAAAAACAATAATTTTGCCTACAATTTTATGCATAGATGTTTACCTGTAGGAATCAATTGTAGCAAAATACCAGATTGTAATTAATATCTAATTGCTTGTTCGCATTTATTGATTGTCTTCCTCGATTAATGATTCAAGTATTTTCTAATAATTTTAAAATTTCATTTACTATATTGCGTTTCATCTGAAAATGTTTTTAAATTACATTCATTCATTTTTCTACTATTTTAAAGAAATTATCTTTAGGGCTTTTACCTAGCAAAATCACTCATTTTTCGGAATAAAACACATTAACATGTGTATACTTACAGAATACCTCTTCATCGCTACTACTACTGTTACTAGACATTACTTTTTCAGTTAATAAACACCAATTCTGGATTTTTTGACATTACTTGCCAAAGAAAAACCGAGAGTCGTTTCGTTATTTCCGAAGAATTTCGGCAACCTCCGACTAACCATCAAGTAACCGTAACCTAACCCAAGGTTACAAATTATTTCATTGCGAAACACCCTAAATGCGCCATTTTCTAAGTATGTGTTGCGCCAGGGCCGCGCCGTCCACTTGTGCAATGTGTGCGGCGCACACAGGCGCCAGGTGCAAACGGGCGCCAAAAAACGCCAAAATTCGATAAGCACCTAAAGGCGACCCTAAACCGTATTAGGCATAACAAATAAAAAATAGAATTTTTGAGAATTTTTATGGGCGCCACGGAAATTTTTGCACACAGGCGCCACCGAGTGTGGCGCGGCCCTGTGTTGCGCACCGCACTGCATTGGAAATTGCCTCTTTTTGTTGAGTCTAAACATTACTTCTTACATAATTGAATACATCCAAAGCAGTTTATATATTATATATCACTAGGAATAAAATTATTGTAAGTACAAAAGATAAAATAGTAGTGAACCATTATGAATGCTTTTACAATAAAGGATTTATCTAATTGTTCCTTTAATTGTTCATTAATTTTATTGCACTTTTGCTGTGCATATTTTTATTCGTTTAAATCTAGATTAGTGAGCCTTATAGGTCCCAAATGAATTCCATTTATAGTAATATTTTCTTTTAATTCTTTGCAATAATCATTATCATAAATGTTAGTATTATGAATTTGATTTGAAATGTTTAAAGATTTTACAATTGTACAGTTAAAACATCGGTATCACCAACACCACAACTTTTCATTAATCACCCGGGACTTAAGAAGACTTAAAAAAATGTAAAACACATCACTAGTCTGTAATCAATCGTCTATGATCTTCAACAACGAAGAATTAGATCTGTTGAATAAAGGCTTAAGATTTGGCATTCGTGACATAAAAGTTTCAATCGAGGAAATTATTACGTCTATAGAAACTAACATTAGAGGCATGGATTACAGATCCAAGGAATACATCAGGAATGCATGCAAAAACAAAATTTCAAAAAATGCTCGTGTTAGTTGTTCTAACAATAGTGGGAAAGCGCTCAAAATTGTTAGTTAGTTTGATTAATTCTCACTCCACTATTCCGAAAATGTATTGTTTGCCGAAGATTCATAAACCCGGAAATTCAGTAAGACGCATAGTTTCAGGAATCAATTAGCCTACTTATCATTTATCCAAATGGTTATCTAAGGAATATAAGAAATTCTCCTTACATACTGAGAACTTAACTGTGGGAAACTCAATTGAATTTGTGGAATACATAAACAATATTGAGCTAAAACAAGGAGAAATTCTCATATCTATTGACGTTAGCTGACTTTTTCCGAGCGTATCTATACGAGAAACGTTGGAATACTTAGTAGATCTTCTTAAACATAACAACGTAGATGAGATTAAAATAGCTGAATACAAAAAGTTAACCTCGTTATGCATGTCTCAAAATCAGTTTCAAGCGAATAGGAAGTTTTATTAACAAAATGAAGGCACGGCAATGGGTAATCCTCTTTTATTACTAATTTGTTTATGAGTAGTTTTGAAACGAGTATGAAAGGAGAGAATAGATATTTTCAAGAATCTGGCTTAGATACGTTGATGTAGAGATTACATATAGTAAAGTAGAATTGATTTTATGGTTTTAACACTGGTCTCTTTATTTTACAATTACAAAATGTTACGACTTACTTACAACCGCATACAACTTTAGTTACATGAGGTTGTCCCTCTGAACACTTCTTTTTAACACTACCAACTGTTAATATTATAAATACACTATATAAATAGAATTGCTGCTTATAACTACATTATCAACACACCTCCTCAATTCTTATTTGTAGTAAAGAAAAGAACTTACATAAGTTTACAAACAAAGAAAATCTTAAATTAAATATTATATGAACAACACACACCTAGCTTATCTTAAAAATAATTTAGCTTTGACGCAGTCAAAGATTTAATAAACATATCTGTAATCTGTTCGGTAATTGACACATACTGCAGATTTATTTTATTTTTACAAACACATTCTCGAAGGAAGTGATATTTTACATCGATGTGTTTGCTGCGCTTACAAAATACGTGCCATTTTAATGCAAGACTGACTGGTTGTCTTCATATATTATTATAAGAAAATCATTCTGGTCTAAGATTTGAGTTAGTAACTGACCGATAAAAATACATTCAGTTGTACAATCAGAAAGTGCAATATTATTCTGCTTCAGCGCTACTAAGTGATATTGTTGCCTGTTTTTTTGACTTCCAAAAGGGAAAATTATTAAATATTTTGGTTGCTTTTTTTCTATCATTAATATCGTTTGCATCATCAGCAGCTACATAGGCACTTATTAGCTGACTGTTTTGACCTATCGATTTTTTCTATTTCAGACCGTAATTTTTTGTTGCTTTTAAATATCTTAAAACATTCTTTAAATATGTCCAATGTTCTTGTGTAAAACAATTTTGAAAGCAACTAAAATAATAAATTGAATAACACAAATCTGGTCTTGTTTCCAACATTATACAGATCAAACAGCCTCCCTATAGTCGGGGCATCGTCTGTCGGAAGCATTCGGAAGTAGAGAAGTAGGGATGCATTAGTAGGCTTTACTCGACAGCGCACGGTTGTAGTCTGTTAGCGAGATAGAGTAATTCATGCTATCGAAAATATATGACTATTATTGTTACTATTACAGATGCTGATTGTTTTGTAATTCATGATGGACATTTTTACCCTTCAACAAAAGAAATATGTTATAAAACAACATCACTGTGATTACTCTATAAGAGATATTGTACGCCTATTTCACGATGAGTTCCAACAAACTATTTGTTTTGAAACAGTTCGTCATATAATCAATAACTTTGAAATGTATGGCTGTTTAAATCCGTGTAAAACTTGTATTTACACACGAATCTTCGTTCGCTTTACATGGTCGACACAACCCAAGTGTTGCAAGGTATTGGTCACAAGAAAAGAGACCTTGTACTTATAACGCTCGAACACAATACCCTGCAAAATTAAATGTTTGGGCTGGCCTATTACATAACAATATAATTGGGCCATTTTTCATAGAGGAAATCTAAATGCAGCAAAATGTCTCGATCTTTTACAGAATAATATAATTCCAGCTTTACGAAATGTAGCAGATATAAATACGCTTTGGTTCAGCAAGACGGATGTCCTGCGCACAGTGCTGCACCGGTACAACAATATTTGCGAAGCATATTTGATAACAGGTTGTTAACTAACTGGAGTGCTATTCACTGGCCTCCCAGATCACCTGACCTTGCCCCTAATGATTTTTTTCTATGGGGGTACCTTAAGTCTTCAATTTATCAATTTCGAAATAACAGGCCTAACACAATAGAACAATTACGAGCACAAATTGTCCATCATATGGCAAATATTCAACCTGAAACAATTTCAAATGTTCTGAGAAGCTTCTACGATAGAATAGGGTATTGTGTCTTCGCAGCAGGAGATCGTTTTGAACATGTAATACCGTAAATTGACGACTTGTTTGCCTTATCGTTTATTTAGACTTCACCAATAAAACATAGTTTGTGGTTTACTTTTCTAAGGAAATACATTATTTAGATTTTAGAATAATTTTTGCGTTATTTCTACATTTTTTACTAGAACAGTTTTTATTAAATGAATTCTAAATTCAAGATTGCTATATTAGAAAAGCTTACTTATTTGCACATTTTCAAGGGATAGCTTACGGAAAGATGTTTATTTTTTTTTTTTTACAGGAAATGCTTTATTGTCTTCTTTACGTGTGTAATTGCTTCTCTTATTTGTGAATCACATTTTCAAGAAGAGTTCATCATCTATGTTTTTACCAGAAGCTTCTGATTAGTTTATAAAGTTTGAGAATTTTGAGAATAAGCAAATAATTATTGTATTGTGCATATGTATTGAACAGAATACAACCGTACGGTGTCAAGTGAAGCGTGCATCTAACTATCTAGTAATACATCCCTACTTCTCTATTCCCGAATAGTTCCGATATACAATGCCCCGACTGGCGGCTGTTTGATCTGTATACATTAAGAAACTTATGAGCTCTCTATAAGGTATATTATTTACATTGTTGGAATTTATAAAATTATTTTTTAAGTTTAGCTTTGGCTGTATCGGAACAGTTGAACTTTTACAGTTTTCCATATTAAATTTATTCGAGATCCTTTGTATTAGCAATTTTAGATTTAAATACAATTCACTACCTAATCTTTCGATTGTTATGCCTAAAAAAGTTTACGAAAAGTTATTTTGATTTGTGGGAGACAGATCCCTCATTTCGAATTTTAACATAAGCTTCTTTTTGATGGCATTTAGTTTTTTCTTAACATTTACAAAATATAATGATATTATCTATATGAACAATAATTAAAAAAGTGTCAACATTGAAATATAAACATGGATCTGACAGAGACTGTTTAAATTTTGAATTAATTAAATGCGAATGAAGCTTATCATACTAACATTTTGATGCTTCACGTAAGCCATACAGGGCTTTTTAAGTTTGCATACATACTTAGATTTGGGCATACATATTGTTTCAAATCCTTCTGGAATCTCCATATACACCGATTCTGAGAGTTCTCCATTTAGAAATGCACATTTCATATCTAACTGATTTATGAACATATCTTTTTCCACATATAATGACAGTAACACTCGAATAGTAAGCATACGCGCCACCGGAGAATAAACGCCGATAGAAGTAAACTTATTTAAGATCAACAAGCACAAACAAATTATCCAAATCAATTTTATCAAAGAAAAATCGTGGTCACGCGTTGTATTTAAAAAGACTACACTCGGGAGCAAAAAAATCCACTGAGACTGCACACTCGCATTAAATTACATCTGGCACAAAAACTAAAACTTATATTCCACTTTTGCTTTCAAAATCTTTAAGTTCAGGATCTTAGCTTTAAAATGAGTGCATATTCTTTTAACTTACGTTTCTTATACACTTAGACTACCCTACAATTTGTTGTGATCGATAATCACAACATTTTGTATAAGTTGACATCATTGTTCTTTGCAAGCCAGTAGGTCGTTTAAAGGCTGTCTACCTTATCAACCTGTATTAGTTGGCTGTCAAACGTCAACCGGTATACATTTCCGTCAGCTACATTTAGGAATATTAGCTGCTAATGGATACTACAACCGAAATAGCGGCATTATTGCAACAAGGCCATAATCAACGGGAAGTCGCTCGTGTGCTGCACATGAGTCAGTCTGCCGTGTCAAGAGTTTAGCGAAGATACCAGGAGAACGGTAGCTTTCATCGAAGAAGAGGCTCGGGCAGAAAGCGGTGCACAGTAGTGAGAGATGACCGTTTCATTGTCCAGAGCTCTTTAAGAAATCGGGCTCTCACCGGCGTACAAATTCAACGGGAGGTCAGAGAAACGCGGAGAGTGGCTGTTAGTCGGTGGACAGTCAGAAAACGACTCAAGGCAGCTAACCTTAGTCTAAAAAGGCCAGCTACGGGTCCAAAATTGACCCCAGCGCATCGAGCAGCTCGTCTCCGTTTCGCAAGAGAGCATGTTGATTGGACAAACGAGCAATGGCGCTCTGTACTGTTCTCGGATGAAAGCAGAGTGTGTTTGCACGGCAGTGACAGAAGAGCAAAAGTATACAGAAAGCCGGGAGAAAGATTCGCACAATGCTGCATAACAGAAAAGGTGGCTTTTGGAGGAGGTTCCTGTATGGTGTGGGCTGGCATTTCTATGGACGCAAAAACCGAGCTGGATTTTATTGAAACCGGCGGCCGAGCAGGAGGTTTGACTGCGAACCGATACATCCAAGAAATTCTAGAGAACCATGTCGTTCCTTACGTTGGTTTTATCAGGGAAACCTTTATTCTCATGCAAGATAATGCCCGTCCTCACAGTGCAGTTTCTGTAAGGCATTACTTACAAGAACTTGAAATACGAGTTGGACAGCACTAGTATATTGGACTGGCCGGCGCGCAGCCCAGACTTGAATCTATTGAACACCTGTGGGATGAATTCAAAAGGAAAATTCGGGCTAGAAATCCTGCACCAGTTACGAGAGCTGAACTTCAAGCAGCACTTACTGAAGAGTGGGACGCTATCCCGCAAGACAGCACGATTAAACTTATTCATTCCATGAAGAATTGTTCACAAGCGGTAATTAGGGCTAGGGGCGATAACACTAAATATTAATAATGTTTTTTGAAAATTAAAATAAAAATGTACTTGATATTCTTTTAAGTTTTCCGCGTCTGTTTTGAAGTTTTAGCATCCTAAAACATAACTTTATTTTTTCAAAGAAGCAGAAATGTAACTTAGAAGAATGTGCACTCATTTTTATGTTAAGATCTTGAACTTCAAGGTTTGGAAAGCAAAACTGGAATTTATGTTATATTTTTTATGCCAGAGACATTTTTCTGAGAGGACGGTAAGGAAATTTAAATACGTAAATTTTGTGATTTATCTAATAGTCTCAGTAGCAGTACAAATCTTGCACCATGGTTGGGGCTCGGCTTAATCACTAACAAAATTAGATCGTTAACTTAAAAACCATAACAGTTAGAATAGTGCTCTCGCAGACTTTTTTGGCGAAATATTCATATTCTACAAAAAAAGTCTGAAAACTTTTTTGATATTTTTTGTCATTAAGCCTACGTCTGTAAAGAAAGGAAAAATTAGGGTTATTTTTGTGATGTTTTCCCTGTTTTTGCGAATCCAGCGTTGACCGTATAAGATATCAAAAAAACTTGTAAGACCTTTTTGTAGAGCATGACATTTTCTACAAAACATGGAAGGGAGCACTATTCTAATTGTTATGGTTTTCAAGTTGTCGAGCTAAGTTTGTTCGTGATTAAGGCGAGCACCGACCATGGGTGCAAGATTTGTACGGTATACTCGTATAATAATAATAATAATAATAATAATAATAATAATAATAATAATAATCTTTATTACTGAAAATACAGCATGTCAAGAATAGGTAATGAATATAATATGTACATACATGTGTATACAGGTTTAGTGCCATGGTAGTGACTCCATAAAATCTTGCATTGTATAGCAAACCTTTTCGAGCAGGTGATTCTTCAGAGTTCTTATGAATATGGCCAAGGGTAGCTCCTTCCACTCAGATGGTAGTCTGTTGAAGACACGGATACCCATTGTTGTCCATTCGCTTGTTTTTAATCTTACATAAGGGATAGAGAGTTGTTTGTTGATTCTTGTATTGTGTTCGTGCTTATCTCTGACACACGGATACGATGCTAGATTTGCTTTGGTAAATTTGAGGATCTGAAGAATGTATATTGACGTTATGGTGAGGATTCGGTATTTTAGAAAAAGAGGTTTACAGGAGCATGTATTGGGAACGTTTTCTATAGCACGAAGGGCTTTTTCTGTAAGATTAGTATTTTCGATGTGTGTGCAGATCCTCCCCATAGTGTTAGGCCGTAGGTCATCCGAGAGTGAAATAGTGCATAATAAGTTGTTTTTGCCGCTTCCTTGTTAACTGCTCTGGAAATTCGTCGTATCGCGTAGACAGCGGAGGAAAGCGTTTGTACCATATGGTCAACATGTGGGCGCCAGGTCTGTAGTGGATCCAGATAAATTCCTAGGAATTTCACTTTTTGAGCCGAGGCCATTTTTTTGTTACCAGTAAACTGTATTTCGGTAGTCTTGTTAATGTTAATGGTAAGTCCGTTAAAAGTGAACCATTCTTTAGCCTGTTGTTTAGCAATCTGTGGATCTTCACCTTTTTGGATTATTATTGTGGTGTCATCTGCATATAATAACGTGTTAAAGTCCAGAGCGTTCGGTAAATCATTTATGTATATTGTGAATAGCAAAGGACCAATGATAGAGCCCTGTGCTATTCCTGTATTAATTCGCAATTTGTTGCTATTTCTACCATTATCGTTGACATATTGATATCGGTTTCCTAGGTACGATTCAATGAGCTGAAGGGTAGTTCCCCTAAAGCCGTAATATTCCAGTTTCCCCAGTAGAGTTGTGTGGCAGACACAATCATACACATCATCATCATACACATATATATAGAATGATTATTAATCTTGGTTTTCCTATTTGGATAATCTATCAAGACTGGGTAATTTGCAAAGAAATCATTGCTTAAGATACCATCGAATTCGGATTGTATTTTATGTGAATGAACATGTACATGTACGTGACGATTTATCTTAATTCGTTGTGCGAAAATAAGAAAGGCACAAACCTAATGTAACATTTTTGTGTAAATTTCGTGGTGAACGAGAATTTTTAGCAAAGTCGTGCTCAATCAAATCACAAAGAACATAGGAATTGTGAAAGAAGCTCAAGAAGCAAAGATAAAGAGTGAAATTTACAAAAACACTATCATAACTTTTATCCTATTTTTATATTAATATCGAAATATCGTAAATAATTAAGAATGTTTTAATGTGAGAAATACTTTAATACATTTGTAATACCTAGTGCTACAACAAAATGTTCATTTTGAATAGAAAAATATTCGTACTTATTTAAGCGATTAAGTAAAAAACATAAAGATCGCTTATACTTTGTTCTACTACTGATTTTTATAAATTAATTCTACATACGGGAGAAGCCAAATGCGATTAATGACATGTAAAACTGTGAACCTCTCCATTAAAGAAGTCCACTTTCATCTACAAATTTATATATATCTCCATCTACCTGCTCTAAATAATTATGTTGTAGATTCAATAGAATTAATTAAATCGGAGTACATAGGTAAAACGTAAATAAAATGATAAGTCAAGCTGAATTTTATTTATGTTCAATTTATAACGCTAACTTATTTAAATTGATTTCAAAATTGCTAAGCAATTAAATAACGATTGTTATACGTAACTATTTCAGAAACAATAAAAACCCGCATAACTTATACGCAAAAGTGTGATACTACTAGTATTAGTTTGAGTTCAGCAGCGTCTAAAACGTACGTTCTGATTTTAGTTTATTCCACATACTAACCTATGTTCAATTTTGCACGATCCTTATATATATTTAGTCAGTTATTTACAAATTTATACGAAGAAGTTTAGAAAGTAGGAATTTGACCAGCAAAACCGTATCATTCTACTGGGCAGTGATAGAATCATGAGCAATAGCACTAGTATATTGGTGAGTGGAACAAATAATTAAAATTCAGGTAACAAAGATATCCATGTAAATGCAGCAAATGTTTTATTTCACCAGTGATTAGCGTGTCATGTGTAGTTTTCAAAGTTCGAAAACGATTTAATATAGTTTTCGTTAGTACTACAAACTATTGCTGCTCTACATGTAATATCAAAATGTATACTAGAAATAAAACTGTGAAAGTAATTCTAAAACTTTAAAAACAATAATTGCAAAGCCTATAGTGGAATGTTTCTCAATAACAGTGGTCATCATGATTTTTGCCTCACTAGTACCAAAGAGTTAATGCAGTTTTTATTGTGTGTTGACATATGTAAGAAATTTTATCATCGGCCGTAGTTTATTAATTTTCTGAGATATGACATACAGTATAGATAAAAAAACTAAATTAGAAAAGAATGACCCAAACGCGAATCATTCATTTCTGAACAGAAAATTGTGAAACATAACGCATTGTATAATCTTATCTATGTGTATCTGTCTCTTACATATTAAACTAGCATTAGTGAAGAATTTCCTCAAAGCCATGAACAAAAATTGACTAAAATTGAAGATGCAAACATTAAAGGAGAAATCTTTGTGGATCCACTAATACGATAAAAAGTTGTAGGAATCGTTGAAACCACTGAATAAAGCGCCTAGGTAAGCGTTCAAGAATATTACTCGCAGTTTTTTGAGAAATCGGAGGTGGAAATTATCGTGATATTGTGAACGATCTTATAACATTAGTTGAGCGTAGGTTTTCACGATCGTCGCTCACCATGTTAGATTCTTCCGGGTATTGCCGTATAGATAAATTTGCACTTGACGTTTCGTCGATCATGCTGTTAGCTTCATCAGAAGATTTCTAAATACTAATGTTATTGTCTTCTGCTCCTCGTTATATATCTTATTTCTTCTTCGCATCGTTATAGTTCGGTGAGTGGACCCAGGTGTGGACCCGGACAAAGTAGTCGAAAAACTGGTCGGAACTAAACTTACTTAATCTGTATTCATCTAATCGATCGACCTCACAGTAGATCCGCCTCTTCCTGTCCGCTGCTGAGCGGTCCACAGTTTCTACACGTGGAAAAGTCTATAGGTCCATCATGTGTTTATCTAATATACTTGTAAAAACTGTTTACGTAGCCTTTTCCCACTCAAATAAATTCCAACAGTTTTGCAGTGATCCAGGAAGAGCGATCCGTAACAGTGAACGTTTTGCTGCTGCCATAAGAACCGCTACACATCGGTTGTAAACCTTGGCTTGGTTGTTCCTTGGCATATTTTGCTAACATGTGTGATACTTCGTTGCCTCTGATCCTTGAGTGATATAACAACCACTTCAACGTTATATTGTGATGTCGAAATGGAACTTGACACCCTGCAGTGCTCCAAGAGCAACTTGGCTGTCAATTAGGATTGCGATGAGTCCATTTTCATGCAGGCAATTCAACATGCCCTCTGCGCAAGTTTGGGTGGCAATACCTTCAACGTAGATACTGGAGAAGGAGCGTCGTAAGACAATGGCTTCGTCATCTGGTTCTCCGTTTCTCTAAATTCCGATGCCCGTACTCTTCGGTGGTATTTTCGAGGAGCCCACAAACCAGCGAGAGATTCCTCGCCTGAATTTGCGGACGTAGACTTTTGCAGTATTGCTGCTGCAAATGTCTACATTGCATCTCAAAGTGAAAGTGAAGACGCATGGGATCTCATCCACCCACATGGACAGTAGTACTGAGTGTTCGATGTAACCGATGTAGTTGAAGCCGGTGCCTTCAATTACATCGGTTTTGCCGGAGAATTCTCTGCACCCACTACATGTTGCTGTATAGGCCCCTAGGACTGCTTTTGACCACAACGCGAACTGCAGTGGAGAAAGCAGTCGAGAATTATAGTCTCCAAAGCTGTTGTCGACGTCGAAGACATATCGCCATAATGCCTAAACAATTAATCCTCCGACATACAAACCGCATTTGCCGCATACTTAACGGGCTTTATGCCACCAAAATAACGACGCGTATATTACAGAAGGTACTATAATCTCTGTGTGCAGTCAGTGCATTAAAAGTTGTAGCCCGCATGTTTTACGAAACATTCCTTTAAAGGCTCAGAAGGCCCTCATGGCTTATTTGTCACGTGTTCTAGGTCTGATTGCTACATTAGCTTAGCGTCTAATGAAACATCTAAATATTAACGTCGGTTAATGTGAATATTTTGAAGCTGAAAACAGTCGCACACTAGAGTTTGGAGAGCGTCCTCCTCGAAGCGAATGGAACCATAGTCGTTTTTCTTTTAGTTTACAATTTACCGTTCTCTTTGGCCCCACTCTCCCACAAATTTGAGAGCGACTTGTATTCTCTAGGATATCACTGCCTCAAGCTGCCCGCAGACCATGATGGTTATGTCATCAGCATAACTTTGTGAGTAGATGTTTGCCGTCCGAGGATTAGAAAACAGGCCGTTCATTACAATAAGGTACCTTAGCAAAGGCGACAAAGTTGCCTTTACAGTACAGAGATTCCGTGACATGTGAACCGTTCTGTTCTTATCATGACACTGATCCACTTCCTCGCCAGTGGCTCGACTCTACGTTTCCTCTACGTTCCTCTACGTTTCCTCTACGTTCGCCCTTTCCACCGACGGAAGTATCGTCTTGTCAAAAGTACACTTAATGTCCCACACTGGCCTCTTTCCACATGAGCTAATATTGTCCTTAGTAGAGTACATAGAACTTAGGGTCTGGCCCTGTTGTAACAGTGCCAGAAACATGCCACCCATGCTAGACGATTTGAAGGGTTTAAAGGATTCAATGAGCCATTGAATTTTATAAACCTGAATTATTTTCTTCTCAAAGTTCTAGTCTTCTCTCCATGCTCTTAAATCAGACATCTGAGCTGAATCCAATCCCAAACGTTCTGCCCCGATCTCGGTTTGAATAATCTCGGAGCCAAAAAGTGCATTTCCAAAATATGTTTAAGAACCTGCTTTTTTGTTTTGGCGTTAACGCGGTTTGGCTTTCTGAGAATTGCTTTTTGAATTCTGGAGCATTTAGGAAATCTTTCCAGTTCCTAACAGAACTTTTTCCGTGACTCTCGTTTTGCCTTTCTTAAAACGCAGTCTTACTGGGTCGGAAACTCTTTGCGTTTGCTGCAGGAGGTAGACTTTTTGGTTTTATTAAAACGTTGTGCGGTGCCGCCCTCAAGTTAGGCAAGTCTACCAGAGAGTTGTTTGTTTTGGCTAATAGCGTTCTGATTGCTCTTATGCAATATTCTAATTAATCAATCAAGGTATAGTGCGGGTTGACATCATATCTGAGACTCCTGTTTTCGCTAACTCGCACAGATCACCAGTGCTCTCACTTCCGAATTATGAGGTGAGCCCTATTAATCGTATAGAAAGTAGACCGATTCCGGTTAAAGTTCTCTAACTCCTGAATTTTCACTACGGTCAGGTCGCTTTAACAATGATCCCTGACCAACAGGTAGCTCAGTTTACTTCTTATGACCAGACAAGCTTTGGAACTGGGGCTGTCATCATGTATCAGTATCCCATTCCCTGATCCCTAGCTGGCCACTTTAATGATCGAGAGTTTCTGTATAAGAACAATGATTGTTTTTCTTTCTACGAAAGCTTATAGTGCGGCAGAGGCCGCTTTGTAGAGGCGAAGTTTGACCTGCAGCAATCTCGTCTGGTGGAGTACTCAGGAGGTCCACCAGTTGCATTTCCAGGAGGACCGTTAGAGTGCTCACGGTTCCAGCCAACTGCAGAGAACTCACACCCAATCACTTTCTTTACTGCCGCTCGACACTGACTTTGGATGTTGCAATTGTCTCGCCTCGGTGGTATCCATCCATTCTTCTTCACCTTCCGCCTCTCCCTTTTCTTCTCGTCCCAAAAGTCTGAATGACACGGAAGAATATTGTACATGTAGTCTACTGTTGCAGTTATTCTGTAGTGTCTTCCACGAGCTCTCATCCATTGCCTTTCAGCGCCAAATGGTTTCAATCAAGGTCGTAGTTTTCGCCTTTGAGCCTCCAACCTTTTCATCTACAGGTGGTGCTTTTTAAAATTTTCTGAGTTGTTTTTGTTCAGAGTTGACAAAGAGAAGCAAGTTTCAGTGCAGTGCGGAGAGCAACGTAAAGGGATAGCACGGAAACTCATGCGTCTGTATCAAAGCACACTTGTTCAGTATTATTTCACTGGTTATTGTGAGTGCTGTGTCGCAGTTAGATACGTTTCGGAAACGGCGTATTTTGAAGAAACTAGAACACGCAATGGCGAGTATGTCGGATTTAGAATGCGAAGGCGATAGAATTAAATGTATGAGGTGCGACAACTATTTGACGTGCACCAGCAGATGGAAGTGTGAACGTCACCCAAAAAGTATAAAACACTGTTCTGCAATATCTGTGGCAAACGATACAGCGAACAATTAACATTTCATGTAGGCGTTTGTTTTATTCTATGTAATCTACCGTTCACTTTACTAGACCAAGCAGCATTTGTTTCATTCTGGAGCAAGTATTCGGATTATATATTACCAAGTTGGACATCGATAAGAAACGTTTTGCCATATCATATCATTATTTTATGTGTAAACATTCATGCGTCCATGTCGCCTACGCTCACTCATAAATGATGCGAGTACGTAAACATTACTGAACGCTCGCCTTCATACGCCTGCCCAGCCCCTTCAAGTTGTTCTCGACACTGCACTGAAACTTGCCCCTCTTTGCCGACTCTAGTGATGAATGATAGTGATGTTAACAAATTTTAATTATTATTAATTTTTTTCAATATTAAGCCGCTAAAATCAAGATTTCTCAACATATATACCTATGTATTTATATAGGATTTTCAAAAACTACGCAAAAAACTAAGTTTCAATCTAGCTTCTAACAACGGTTGTATTAGAAACGTGTAAATAATTTACTATGAATGTAGAATGTAGTTTTAAGACGATTATTCTACTTACATAAATTTGTCGTCTAAGTATACATGGGTATTTTATTTTTCTTATACAATAAGAAATAAATATAAACTTATACTACTGCTAGCTTATACATGCCCTAAATAATTCAAATAAGTAATTTCAAATAAATTGGCGAATAAAATTTATTTGTTTCATGCATTTTGCTTCAAGTGTATAGTATGTGAAATACGGCCCATTTAATCATGTGTACTTAAATCGCTCTCATATACCTCCAGCTAATGAGTATTCACATTTACTTAATAATTTAATCCGTTCCGATCCTTCCACTTTACATGAAAAGGACTATTGGCACCATTTTCAGATATACTGCAGTATACTAGTATATGTATATAAAAAAAATATATAAAATTCAAACAGTTTAGATTTATGTACATATAAAATTAATTATACATTATAAATAAAAAATATATTATAAAAGATAAAAGTAAATTGAAATTCTGGTATTTTCTGACAAAAATGTGATTAATATATTATTAAAGTACTTAATATGAATAGAGGATTCACTATAATCTTCTTGTGATTATTTTAGAAGTACCAACATGGAAAAATGTAATTCGAGGAAATTGAAAAATTTAGTAATAATTTTAATAATTAGAAGATTTATAGCACATATACAATATCACTTATTTTGACATTCAAGTATTACTTAAGATTTTAAATACATTAAAAAGGCGTATTTTTCGGACTTTTACTAAAAATGCACTAGAAAGCCGTAAAAAAATCCAGTTATATATCTACTACTGAATGACAGAGAATTATTAAGTGTATTCAAAAATGCAATAATATATAGGCTGTTCCATTAAAAATTGTGTCTTATATTATTGTTCATTAAATTTAGTTAAAATGAATGCAAATTTTGGACAGTATTGCATCAATAGCCACAATTTTGAAGGCATAGATTCGATGTGCTATATTTCAGCTAGTAACACGCCAAATTGACATCTTTACTTGTTTTCATAAATGCAGAATTTTTAACATAACGTTGCAGTTAGCCGTATAAAAATGACATCAGTCAAAAACGCCTGATATTTTTTAACTTGCCATATATTTCCTTACGACAAAAAGAGCTCTAAAAGCAATGCCACTCTTCTTTATTAGGTATTCATGAATACAACGCACAGTTAAATTACTAGAAATATAATCGTAAATAATCATTCTATA
The DNA here is from genome assembly GCA_023690525.1 of Holotrichia oblita. Classification (NCBI taxonomy): domain Eukaryota; kingdom Metazoa; phylum Arthropoda; class Insecta; order Coleoptera; family Scarabaeidae; genus Holotrichia; species Holotrichia oblita. Next base: position 58,332,251 of record CM043017.1, read on the forward strand.
GGGAACTATAAAAATGTATGCAATTATTACGCTTTTGTTCTTGTTATAATGAAAATAATAAATTATGATTTTCGATACGGAATTGCATGCGATTTATTCGATCATATTTTTGATTGCTTTTTTATAACATTTTTAATTTTCATAATTTTACGGTAACTGTTTAACCAATTAAATAAAAAATGTAAATAATTCTTGAAAATGTAATAAAAGTTGTTCATACAAATCGCTACATTCTAAGAATTCTTCTTTAACTGAAATATGCATGATTGACAAATCTAACTCAGTATATGAAAAATGTATCACGGCAATATTCAAAAAAATAAATATACATAAAAATTTTAAAATGTATGATACAAAAATAATCTGCAAATACATTGTTGTGTCGGTTTTTATACCATGTATATTTAAATAGACTAAAATCATGATGAAAATCTATTCTGGTAGATCAGAGATGAATGTAATGAAACTGTTTTTCTGGTGAATACTAATATATGAAGTGAAACATTTTCTAACATAAAGGCTGGGCCACTAGAGACTTAGTTTTCTTACGAACTGTGAAGATACTAACTTTTTTGTTCGTTACTATAGATGTTTGAATTTCATGTGGATTGTATCCACTCCAAGATTATAATACTAAACCTCGTTCGTATATTATAATTAGCAACAAAACATTTGTAAACTAATCTTTAAAATGCTCTGAAATTAGCTTTCCTGGTTGTGAATGAAAACTGTAAACATTAGTAGGTCTATTTACCTACTAAAATAACATGCATAAGTTTTAAATAATAATAATATATATTGTTCCAATTATAATTGATATAATTAATTAGGTGGCAACTGGTATACTCATAGTTGTAGTTTCTAATTTACTAATTGTTTCAGCAGGTTACACTAGCTCTGGTTGGTCCGGTAGCCGTTCTAGCAACGGTTGGGGCAGTGGCTGGGGAAACGGCTGGGGAAACGGCTGGGGAAGTGGCTGGGGAAATGGCTGGGGTAATGGTTGGGGCAGTGGATATGGAGCTGGTTATGGTACTGGCTATGGAGGAGGAGAAGGAGGACCATATCAAGGAGGACCATATCAAGGAGGAGCATATCTAAATGGTGGATATGTAAAAAATAGTGGATTTGTAGGAAATATTGGAAGTGTTTTCGACGGAAGTAACACTTTTGGAGGTGCTTATCCAGGACAAGGCTTTGGAAGTGACACTATGAGAGACGGAAAAACACAAGGTACGCTAATTTTAATAAATTGTAGTAAATGGTTTCTTCTTAAATGTTACTTATAGGAGTGTAATTTCGAGGATGATGGTAATATTGTCGATGGAGTTATATTATATATAGTTGCATATTGATTTAGTTCATTATTGTAAATAACTCTGTAAATTACTTTTTAAATATAATCTTTTTAATACTTTTTGTCTAATAGTAACATCACTAACCAGGGAACACTGGCAAATGCCAAATTTCAATGAAACTTTACACATTGCAAGATTACCTTGGTAATCCCTTGGTAGCCCTTCCAAATTTTCCTGATTTTTCAATTTTTATGAATGTATCCGAAACTATAACAATAATATATTCATACACATACCTTACACAGAATATATTACAACGATGTTTGGTTAAACGAATATAGGAAACCAATGAACATTACGATTTTAAATTTTGCAAGTAATAATTTCGTGCTAAGTGTTTTCAATTTAAAATAATTTTAGATTTCTACTTCTTCCGGTTACACCGAAAATGCGTATCAACTTTCTTATTTCAAATAGACTTACCTACATTTTTTTGATTTGAATTGCCGAGATACGACTATTTTGTCTAATAAACCTTGCCATTAAAACTAATACTACAGCTGCGGGCTATTACAAGTTACTACACGTATAAAAAATTAATGTGCAGATTTAAAATTTCATTATTATTCAGGAAACTGAAAATGCCATATTTTTAAAGATTGTTTAAGGTAGATATTGGACCGTTTCAATATATTTTTCTGCTTACACTTGGCAGATTCTGCCGATTGCTCTAACACATTTACTGTAGATAATACTAAGATTTCAGAATTCTTCGTTATTAAATCCAAATCGCGACATTTTTAGATATTTAATTGCAAAAACTTTAGATAACCGCGATATTTAACAGCTGGAGCTTAATCGTATTTAACCGTATTTTTTCTACTCCGTAATTTTCTCCAACCCCCTATAATTAGGCTGTAACTATAATAAAAATGTTACTAATTACGAGTAATTGAAGTTTTATCTGTTTTTTTTTATTTATGCTAACTTTCACTTACCAGATAATTTTACAAAATGAAATCTATTACTCCTACATTTTTCAAAATATCTCTACAGCTATAACATTCGATGCAACAGAATTTCCTCAATAATTACCTTATATTTTAAATGTGTACATGCATTACTACTCTTTAGAAATGTACGTCGCTTGCAATAAATCCGCGTTCAAGTCTTATGCCAATTTCCATTTTTTTTCGATGTATTGAAATGTACTTTTTAAAATGAGGTTAAAAATGTCACATAAGTATAATAAAGTGTACGCAAATTTTATTGCAAGCGAGAGTAGTTGTTTATAATATCCCGCAGCTATCAACTTTTTTACAGTAAATTGAAATAAATCAATAAGGGTTAGTTTTAAAGCGAAAGTTTATTAGAAAATGTAATCGTAGATTTGTTCCGGTAATACAAATCAGCACAAAAATTGAGAATTCTATTTAAAATAAGAAAGTTGATACGGATTTCCGATGTAACCGACAGAACAATCTAAAATTATTCTAAACTGAACCATGAAATTATTACATACTTCGAAATTTCAAATCACAATATTTATTACTTCCTTAATTATTTCAGTCAAATCTGGTTGTAGGTATGTATACTTGAATAAAATTCTTTTATTTTGCAGCATATTGTACATTCCAGTAGTACCTTAATTGTAATAGGTTAGAAAACCATTGAAGGTATTATACAATCCTTGCACTTTACAACGCATAGTTATACAATCTTGACAGCCATTTCTGCAAACGAATGCTTACTTTCACCATTATTTTTAGTATAGGAGTAAAAGCAATCTACGACAACAGTTAGACCATCTGGTACCAACTCAATGTAATTTTAATGTGGTGGTGGGATAGAGTAATACACCTATCAACCATGTGCCGCACTAGCAATCAAAAGCACGCTTTTTATATCGACGCTCTATAGTTGTTTTAAGATGTATTTTATTTTAATCTATTGGAAAACAAAACGCATTTTGTACAAGTATTGTACAAAGACGGTTTGTATTCCAATAAAGCAACTTGATACACAGCTCCAAGTAATATGAGTATTTTTGTTTATATCTTAAATACTTACCAAAGTGGACATCACCGTTTTTTTATTAGTAGAAACAAATACATATACGTATATATTAAATAAAGACATTCAATAATTATTATTATAACTTTTATTATATAAATTTTGAAATGATTGGCAACATCAAGGCTGATTAATATAAATAATATATAAAAATAAATTTACAAAAATATGAGAAACAGAACAAATATACAAAGTCATTGTTTAAATTATCTAAAAGATTACAAACTCAAGTACATAAATATCTACAAAAAGTACAATATGTGTAATATATATTGAGTATAAACATCACAGATTACGCTATGCAGACATTTTGTTTACAACTAAATGAAGAATGAAGTTTCATTTATTCTAAGAGTCAATAATTTTATTAGCTATTTAATAACATTTTATGCTATACGTCCATGAGACTTTTTATATAGCACTGCATATTTCTATAATCTAAAATAATAGAATAAGTAACAATACCTTTCTCTGCGTATAAGAAACCAAAACAATATCACCACATATGAAACATTTCCGCCCCTGCATATTATATTAAACAAAAATATCTACATTACACTAACTACTAAAACACTACACCAACTAAAATAAAATTAAAAAAAATGTATATAATATAACAATGAAAAAAAGGCAAAAATATGAATTCGGCGTTATACATAGATATCAACGATCACGCAACGAACACAAAAATGATCTGAAACAGAAAAAATATTACTTCTACTACAATACTGAAATTATATCAGGTAATATGCAACTAGTCCAACAGTTTCTTTTTCTTTGCAATATTAGCTTTGTTTCTGCAGCCGTTTCAACGGTTGGAAATATCAGAAGCATGCCTATTACAATAAAATCGTTCGGTTTTATTGTAATGCGCATGCTCCTGATACTTCCAACCACTTCCAACCGTAGGAAACGGCTGCAGAAACAAGCCTGGAATGTTGTTTACTGTTTGTTTGAAGGTTTTTGGAGGTTAGTTTTTAGTTGTGAGTTTAGTGATTTTGTGATGTATACGTTTTAACTACTTGGTTTATGTATGTTGGCAACTATTCTAATTATAATAAAGCATAATTAAATATTATAGTTATAATAGTAATAGTAACTGTAAAATTTGTTGTTTGATTCGTGTTTAAAACATATTTTTATATATAATTATCTTATACATGATGTACATTTTGAAGATATCTAACCTAAATGCTTGAAATGAAATTCAAACTTTTCCGCCAACACTCTTGGACATATTTTCAAAATGGCATCAATAGCCTCAAGGTCACTCAGAATCGTCATTAAAACATCAAAGGTTCCGACAAACTTGTCCTTTCTGTTTATTCTGTGCATTGGTATACCTTTTTATAAAATTGATTACGCTGAAATCAGTGTCTAATTTTTATTTATTACATAACAAACATTTTGTTAACGGGGCGCTTTGGGGAAAATTGTAAAGATTAACGGCTAGCTCAGTTTTCCCCGTTAACGAAGTTATCTTAGAAGGTCGCAAGTTGCAGTAAGAAAATAACCAGATGGTGTGATTGACAAAGTCAATATATATTAAGAACGCTATTTCAATACAAATAAGTAACTATTTTATGGTTCTTCGTGTTCTTCGATGGTGACGGCGGAGTAAGTTAGTTCGGGCTGCCAGGCGGCCTTCTTATATAGGTATCTCGGGCGCGGTGTAGGCTCCTCCTGCTTGATGGTACAGCATTCCCGTTGGTGGGGCGGGGCTTAGGGGTGCCCTCTCAACGCGCCTGGTGAATCTCTTCCTCGTGCGGTGTCGTGGTAACATCCGGCCTCCCCCGCTGTTGTGAGGGGACCCTTTTGTCGGCGGTCTTTCTACGGGTTTGCCCAACTAGGGCCAGGTATAGGCTCTGGTGCGGCGGCTGGCTGGTTGGGGTTCGCATCAAATGGCGGCGTCTGGGGCCTGGATGGGGCGGCGGGTTGTCGGGCTCGTCGGACCTGGCCAAGATGGTATTTGGCCCGCTGAGCTCCCGGTCGTTCGACCCATACGGCTGCTGGTCCGGCCAATTCTACGACTGGATAAGGTCCTATCCATTTGGGGCTAAAATGTCGCCCTGGCGGAGGATACGCCTTTACCATTACCATGTCCCCTTCTTGTAAGCGGATCGGCATGGGGGCATCTGGTTGGACGTATTGGTGCTCCCTGTAGCGCAGCTCGTTAACATGGACCCTCTCGGTGCGCTGCTCGATGGGTTCTGGTTGCTCGTGGACTGGATCCCTCCAGTCTCCCGGTCGGGAAAGGTCGAAACCGAATAGGGCTTTGGCCGGCGTGTATTCAGTAGCGGCGTTTTGGCGACACCTCAGGTTAAACAGGACTTGGTGGAGCTTTTCGTCCCAACGTTCCGGTGTTTGGCCTTCGAGCTGGATACGGAATCCTTTCTTCAACTCTTGGTTTCTTCGTTCTACCGGGTTAGTTCGGGGGTGGTAGATGGGGTGGTCCAGTGGAGACACTGCCATTTTCGCAAGGCTACCTCCCAAACGACCGACGTGAATTGAGATCCGTTATCGCTAAGTATGGCCCTCGGGTATCCGAATCTTTGGAACACTTTCTCCAAGAACTCGATGGTGGCGGTGTTGGTGGTCTTCTTGACGGGTTCGGCTTCATCCCAACGGGAGTACAGATCTTGGACTACGATTCCGAACCGGTTCCCGGATCGTGTAGTGGTCATGGGTCCGATAACGTCGACGGAGATGATTTCGAACGGCCTAGCGGGCGCATGTGGTCGCAGTGGTGCAGGCGTTTGGTGGCTTCCCCTCTTGAACATGTTACAGATCTGGCAGCACTTCACATGATCTGTGATTTCCGGCTGCATTCCCGGCCAGAAGTAACGCTCCCTGATGCTTCGGATGGTCTCCTCGATCCCGGAATGGCCCGCCGGGTAGTGATTGCGGTGTCTCTGGATCATCTGGGCTCGCGCAGCTGGTGGTACCACGATGGTAAATTTGCCACCCACTTGGGGGCGTAGAAGTCCATCCTTTAACACCCACGGTTGGTCCTCACCAGGGTCGGGTGTTCGAGATGCCATCTCAACCAGTCGCTGCACGTGCGGGTCCTCCAGTTGTGCGTCCTGGATAATGTGTAGCAGGGGCTCCTCCTCCGTAACGGCGCAGATTTGGTGGTTGTTCGAGGTCTGCGGGGATCGGTACTCGTAGGGTAGCAAACGTTCAGTATCTTGGAGGTCTTCACTGGTCTCGTTGTTCTCGGGGTTCTTGGACAGGCGTCGGGTAGCTGATTCTCCTTTCCCGGGATGTGTTCAACGGCATATTGGAATTCCTGCAGCAACAGGGACCACCGCATCAATTTGGATTTGGTTTCGGAACTTTTGAAGCCACGTCAGCGCCTTGCTGTCTGTTCGTAGCGTGAAGGGTCGGTCCTCCAAGTATGGGCGGTACCTCTTGACGGGCCAAATTACTGCTAGACATTCCTGTTCGTTAATATGATATCGTCTTTATGCCTTGTTAAACCGCACGCTGGCGTGGCTTATGACCCTCCACTGGGCGTGGATCTCTTGATACAGCACCGCTGCTCCGCCGATGGTACTCGCGTCTGTTTGGAGTATGAATGGCTGGCGATAGTCCGGGTGGTGGAGGAACAATGGTCCCACGGTTGCGCGTTGGATGGCTGCGAACGCTGCTTCGGCCTCCTCGGTCCACATATACGGCGCTGTTGCGGCTAGAAGATCGGTCAGCGGGGCGATCAATTCCGAACACCCTGGGATGTAGTCTCGTAACCAGTTGACGACCCCCAGGAACTGTTGTAGACCCTTTCTGGTTCTGGGAGCCTCGGCAGCGGCGATGGCAGCGACGTTGGCGGTCTGCGGGTGATTGCCAGTGGATGTGACGACATGGCCTAGGTAATTCAAACATCCGCTTGCGAAACGACACTTCTCCAAATTGAGCCTCAGGCCATGCTGCGACAGTCGCTCGAATACCAAACGGAGGTGGCGTCGGTGTTCCTCTTGGGACTCAGAGAAGATAATGTCGTCCAAGTAAGCGATGGCGAACCCGTGGATATATCCGGCCAGGACCTCCTGGACCATTAGTTTTTGGAAGGTGGTCGGGGCTCCCTTCAATCCAAAGGGCATAACCTGGAATTCATACGCCGCTCCGTCTGGCGTCGTGAAGGCGGTCAGATGTTTGGACGCCTCGTCCAGTTCCACCTGCCAGTAACCATTCCGCAGGTCCAAGGTGGAGAATGTTGTGGCCGTTCCTAGGTCTCTTAGGGCCTCATGGATCGGCGGTAGTGGGCTGGTCTCATCGTGGGTTTTGTCATTGAGCCGACGATAGTCCACGCAGAAACGCGGCTCTCCGTTTTTTCTTTGGGACGATCACCACCGGCGAGTTGTAGTTGCTGTGGCTTGGACGGATGACGTTGGCGGCGAGCATCCGCTCCACACTACTTGATGGTACAGCATTCCCGTTGGTGGGGTGGGTTTTACGGGTGCCCTCTCAACGCGCCTGGTGAATCTCTTCCTCGTGCGGTGTCGTGGTAACAATTTAAATGTTTTGTTTTCCTAGGGATTTTGTGCATGTTATGCGCTAATGGCAGGGGTGTGGGTGGAGGGAGAAGGGCGCCCGGTGGAATGGTGATTGAATTTTTTTCTTTTTATATAAAGCTAAGGATATTTAATACAAATAAAATGAATTTTAATGCAACCCAGATAGCATGTAAGCTTACAACAAGCTGCATTTTGATTCGATTTTCACTTGTTTATCCAGTTTAGCATAGTTAGTTTAAATCAAGCTTACTCTACGCTTGAAATTCCAGCATACTGCAATCGCTTACGCAGAAAAGATGAATCAAGTATAATATAAGCTTAAAGTTCGAGTCGGTAATGCGTAAAACGTTCGGCGCAAGTTTACCATGAGTTTGCAAAGCAAGTATACTTTAAGCTTGTCACGTAAAGTAGGATGCTTAATTCAAGTTGGATACAAGCTTGCAGCTTTCGGCGACAGCTGGAAGTAAGCTGTCATTCCAGCTTAATTCAAACTATTTTTGCTATCGAGGAAGTGACCCTAAGTAGCAATTTGTAACCGAGGTTACAATGCGACCGAAGTTCATATTGTAACGTTTTTGTGCCGTAATATTATAGTCAATATGGTAACTCACGTCATACTAAGACCTGATTGTTACTATAATATAACTATCAAATAAATATGATTAATAATCAATGCTATTTTAGTTACAGACGAGTTGCATTTGTAACTTCCGTTGCAGTAACATGTGATGGTACCGTGTCTGCAACGTTTTGTCACGTTTGTCACCGGTTACAAAAATCCTGTAGCAAATACAGTTGCTGGCACGTGTGAGAGTGACGTATGTAATGACTTTTACACCAAAGCAACTAATTCGTTGCACAACCTTGGTTGTATTACCGTGATAGGACCATATAGACACCAAAAATTGCTGCTTGGGGACCCATTTTTACTTTTATTAAATACTTACATGTTGTAAAAGCAATTACAACAAGCTGAAATAATTTATTCATTATTAAAAAATGAGAATTTGTTATTTACCTAATAAATTATTTTTATATAAAGCTAAGGATATTGAATATAAAATTGATTTTAATGCAAGCGACCAATTTTGATTTTTATTATTTAATGCTGTGGACTTGTAAGCAACTGTAGTGTGATGTAAGCAAAAACTTTACAATTTATTTTAATGCAAATGGCCTATTGATTGACAAAATAAAATAAAATGTTGGCGAAATATTAAGAAGAAATTAAGACATGAAAACAGTTGGTTAATGAAGTACATTATCCTCTAAGTCGATCCTATTCCGTATCTACTGGGTTGAGTCCAGAAAGAGGTTTTATTCCTGCAGTAAATATTACACATAAAAAAAATTGCATAAGTTTTATAAATGCTGATTGGGAAGAATTTTTAAAATTTAGTGGACATATTATGGAGCATACAATGACTAGATGTGGATCTGCGGAAGAATTTAATACCGATGTGGCTAAATTAAAGGAAGAATTCCTGCATTACAAATAGATTGTCGTGGTACATTAACATTGAAAAAAGGAGATATTATAATGTTGTTGCGTGTAGCATCACTGATATCACAAAGGCTACGGAGATTAGATGTACCAGATTTCCGATTTTATTATAATTATTTCTTACATCTACACGTTGAAAATAAAGAAAAAATTACAGAAGATTACGCCATCAACGTTTTATCTGATGTCAATCAATGTAAGTGGAATTCGGAATAGGTATATAGACTCTATATGCTTGAAATATTATTGTATTTTTTCGAACATTTCAAAAACGATTTAAGCTATTTATAATATTAATAAAAGTTTGTTCTTTTCTCAGAGAATGCATTATGTTGAACTTTTTTACCCCACTAAACTCAACAAAGAAACGTAGACATTTATTTTGTTACATGTAAACATAAGAGCAATAACCTTGCATTTCTGACAAAACGATGTATGCATACCATGTTTTAATGTTCTGTTTTCATTATGTTTGAAAACGATTTAAACTATTCATGAGGAGAAAAAATTAATTTACATAAGATGTAAGATACAAGTTATGTAACAATTTTTGTTGTGTTGTTGGTTTGTTGTTTGTGAAAATTAAGATATACGTACATATGTAAATTCAGTGTCGGGATTATGGTAACACATTTATAGAAACACATTTATAAAACACTTTTATTTTGGCGTATTAATATACATATGTATATATTAGCTAACAGATATATGTATGTATCTACATGTTAATAATAATAATAAATTTCTGAGATGGATAACCAAAAAGGGACCATTTAGTCTAACGAATTACTAATTACAAATCAGCTAATGTCACTATTCCTAATTTGTTTTCCATGCGCCGAACGTTGTATATAACTAAACATTCTTCACAATGTTTAATTTTTTTTAATTTGAAAACGTCTGCTTCGCAATTTATACATTTTTCACCAAATATTTCTTTATTAATACTCTTGTCTTTGTGTGAAAAGTATTGGAGAGAATGTCCGCTCATACGATCTGTAGCAAAACATGTCTAATTTATGAAAATATTACTAAAATAATAGTTTTCTTACCTAAAACCTTTAACGGACAAAGGACCCGTAAACGGTCGTTACATACGTTTACGGTGTGCGTAAATTCCCATTCGACTTCTACTCTATTAATGCAGTCACTAGGCGGTAATTCGCGATGCAAAACGAAGTGGGCGACACGTAGCAGCAAAATATTCAATTAGGATTCGTAGGAAAAGATTTGGGTTATGCTATAATTCAAAGGTACATTAGTAGTAGTTTAAACTATTATAATTTGAATTTTGCTGAACATCTTTCGTTAAAACAAGTTTTATCTCATGTGGTGCCGCATTAACATTGCTAGTTTGCAAACACAAGCCAATTAATGTGTTATTATTCACTCCACCGACTCCACACAAAATCACATGTCCCGCATTTACTACAGCTTCTCCCTCGGTTAATGGCCTCACTTTGTCACCCACATATTAAAAAATGTCGGGTATATTAATTTTGGTAATCATAGCATTCATTTTTCTACTTTTATTGACAGAAAACAAAACTAGAATACTACCAAATACCAATACATTAGGTTTGTTTTCCTACGTGCACGGCCATTTGGTCATTTCACCAGCGCCATCTATTATCCCCTTGCATCGCGAATAGTATATTAAGGGGCTATTATCAGTTGTTGGTGGGAAATTTGAAATTGCGTTATTTTTACTTGCAATAATTTTTGTGAAGAATGATTATAAACAAGAAATTATTACTGGAATATTAACATTTAATTATAAATTGGTGGACGAATAGTAAGTGACAGAAATTACGTGTTTAATAAAAAAGATTTTTTTTTTATTTTTAGTATTTAGTATTTTTAGTATTTCAAGAGAAAATATAATAATATAAACTTATTCGTCCACTACATATGAACGGGAATAAGCATGGTGTACATTATAAAAAGAAATATAATACTAAATAAAAAAGAGTATTGCAAGAAACGTATCCGGTAGTAAAACAGATAACTGTAGACGTTCCAAATGGTTTGGCACCTTTCTAAAAGAGGGGCACATCATCGCCGCAATTACTGCTATTCGAATTTACTTTATATTCCTTTCTACGTGCTTATACCCCTTTCACGACATGTCTCTATGTCACGATCTTGCTATCTCATTTTGTATATTGCTGTCTTTCATCTCGCAGTATAATCGACAACTGGTACTATTAGCTCCCTCTCTTAAGCAATTTATTTGTAATGACAGCCGATGTTAGTATACGATGTGCTCGCTAGGAGTGAAAATAGACCCTTAAGATACAAGTTTCATAAGTCACGATTTTTGCGCACGCGTTCAAGTTTAGAAAACGAGCCGCTAGGCGGGTCTCTGCGGAGAACGAATTTAGTGTTCCAACACAACGTCTGACCGTGATATGTACGAACAGCCGTTTGTTCCAACACACTGTTAGGCGGTACATGAATCGGTACATGTACGATCAAATGAGTACGTAGATTTTTATCGTACCGTTCAGCCATAGATAAGAGAGTATATTTAGATGGGAATCTAATATACTACATACCGATCCATAACAGCGCCACTGCAGGTGTAGTAAAAACAACCTTTCAGGCGGCAATTTTAAAATGAATTTAGGTGACATCTGGGTGACATTTTGCACAGATTGACGTACAGCTGTATTGTATCACTTGTCAGGTGTCATCATTGCGTTCATATCTAATGATATCATTATTTGATTATATTATTTGAGTTTTCTGTTGTAATCAGTTATAATTAGTAAGTAGGTAAGTGTTATAAATATGGTATTTGTGTGTTGTGTGCCAAATTAGAAAATTACTTGATATGGATCCGATTAAAGTCTATTAAAATTACCGAATATGCGATGTCCATTTCAGTAATTTTTTTATACACTGATTGTATTTCTATGTAATTTTCATACATACTAACAATAAGTGCAAGAAACTGCTTCAACTAGCAGCCACCACAGATAAACAAGACACATTGAGTGCATAAAAGTGCAATACGCCGAAAACATTATTACGACTCTAAATTTATTTTAAAATTACCGCCTGAAATGTTGTTTCTATACTACACCTGCAGTGGCGCTGTTGTGGATCGGTATGCAGTATATTAGATTCCCATCTAAATATACTCTCTTATCTATGCGTTTAGCCCGGCCTATGGCCCCGGCTGTGCCAGACATACGCAGAATGTAATAACCTCAAATGATTTGAAGTCCCTCGATTGTCAGCAACTGTCAGTATCTCTTTTGATCTACCGGGTGTAACGAGATCATGTATCAGTCCGCCATTTATTTATTAGTTAAAATAAAACTTTGAAATTCGGACCGTATATACGAGTGATTGGTGGGCTTCTTCAGGTGCACTCAGTTTTTCTATAGCACTTCCGGTCCAACCGGAAGTGAATTTTAAATTTTTAAATACAACATGTATTATTTCTGTTCATATTCTGTTTCCTCTAAAAATTTGCCATCTAGTGCAGGTCAACTTTTGACATTTCTCTCAAAGATGGCGGTATCTGTTAAATTTATCCGTTAAAGTGAAAACTGCGTCGCAGCAATTGTCGAAATGTAACAACCATCAAAGTTAGCTTTGAAAACAATTAAGAAACGTATTTTTCACATTTACACACATTGGCGAAGGAAACATGTACTTCACGTTGAAATTACTAAAGAAAATAAGATTTTCTTTTTTTTTCATTTTCAAATGACAGGTACTCGCTTTTTAAAATAGTAACACCCATTTTTTCTACAATGCCATATTGGCATAATTTTTAGCTTTGAAATGATATAAAATATGCTGTGGTTTAGTGGTAGACAGGTAGAACAAAATATAAATGTTTTAAAAGTAGTCTAATTCCAAAGCAACAGAACAATTACATTTCAAATGAAAAAAACACAGTTTCCTTCGCCAATGCGTGTAAATGTGAAAAATACGTTTGTTAATTGTTTTCAAAGCTAACTTTGATGGTTGTTACATTTCGACAATTGCTGCGAAGCAGTTTCACTTTAATGGATAAATTTAACAGATACCGCCATCTTTGACAGAAATGTCAAAAGTTGACCTGCACTAGATGGTAAATTTTTAGAAGAAACAGAATATGAACAGAAATAATACATGTTGTATTTAAAAATTCAAAATTAACGTCACTTCCGGTTTGACCGTAAGTGCTATAGAAAAACCGAGTGCACCTGAAGAAGCCCACCAATCACTCATATATACGGTCCGAATTTCAAAGTTTTATTTTAACTAATTAATAAATGGCGGGCTGATACATGATCTCGTTGACACCCGGTATACTTGATTTTTGTGTGTTATTACTGTTATTTGATATTTTGTTTTATCAAATATGAGTGATTCAGATACGGAGGGATTCTCTGATGACATTAAGACCGTTCCAACACAAAGCGATGAGCGGATCAGTCAACTGTAGTACAATGTTAACGCATGCGCACAAAGTGATTCATGAACAATACATTGTACGATACACCAACTGCGTGTTGGAACGAACCTACAGTCAACAGCGTACACATTACACAGGGCACACCCAGTTCAACCAATATCAAAATGTCAAGAATCTAATTAGATAATAGGATGTTTTCTTTCGCATAGTTGCCAGCCCGTTTATATATGGCCTTGACTTCACCTCATAACCAACAGCAGTTTCAGCAGTAACTTATGACGTCACTCTTTACTGACATAGTTTCCTCAGCATGTATAAACTGATTACGGAACGCTAATTCAGTACTGTCAGTACTCTCAGCAGATTTCGGAATGCACCCAAAGTTATACTTTATGCAACCAAAACGGGTGTCGTAAAGTGAGCTTTATAGGACCGGAATAGAAAATAGTTATTTACGATACAAGTGTTAAAAGTGCGATTTTATTTCACGAGTTAAACGTTTGCGACACTCGCTAACGCTCGTGTCGCAATTTACGAGTGAAATAAAATAGCATTTTTAACACGTGTATCGTACACTATTTTTTATACAACTGTTTATATTTAATTAAATGAATTAGGATTTCTACAAGTTTTTTTCACATTTTATCACAAAAATTAATGTATCACAAGTCAGGTGCCAGTCATGGTAGCGCACTGATATTTGAGAATTAGAAACGTCAACAACTTTTGTTGACGTTTGTTATTCCCATTAAAATAATAAAACTGGATCTTGATCAGATTGATGATGATGCCCAATGAATCCATATTACATATAAGTCATTATTAGAATGCTAATGTATGTACAGTGAGGTGCAAAGATATCCGGACACGTCTAGATAAAGAAATACCCTGCGCTCAATACTTTATTCCAAAAAGCCGCAGGGCACATTACTACCTGCGGAGGTTAACCGTAGTTTTTCGCTCTTACAATAACATTGCAATATACAAATGCGTATAATACGTATATACATGTATATATGTATATGGATATAGCATAAATTAAAATATGGGAATTTAAGCTTCTGTAGCGTCAAGTAGATGATTTTATTATTCCTTATAGTAGCATTACATAAAGCATTACATCTTATAAATGAATATCGCGACTATTATTTGACTTGTTAGTTTTAACGAAAATTTGTCAATATCTAAAATATACATATTACTCCTTTAGTTAATAATAAATCACTCAGCTTACTGTAATAAAAGTTATACTGGAAAATAAATTTCTAAGGCTTCATAAAGGTAGTAATATAGAGATAATTCAATTCTGTTTAATAATAACTAATGTATTTATATTTATTTATATTTTTTAACATGTAGTTAGTGTTCTTATTTATGGTTCTATATATGATTTAGTTGTATGAGTTTTAGGTTAGTTGCAAGGCAAAATAGAAAACAACTTACTAAAAGTGTTTTGACAGATTATCACCTTTTAACTCAATTACATATTGAGAATAAAAATATTTTATTTATATTATGTATAATTAAAAAGTGTTTTGACAGATTATCACCTTTTAACTCAATTACATATTGAGAATAAAAATATTTCATTTATATTATAATTAGTATAAATAGTAGATAAATATTGTTTAAAATGATAAAAGCGATCTAGAGCTTTCGCCGATCGCTTACTGAAAATATAAAAACCCGTGTCGTTCAACTTGCGTACGTGCTATTTGCGTACAAATGAAATGTAGTGCGATTTGCGTACAAGGTAGTTAAGCCCTTGCTATTAAGAATGTCCGTCATTAATGAGTAGTGCGATTTGCGTACAGATGGGATAGCGCAGACATACTTTCCTCTTCATTTCGTATGAGCATAATGAAATAGTCATTTGGAAAGACCTAATGATCAGTTTTACATTTGAGTAAGGATATAGGTACCCAATATAAAGTCTACTTACATACAGGGTTTCCACGGTCGAGTGGGACATAGGGAAAATACATGTAAAATCGGTTTTCGGTGAATATTTTCTCCCTAATACTACTTCATCCAAATTTAAGTGCCGAATATTATAACTGGGTTAACAATGAACATTTCCACAATCATAGTACAAAGAAAGTCATTTTAATAAATCCAAACAAACTATTATTTTTAAACCTATTGTACGTGAATTCCTAATAAGGCTTTTAACCCGTAAGTTAGTGCAAGTGGCCGTGGCGCAGACGCTCACGCGACGCCTTAATAACTTAACTTCGAATCCGAGAAATGAATTTTTTTTTTTAATCTTAAGTTTTATTGTTTATTTTGACAAATGATTCGTCGTTAGTAACAATTAAAAATCGAATAATAGCACGTGATCATTTTTGTTATTGTAAAAACTATTCATTATTTACCTTAATCCTCAAAAAATCGATTTTATAGTCTTCAAAATCTCTGTTTTTGTAGTGTTATTGAATTTGTAGCATTATTGTTGGAGATAAAAAATAAAAAATAAAACTAATCTGCCGGGATTCGAACCCTAAACAATCCGTGCATTTGCGTTATTAAGCCGTCGCGCGAACTATTGCGCCATGGAGGCTTGCGCTAACTCACGTATTAAAAGCCTTATTAGGAATTCACGAACAATAGATTTAAAAATAATAATTTTTTGGCTTTATTAAAATGACTTTCTTTGTACTATGATTGTGGAGATATTCATTGTTAACCCAGTTATAATATGCGGCCCTTAATTTTGAATGAAGTAGTATTAGGGAGATAATATTCACCGAAAACCGATTTTATATTATGTATTCTCCCTATGTCCCACTTGGCCGTGGAAACCCTGTATAAAATTAAACATCAAATCATTTGAGAAAAGCTTCATAAGCTGATTTTAAACACGCCAGTTTTTACTGCTAGTCCTAAGCCTGGAAAAGTGTGAAGGAAAGTCGAGGAAAGTTAATTCTAGTAATAGGTGAATAAAAATCTGTATGTAAATCACATGAAGTAAAAATATTTGCACTCATCTGTATGATAATGTAAATGTATGTAAATATCTCACTACCTAAAGTGCTATTTAAATGCCAGACATTTTACAAAATTATTTCTAACAGCTCTTTTAAATCTCTCCAATTTGTAACATATATTAAGTTTATAGAGTAATAGGTACTCATGAAACGTATTAATGAATTAAATTTATCACAGTATGTATACACGGAAAACCCGAGCTGTTTGCAGTAACCAAATGTATTTTGTTGGCATATATTTTGTTAAGGATACTATATGCATTGCTACTTTAACTGAATACTAAATCAAAATTTGTTATTAGCCAACAAATTATTTTGTTAAAGGATTTACGTTACGCAACAAAATAATTCGGTAAAATACTTTCTTAACGTAATGGTAAACAGATAAAACAATAGTTTCAACAAAATCTATTTGTTGTTTTTAACCAAATTAAATTAAAGAAATTTTTGGAACTAAATTTGTGAATATTTGCTTAATTCAAACAAATATTTAGTTAAGACACTTAAATATAGCCAGCAAAATTATTTGTTACCAACAACTATATATTTGTTTGCCTATATTCAACCATAAAATTTGGTGAATGCAAGTAAAATTTGTTTGGGTCAAACAATCCACTCTTTCCATGTATATACAGACCATTATTCGTACCGTAGTAATTCAGGAAAGGATTATTAGACGTTTTTGGTATGCAGGCAAAAAAGATTTACCATTACCGATTCGTATGTATGTACGCAAGCTGCACTGCTTGTTAATAACTAACATTCTTTATAGAAGGGACTTAATCACCCTGTACGCAAATAGCACTAAATTCCATTTGTACGCAAACAGCACGTACGCAAGTCGCACATATTACGAACTTATTTAATTAGAAATTTGATTTAATAACTTCTTAGTATTACTAAAACCGAAATACATATACATATTATATGAAGAAAAACGTCAGAAGGGATTAAAGATGTATGTATGTTATGAGTTTTTGTCAAGTTTATAGGTGCTTATGATTGGATAATCAACAAACACAACTCTATTAATCTATATATCTTATTCTAGAATTAAAGTGTAGTATTGTGTTTAGCATTACCTAATTATGTATTTTATACATAAACATTCTTATTGTTGTTTTTAATGTATTTTACTATAAAAATTAATATACATTTTTTATGAAGTTTTACTTATCTTTTATTCCCTATCATTAATTACAACTTAAATTTATTCTAGTTAACATCTTCCATTACAACTTTATCGTCATCATCTTTTTGGAAGGTAAATGACAAATAATATCAAAATTTAAACACATGCCTGTTAAAAATATTTATAACCAAATTAATCATTGATACATTGAACCATGAATGAATACTTACTGAACTTAATGTTAAAAATTATTAATATAAATAAAGTGATTTTCACTAAACAGAATTAAACAATTTACTTTCTATTATGACTTCTATTGTATTTTGACTTGACAAAATATTTTATGAGTTTGCAACATAAATAATCAGGTACACTAAAGCCTAGGTAAAACAATTTGATAATGTATTCTTTTGCGAACGCTTCATTACTGCATCTTATAAAAAAAGGCATCTGATAGCTTTTCACCTGGTGAAGATATATAATGTGAACATACATATATTACTATTTTGTATCGGAGGAGAACAATCTTTTTTTTCGGTATGTATTTGCAAAAATGCTATTTCTCTTAATAGTAGGTTGAATGATTACAATTCAATAAAGGAGTCATATATTTATTAATTTTTAGTAAAACGGGCAACTCGGAAAATATCCGTGATATAAAACAACCGTCCTACATTCTAACATTTTAATTTATATAATATGTCTACATATATGCATTTATATAATACAATGTTATTGTACGAGTGACAAACTACGGTCCCACCCAGCAGGTACTACGCTGCCCTGCGGCTCTTTGGAATAAAGTATTGAGCGCAGGGTATTTCTCTATCTAGACGTGTCCGGATACCTTTGCACCTCACTGTACATATGTACAGCGTGTGTCACCACTATTCCATCGGTCTCTTGTGTCTAAACGCTAAAAGATATGAGTTTCAAATTTCAGTCAAATATGTGGGACGATAAGGACATTTTAAAATTATTTGCAAGTATACAGGGTGATTCAAAAAAGTACAGCATATCAAAGTTAGGTTATTTTTAATGGAACATCCTGTATTGTATACCATTTTTAGATTCTGCGTCATAAATAAAGATAACTTTGTTGATAGTTCCCTATACCCATCTGCTGCCAATTTTAAGAAAATTTGATTTTTTTTTAAATGTCGGCTTTCGCGAAAAAATTAAAAACAGGAAAACTGTATAACTTGGCCCTACGGGCTGTCGTGATTTAAATGCTTGTCAAACTGACACTCGTCTTCGTCGCTATGCAACAAGCATTCGTGAAATTATCGATAAATTCAAAGCTCTTATGGTATTACCACAGAGAACTTGAAAACCATAACAACTAGAATAGTGCTTTTCTCGACATTTTGTAGAAGATTTCATGCTCTACAAAAAAAGTCTTACAAGTTTTCTTGATATCTTATACGGTTAATGCTGGATTCGCAAAAAAAGGGAGGAAGGGGTAGGGAGGGATTCGCAAAAATTACCCTTATTGTTCTTTTCTTTGCAAACGTAGGCTTAACGACAGAAGATATCAAAAAACTTTTAGGACTTATTTTGTAAACCATGAAATCTTGTCCAAAAAAGTCTGCGAGAGCACTATTCTAATTGTTATGGTTTTTAAGTTATCGAGGTAATTCTGTTCGTGATTAAGCCGAGCCCCGACCATAGGTAACCCCCCTTAAAAATGCTAGTGATTGCCTGTACTGTATTATTCACTTCCATATAGTCAGTTAGAATACGATGTGAATTTATCCCCACCTACGTACTGAACACATCTACAAGCATAGCGCTGCCGATAGGCCTATGATTTTTACTGTATAGTTACCAGAGGCACTTCGTTCAAATTTGAAATTTCTGGCAAGATGTGCGCGCTATCTCTGACTCATATGGAGTACTAAATATTGTGTTGCCAGATCTTTGCCAGCTTTGTATCTAAGGGATTATAATCAAACATCAAAGAAGGTTTTAATATGAAGAATGAAAAAATTTTTAGCGTTATTGTGACAAAATAGTTATTTACGAACCAAGTGCGTGAAATCATATTTCGCGAATGAGTGACCAGTTTAAAACGCGAGCCGTAGGCGAGCGCTTTATGGACACGAATTCGCGAAATGTTTCACGCACGAAGTTTGTACAATATTTTTTGTACGTGAACTATAATAATAATGCATATTGTTAAATACGTTATCGTTTATGACACACTACTAATCTCTTGATATTAATTAAAAAAATTTGAGTTGGCAGTATTGATTATTTGAAGTGACATTTAATTTAAAATTATCAAATTCAAAATGGTAATTTATATAATATTTGTTGCTGTTCTGACATTGAATTACATACCTTCCAAATATAACAATTTCTATTTCATTTCCTTTTATTTTCATAGAAAAACAACGAACTGGGTAGTATATTATTAAGGTTAGGGATTTATGATTTTAAAATTTCACTAAATTAATCAAGTTCGAGGAAGTACCAACTTTACTTTTACGCACTCGTGTTTAAAGTGACTTTTTACGCACGCAAATCGAATCGTGAAATGACAGGTTTTGATAAGCGAGTACAAAAACGTTTTTTATTGGTCTTATTAACAAGAAATCTGAATAAATATGGTTAGCTATAAAAGTGTGCGATATGGCAACAGTGCACGGTACCGAAAATATCCACAAATCAGTAGTGTTTACAAATTATTTGTGAAGTTATAAAGAAAACAGTAATTTTGGGTTTATTGTTAATTGTTGTTTTATTTTATTAATTGTTGCTGAAGTAATAATAATTCGTTGTAATATTTAGGTAAAAATATATTTTTACGACTTTTCCAAGTGTGCACAAATATAAATGTAAAATTCCAGGTTGCGAAAGTTGATATCCTTCCAATATTTTATCCGATTCGGGTTATCAAAATTAACATTTTTTACCCTCCCTTGTAATGATAGAACACATGTATGGTTAAAAAATGTTGCTGTGCGGAAGGTTAGTTTTTCATGGTACACTTGTGTTAACAGTGATCATCAAACTTTGGTTCAAGAACGATTGTTAAATATATCTACGAGCTTGATTATCAGGAAATTTTACGATGCCATTTATCGGTCTTCTAATGACAGATTTCTTAATCGAAACTCAAGAAAGGTTAGGCGGCTTATGCATTTCTAAGACAAATTAAGTTATTGAATTAATTTTTAATTATATGCACGTAAATACGTGTCTGTGATTTCTATTTTATAGATATATCGCACTGATGAGATCAAATAAGATCGAAACACGTATTTAGAGCATATTTAGAACCAAAAGAAAATATTATAGTAATTTAAAAATGCCGCCATCGCGGTTGTTTAGTGCATGGTAACGAAAATATCTACAAATTACTAGTGTTTGCAAATTATTTTGTGAGGTTATATGGTTATAAAGAAAAAAGTAAGAAGTTTTGTTATTCTTACTTGTTGTTTTATTTTATTAATTGTTGCTGGAGTAATAATAATTCATTGTAATAATTAGGTAAAAATTTATTTTTAAGACTTTTTCAAGTGTACACAAATACAAATGTAAAATTCCAGGTTGCGAAAGTCGATATTATTTCAATATTTTACCTGATTCGAGTTATCAAAATAGACATTTTTTCACCCTCCCTTCTAATGATAGAGAACAGGTATGGTTAAACTCTATTCAAAGTTCTAAGTTATGCAGATTTAGGCTCCAATCATGGACTTGTTGTGTTACTTGTAAATCAGAATACTTAAAATTGTAGTATGAAAAGTAGGTAAACTATAGGCGTACGAGAACAGTCACTCGTTGTGGATACGCTGTATAAGCTGTATTTTGACAGCTAAAACCTGTGTAAAACCACCAAATTGTCATAATTATGACAGTTTGACAGGTTTTAGCTGTCAAAATACAGCTATATGTAGGTAAACTATAGGCGTACGAGAACAGTCACTCGTTGTGGACACGCTGTATAAGCTGTATTTTGACAGCTCAAACCTGTCAAACTGTCATAATTATGACAATTTGGTGGTTTTACACAGGTTTTAGCTGTCAAAATACAGCTTATACAGCGTATCCACAACGAGTGACTGTTCTCGTACGCCTATAGTTTACCTACTATGAAAGCCTTGAAAAAATTGAGCACTATCAATTTGAAAGTTACGTAAGTTTAAGTAGCACACCGTACTTGAAACTTACTGTCATAAAATCACTACCAGTGAAAGTGAGTTGGATTCATATTCTTCGAGGTTTTATTTTCTTGTGCAATAAACTGGACACTTGCAAACAAGATCATTAATCAAGATCGCTTAGAGAATCTGCTTGGTGTATTATGTCAGTGTTATGGTCTTAATATAAATCCAAGTTTTCATCAATTTGTTGCCAATTTTAAAACTTGTATTTTAAATAATTTTGTGTCTTCTCATTCTATCGGATTCAATTGTGAGCAAGATAGTGGACATATCTCATCTACAATCATTTATGACTTCTATTGAACCTGAAAGTGGTAGAAATAGTACGTTGAATAAGAATGAATTAGAAGATTCTTCTCTAAATGTTCCAATTAATGATAAAATGATTTAAATTATCAAGTTGTCACCTTATGTACATACATATGTGGATTTTTTCTAAGAAAGCTTAATTTACCTGAAGGTGATAGGTTTGTAAATCTTCTTTATTTTCTGCTAATGTAGAACTCCATCATACTTTTAGTTTTCTTTATCCCACTCTTAGTTTGGTATTACATATTAATAACATTTACGATAGAATGGTTGTGTTGTTGAAATCGTTTAATCATGTAAATTCTATTCAGAAAAAAATGTTGGTAACTTTGCGAAAGGTTAGTTTTTCATGGTACACTTGTGTTAACAGCGATCAACCTTTAGTTCAAGAACAATTGTTAAATATATCTATGAGTTTAATTATCAGGAAATTTCATGATGATATTTGTCGGTCTTCTAATGATAGATACAAGAATCGAAACTCGAGAAAGGTTAGGCATGTCTAAGACACAAATTAAGTTATTCAATTAATTTTTATTTATATGCATGTAAATACGTGTCTGTGATTTCTATATTTATAGATATATCGCACTGATGAGATCAAATAAGATCGAAACACGCATTTAGAGCATATTTAGTACCAAAAGAAAATATTATAGTAATTTAAAAATGCCGCCATCGTGGTTGTTTACGAATTTAGTACGCCATATGCCCGTCAGAGTGTGCTAGCGTAAGGGTCCAATTTTTAACGTGGAATGCGTCACTCTTATATGATATGCTCCTTGGCGTGTATACATTCCAAGGAATGTTATATGAATAGCTGTTATATCATAATCTCTGCATAGTTTTACGTTTAGTACAGTAAGTAACTTATAAAGTTTACTTCTATTCAATTACGAAAGATTAATTATTGACTACAATGATATGAAGGCAAAAGAATATGTGAAACATTACTACGTAGGTAATAGAGCCAAAGAAGCAGAACATACTGTTTTCTATGATCTATCTCTATAATATTCTAGCACCTTTAATTATAAATTTGTAATACGATACAAACAGCCAATTTACAACACGACTCAAGCACAGACATTGATTAATGAAAGAAAGTTCTACTCACCAAATATTATTTTTTCCCAGCACATTGCTGTAGAAAATATAAAGTGCTTTAACTTTATAGTTCTTTATTTATCTAATCAACGAACTTATTATTAAATACGTTGAAAATGATTATTAAAATTACAGAATCTGACCAATGTGATATGTTATTGATACGCAAGTACGTTGAGCGACAATGCTTCTTCAAAAAGGTTCATATTTTGTTTGAACCTATACATCATCTGTCTGGATTGCTAAATGAGTAAAAATACTTTGTATCAAACTATTTAGAAATACCAATAATTGTTCCATGTAAAAGATTTTATGAGAAATGTATATGATAATACAGGGCGACCAATCGGATGTGACCACCACGTGACCTTAAATTTTAAGATGGCAACATTGGTAAGTTGGTAGTACTCCCTCGTGTATCTTTACCTTGACGTAGGCAAACTTGCTTTGCCGGGTGAGGGAGCTTGCGTGCTCTAATGAACTAAGCCGGCGGTAGCTTTGATACCGGTAGGGTCACCCATGCCGGACAGGTCGAAGGTGAGGTGCCAGACTAAGAAAGATACCCCTTGCCCAGCTGTCGTGTCGTGGCTAAGGGCCTGCTAAGGGACAAACGATGCCAGTATGTGTCACACTATGTGTAATGATACTGTTAAACTATACTCCCTCCCCTGTGGTCATGTCTCACAGGCGGATAGAGTGGGAGGTCTTGGCTTAATCGCCCAGGCCGAGAGGAGACAACCTCAATAAAACCTAAATCCTAAGGCGGGTGGGCAGGCTGACGGGATGCATGTCTGTCTAGAAGATCA
The DNA here is from genome assembly GCA_023690525.1 of Holotrichia oblita. Taxonomy (NCBI): domain Eukaryota; kingdom Metazoa; phylum Arthropoda; class Insecta; order Coleoptera; family Scarabaeidae; genus Holotrichia; species Holotrichia oblita. The sequence goes on from CM043017.1 coordinate 58,356,567, forward strand.
GTCTCTACTGCTCACACTCCTGGAATACCAGGCGACCTTCCGGAGTACTAGCCTTGCGCCTGTGTGGGGGCTCCACAGGCGTTGACCACCCTTTCCCCCGTACTCGTGGGATCAATATGGACACAGAGAATACTAAACATAAGTTTCAGGTAAAGGAGGAAGGTTCGAACTCCTGCGACACTACCCTCAGAGAGGTCATTTCGGTGACGGAACCACAAGGAGGCTCTGTCCAGGAAGAAGGTAAAGAAGATAGCGCTAAACAACTGGCAGTAGGTATGCAAGGCATAGGACTCGCTACCAAGAGGCTGTCAGAAGCCCAGCGCAAGAAAGCTATGAAAGCTCGGAAGATGGCCGCAGGGACTTAGACTGCGGAGAAACCGAGCAAGACGAAAGGAACAACGGAACGCGTGGACAAGGCGGATCGACCAAAGACTTCCGGTGAGAAAAGAGCGAGGTCCGAATCGAAGACACCTCCCACGACTACCGGAGCAAAAAGATCCAAGGGAGAACCCCGACCAACTGGATCTTATAACGATACCGTGTCGGGAATCAGACGGGCGGTGATTAACAGACGCCATCCCGACATCGTGCTGACCCAGGAACAATCAGACCTTGTACAGAACACATTGGCAGACGTGCTATGCGATGCCCCGGCAAGCAGCACGGAGCTTCTGCAGTACTATAGAACCGTGTTCAGCGCAGGGGTCCTGTGGATGACTTGTGCGAACCGCGGAACGGTCCAATGGCTAGAAAATACGGTAGCGTCCCTAGGAGAGCTTCTTCGGGAGCGACTGGAGGGAGCAGAGTTGAGGGTTATGGACTCAACACAGCTTCCTGCCAGACCTAGGGTGCTAGTATACGTACCAGAACCACAGAATGTGGAGGAGGGTACAATCAGAGACAGTCTCAAGAAGCAGAATCCTGGCCTGATGACGGAGAACTGGATGCTGATGAGCAGGAAGATTGAGAAGGAAGGACAGCTCCTGGCCTACTCAGTGGATGACCCCTCGTTCAAAGTCCTGGAGAGGAGCCAACTCAAAGCTTTTTACAAGCTGGGAAGGCTGACTTTTCGGGTGATCAAACGACCGAGCAATGACAAGAGTACTACAAGCCAACCTTCAACATAGCAAGGCGGCTTCGGCAGCCCTTGCTATGGCCACGAAGGATTGTGACGTGGTACTCATACAGGAACCTTGGATTAGGCAAGGTAAGGTCTTGGGTCTGAGTGGTGCTGGCTGGGACGTCCTATACGACAGAACGGCCAACGCCCCTCGAACCTGCATACGTATCCGAAAGGAGGTAAAAGCATTACCGCTTCTGTTCTAGGGATTTAACTGCGGTAAAAATTGGGGGTGGAGGTGGATATGGACCGAGGGAATACGTCATCGGATCGGCCTATCTACCATATGATGACCCGAACCCGCCACCTACCAGGGATGTGGAACAGCTGGTGAGATACTGCAGAGAGTGAGGACTGCAGCTGATCATCGGCTGCGACGCCAATGCGCACCACACGACCTGGGGAAGCACGGACATCAACGAGAGAGGTGAGTCACTTTTACATTTCATTGTAGCAAATAACTTAGATACATTGAATGTGGGTAACAACCCGACCTTCGTTACGCGGAATAGAAGGAGGTTATTGATGTGACTATAGCCTCACAATATGTGAGTAACTTTGTCGCCGACTGGCATGTGTCTGAGGAGGTAAGCTGCTCGGATCACAGACACATAAGATTTACTCTGGCAGGCAGAGTGGAGGTGAGATCCTACCGGGATCCACGGAAGACGGACTGGGAGGCCTTTCGAGCTGACCTAAGGTCTGGGCTCTCCGGGATCAATAAGAGGATAGGAAATGCAGCAGAGCTGGACATGGCTGTGGAGCAGCTAAATGATTTCAGCCTATAATGACAACTGCCCCCTTATTGCAAGGCACTCCTCCAGGAATGTGCCCTGGTGGAGTAAGGAACTTGCGGAACTGAGGGGACAAGTTAGGAAGAAATATAATAGGGCCAAACGATCAGGAGAATGGGAAGAGTACAGGGCCGCTCTGACTGGTTACAACAAGAAGCTGAGGGAGGCGAAAAGGAAGTCGTGGCGGGGTCACTGTGAGGGGATTGAAAACACCCAGTACAGCGCCAGACTCTACAAAATCCTTGCCAAAGAACCTCAAGCATCTATCAGTACTCTCAAAAAGCATTTGGGAGAGTACACCACAACAGGGAAGGAGACCATAAATGAATTATTTAGGGTACACTTCCGTGGCACTGAGATCGTGGATCAATCTAGGAACATCTGGGAGGAGCGTCGGAAGAGGAGGGTGTCCAGCGCCTAGTGGCAGACTTCCAGAAGGATGGTTGACTATGATAAAGTCAGGTGGGCTATTGACTCATTTGAACTCTATAAATCGCCGGGTCCAGACGGCATTTATCCGATTATGCTGCAGAAGAGAGCGGAACTTCTGTATGCGATACTGTGTAATATCTTTAGATGTCGCTTGGCTTTTGGATATATACCAAAAGCGTGGAGGTTCACTAGGGTAGCATTCATACCGAAGCCTGGGAAAGCAGGACAGGCTACGGCGAAGGCCCTAAGACCAATCAGCCTAATGTCCTACACTATGAAGGCATTGGAAATACTGGTGGACAGGTATATTAGGGATGATATACTGGTGCTTTCACCTTTACACCATGACCAGTATGCTTACCGGACAGGAGTTTCGACAGAAACAGCACTTCACGAACTAGTCAGTTTAGTGGAGGATACACTACGAAACAGGGAAGTGATGCTGGGGGCCTTCATCGATATCGAGGGGGCATTCAGTAACACGGGTTTTGATTCAATTACTAGAGCTCTCATAGGCAGAGGTGTGGACGGCACTTGTGTCGCCTGGATAGAGTCCATGCTTAGGGAGAGAGTGGTGGAAGCCTCGGTCGCAGGCGAGACTCTGGCGGCTCGTGTGGCTAGAGGGTGTCCGCAGGGTGGGGTGCTGTCCCCTCTCCTGTGGTGCCTAGTCGTGGACGGGCTACTAGAGGTGCTTAACGATCACGGTCACAGGGTACTGGCCTACGCGGATGACCTGGTCATTATAGCGCGAGGCAGGCACAACACCACAGTCAGAGATCGACTGCAACAGGCTCTGAACATGGTTAGTAGATGGACGGAGTTGGCGGGACTGAGCATCAGTGCTGATAAGACCAACATCGTGGCCTTTACCCGCCGACGAAAGCAGGATGGCCTAAATCCGCTTACGTTGAAGGGGGTTACCATAGAGATGGTGGGGGAGGTAAAGTACCTTGGAGTAACATTAGACTCCAAACTTACCTGGAACCAACATTTGGACAGAATTACCAAAAAAAGCGGTGACAGCGTTAACGCTGGTAAGACGCACATATGGAAAGAAATGGGGGCTAAGACCAGACATGCTGAGTTGGATATACAGCATGGTGGTTAAGCCAGTAATGACGTATGCAGCTTTGGTATGGTAGACAAAGACGCAACAAAGGAACGCTATTCAGAGGCTGAGCAAGGTGCAAAGACTTGCCTGCCTAGGAATAACGGGAGCAATGCGGTCGACACCGACTGCAGCCATGGAGGCACTCCTGGACTTGCCACCGCTGCACCTGGTCATACAGGGGGAGGCAAGGATGGGGGCATACAGGCTGCAACACACAGCGACTCCGAAAAGGGTCAACACAAATCATATGTCGATAACTGAGCATGTGGGAAAGAGGGTGTTGGAAATGCGGACCGACCACATGCCGGTAAGGCATAGGTATGGGAATCCCTTCACGGTGTCTATAGCAGACGGACGGGAGGAGGCTGCCAGGTATGCACTGAGAATCAAAGAGCATGACTTAGTCTGGTACACGGACGGATCTAAGACGGCTAATGGTACCGGTGCAGGGATATGCTCTCAGAATGAGGGCCACAGTTACGCACTGGAGGAGTATGCTTCTGTGTTTCAGGCGGAAGTATATGCTATTCTCCAATGCGCACACACAATGAATGTGAAAGCGTTGACCAACAGACGAATTCACATCATGTCTGATAGCCAAGCGGCATTGAAGGCGTTATTAAGCCGGAAGGTGTCGTCCAGGCTGGTGACGGAATGCCTCGACGAACTGGTGAAACTGTCGAACCGGAACAAGGTTTGGTTGACTTGGATACCGGGCCATCAGGGGATAGAGGGCAACGCAAGGGCTGACGAACTCGCGAAGAGAGGGTCAGAGATGGAAATGTACGGCCCAGAACCTTTCTTCGGGGTCACAAGGCAAACGGCCCGGCGACATATAGGAGACCGGGTTCGTACGAAACAGCAGGAATACTGGAGAGCCTCACCCGGTATAGTACATGGCAAAACCTTTATAGGGAAGCCATGCAGAAAAAGAGCTAGAGAACTACTACATCTTAGTAGGAAACAGCTCTGCATCGTAACGGGACTAATGACCGGACATGCTGCGGTGAAAGAACACCTACACAGAATCGGAGTGTTTGACGGGGACACAAAGTGTAGACTTTGTGGGATAGAACCGGAGACAGCCGATCACATACTACGCGACTGCGAGGCACTAGATCGCAGAAGGCAGAATCTATTTGGGATAACGAAAGGAGACCCAGAGATATACCTTACCCACTCGGTTAGGGACCTGTACAGGTTAGTGGAGGGGACTACCTTACTAGAGTGGGTGACTTGAACAAACAGATGTGGCACAATAAGCCTGATGGCTGCGGTGCCTACCGGTGACTATAGGTCGGACGGGTCTGGAGGGGGAAAAAAAAAAGTTGGTAGTACAAGATATGTCAGTTTACTGATCTGTCAGATAGTTTTATAACTTAACCTTAATTATTGTTTTTTAGATCACATTTAAAAGAAAAATACTTTGGTAAATATTTTTATTAAGATGTTTTTAGAGAATATAAATAAATATATAATAAAATAAATAATAATTTCATCTACAATAAATGCTCGAAATGGCCACCATCATTTTACCTGCATAAATTGACTCTTCGTTGCATATTGTGAAACTCGTTGTTTAAAACTTCTTCATTGATATTATTTACCGCTGCAGTGATGGCATTTCTCAGCTCGTCAAGAGTATAGAAAGGGTTTCGGAACACTACATTCTTTAGATGACCAAACAAGAAAAAATCTAACGGTGTCAGATCGGGGGAACGCGCTGGCCAACGTCCTCTGCTTATTAATCGATCGCCAAAATATTCCTCAAGGTATGTTATTGTAGCACCAGCTGAACGGTTCTAAAATGTTATGTCTATAACGAGCAGCATTAACTGTATCGTCAAAGAATATTGGTGTCATAATGCGTCTACGTGACATTGCAATTCACACAGCAGTTTTAATGGGATGCAATATGGTCTCTTTGTAAACGTGTGGGTTTTTTGTAGCCCACGTGCGATAATTTTGGCTATTTATACAGGGTGATTAGTGGGAATTGTCTATTAAAAGTATTATACAAACGGATCGGAATTTTAAAACAAAATTTTGTTGGATATGGTTAAATATGAACTATCACGTGAAAATATTTTTGAATAAATGTCACTTCCGGTTGTAGATATGTGTAGAATTTGTCATAGAAGCTGAATTTGTAATTTATTTTATAGCATGCTATTTAGAAAATCTAAGTTTATACCCACTTCCGGTTAACCGGAAGTGGTATTTATTCAAAAATATTTTCACGTGATAGTTCATATTCAACCATATCCAATTGCAAAATTTTGTTTTAAAATTCCGTTCCTACTTTTAATAGGCCATTCTCACCAATCACCCGCCTGTATAACTCGAAAGATGAAACCATGCTTCATCTGAGAAGAAAGTTGTGTTTAATTGGTCCTTATTTAAAGGTTCATTAAGCGATAAGCAATAATTTCGCCTTTGTTTGAAATCTCGAGGAAACAACTGTTGATGTACTGTAACTTTATATGGTAACATGCAAACGTTTTTTTAAGGCTGTGCAACAGCTTCCATATAATATATTCCTGCAAGATAGAAATTTAAATACATATATTTAATTATTTAATAAGCGCATACCTGTTTGCGCAGATAATTTTCTAACTGATTTATTGGGACTAGTCGTCATACACTCAAAAATGTCATTTACTGCTTCCTTAGTTAACACTCGTGGTGCGCCTACTGCTTTACGCTTTGCAACACTACCAGTCTCTATAAATCGCTGTACCAGCCTGTTACGATGTCGAGCAAATCGATCATATTCAAGGTCCTCATTTGGATATTCCAAAGTAAATTGTTCAATACAGGCCTGAAGAGAGTATGACCAAGATCCATCTTGTGCCTCTGTAGCGCTTCGAAAATGCGCCCTTAAAATGAACCTGTCTTGTTCATCCGTGAATGCCATTTGCACTAGATAAATATTGAACGTTCCGCTCAGTAGTCTTTAAAAAGACAATTACTGTGCAATAAATGCTATATTTACAAAAAAATTACAGGCGAAAACTTACAAGAACATCGCAGGAAACGTAAAAAGTAACGTTTTCAATCACGTTAAATATCAGATGACAAAACGTAAACAATACAATAAGCAGAATAGTAAACAGTAAAACAAAAAATACACTTTTTCTGTGACGTTTGCGGTCACGTGGTGGTGACATGCGGTTGCTCGCCCTGTAATAATAATAATAATGTTGAGGGAAGTATCGACCGTACACCATACCCGGTCTTTTCCAGTCATATATCCTCCCTAATAATAATAATAATATAGGCCTGAAAACAACAATTCCAGTCAAAATATGCTGTTAAGAGTTTTAAAAAATTCACATGTTTCTTCAGCAGAATTAGCTCACTATCATGACATGTCCTAAACATCTACCCTATTCTTAAAACTCGTATTACATTCTGCGCATTCGGCACAATTTTGACCACACTCAGTATTACCTGATGGATACATCGACAACTATTTGCAATATAGTTTATTTTGTTAAACCCAAATGATGTTGCTATAAGTTAATCTAAGAGAATAGTCTTTCATATGTAATAGAAATTACTTTCTTCGTTACACCTTTTCAAATAAATATACATCCAAATGTTTACCTTTTTGTAATTGAGGTTTGTAAAGACGTGCTATAAATCGTAATTTTAATATTTTCAAATGTTCTAATGGTGTAATTTACAATAATGTAATATTGCGACATTGATATTTTATGCGACGCAATTTCTACAATATTCGATGGCATCATTTTCTATGATGCAATGCCGTAGGCTCAATCAAAAGTAGATATAAAAATATATTTTGATCGGTTTATTCTGTCACATACGTGCAAGTATAAATTAAGTTATTTTGGGTGGCCTAGTAAAATGGCTAAATCGAGTGAAGAAATAGACCCTAGCGAACCACCGCAGCAGATAAAAATTATTTTTCGCTATTAGTATAAATTGTATTAATTTTATAATTAATTATTATAGTAAGTATTGCCTTATAGTTGAAAGTTTATTATACATAATAGAAGTTACAAAAATATTAATTTTACCCTTGCGCCTATTTGATGGAAGGAAGTTCATTTCTATATATCCATTCAATTAGGGTTGGACACCTGTAGTCCAGGCACTTAAGCTGGGTGCTCTTTGTACCATCCCTATTGAAACCCTCATTTCCAGTTGAGAAGTTTAATATGTTCTGTAAAGTCCAGTAACTTGCGCATTGGAAACTTGAGTTCCTCGAAGGCTCCAGTAGATCCTTTCCGAAATGTTTTCGCCTGAGAACCTTCAATTCTTCACATGTGCAGTTTACATGTAAACTTGTTTCTTCCTGTAACTCGCATATTCTGCACCAAGGTTCGCTCACCCGACCCGTGTTGTATGGATGCTTCCTTAAGGCACAGTGTTCAGTTACCAACGCAATAATGGTCTTAATTTATTTTTTATTGCGTGTAATTAGGTTTTTGAAGAACTTAGCGTCCCCGTCCCCTATTAGCGCTTTAGTGTGGAATTGACCTTCAGACGACCTCCTTTTCTTTACACTTTCTTTATCTAACCAAGACCAAATCACCCATCTAGTAGAATCCCTTGTGATTCAGCATACGGGCTCTGGTCCTATGAAGTGTTTCTTAGAGCCCTCCTTGGCTAGTTCATCATATTGCCTCTAATATCCTCATGTCCGGGCACCCAGATCAAAGATACCTTGTTGTCTTGTGCCAGTGTATTGAGGTGCTGTTTACAATCTTTAACCAGTTTTGGCCTAGTAAAGGAGGATTCATAACTGCCTGGATAGCGGCCTGACTATCAATAATTACGTTTATTTTTCTCTTCGTACAGCCTCCCTTTGCAATCACAGACCATTGCATGCTCTCCCAGGCTTAAAGATATCCTCTGTCTTGGGCTCAGTCCATAAATACTGGCTCCTGTGCCCTTACTGAATTTGGATCCGTCCGTGAACCAATTATCAGAAGCTACGAAGTCACCCTCTGGCTGGTCTCTGTTCGGTATTGAGATTTTCACCTTTTCAATGAAAATAATTTCAGGTGCCGTACTGTCCGTTAGCATTTGCCGCAAAGGCCCGTCCATTACCGTACCGGTAGTATCTGTGTACCCTGCAATCCCAATATTGGGGTACCACACTTTATTGGTTTTCAGTCTAAACATCGCAGACATAGTCTCCGCTTTTACGTAAAGCTCCAGCGGAGGGAGGCCAACAATGGTCTCCAAGGATGCGGTTCCTGTGCTGTTAGTTGCTCATTTTACTTCCCCGACGTTGACCCTCAGGTACTTCTTGAGTTCCCTCTTCGGGCGTCGCGAATTGCTTCTTTTCCAAGGTAACAAGGCCGGCCTCCTGACAACGATAGTAAGGTCTCCAATTAGACCTAACTAACGACTCCTTAGACTTGTTATCGATCCGGAGACTCAAGTGTAGTCCCTTGTCGAAAGACTTGGAGCCGAGGATTGCCCAGCGGTCAACTCTGAGCCCTGGATTCTGCCTCTCGATACGTTTCAAACCTACTCCCAGATCCTCCTTCTTAGTCTCTGGTAGGAATGCCAGCACTCGCAGGTGCTTTGGAAGTTCCTCACTTTTGATCATTTTCCATTTTGTTTTCTGTACCAGAAGATCCCTCGTTGTGTTGAACGAGTCCTCTTCAGCACAGATTACTCCATAGTAATTGTGTAATTGTGTTGGTAATACAATAAACTGAAATACAAATCAAAACATGTCAGATATAAATAAATCAGTTAGGTATGTACTAAACGTTTAAAGTAATTACAACAATACCTATAGATAAATTTATATATGCTATCAATACCAGAATAAAGCTTATTGAAGTTATGCACCATGTGAAAGACTGGAGATTTAATTAACACATTAATTCTAGCTCTTGGCGCTTTTAAAACATCACTCGATCGTGTACTTTGCACTGATACACTAAAATTGATACAGGAAAGCAAAGTTGGTGAGTCTACTTCATTTGCAAGAACATCACGTAGAAACTTGGCACTATATTTGTCTCTTCTATCTGATAATGAATGAAATCCGTGCTCCACCAGTAGAGCACCGTAATCCGTACCATGTTCAGGGTAGGCTCTTGAGATTCTGAATGATAAATATTTCAGAAAGCGATTTTGGACCTTCTCAATGGCCAATATCTGGTAAGTATAGGGATTTGCAGCTAAGCGATACGCTATCTTACGGCCAATTTTGGAAACTGAGCAGGAGACATAAAATCAAATCCATGTACACAGATCACGTAGTGATGTGATCTGTGTCCATGTGTACCTCTATATACCTGCAATTCAGTGTAACTCCTGCTATTTACGCAGATTACCTGTTAAGTATAGTGTGTCAATTTGTGTTACTTACGGAAATTACATGTCATATTAGGTAAATTTAAAATGTCGAATGCTTATTGTTGTGTTCCCTGCTGTAATTCATGGAAAAAGAAAAACTCCGAGTTAAGTTTTTTTAAATTTCCAAATGATGCCAGTAAAATTAAACGTCAAAATAAGTTTAAAAAGTGTGAATTACTAGACAGAAGAAAAGTATGGATACGGAATTTAAGCATTGGAAAAAAAGTTAGCCCATACATGAAAGTATGCTCTTTACATTTTGCAGAAGAGGCGTTTATTAAAGGTAAGAAAATATGATGGTAGAAAACCCTTCTTACTTGACTTGAACTGTGTTTAGGTATGACTAGAACTAATAGAAGAATTTTGAAAAAGACAGCTGTGCCGACACAACATCTACCACTTTTAAAAGTAGAAGATGCAAATCTTTCAAATAAAAGATATTTAAGAAAAATAAGGAAAGAAAATGCTGAAGTAGATACCCCATGTGAAGATATTGATACATCAGATAATTGTGCATTCAGGAGTCAAGACATTGAAGCTGCAGATGCTTTATTATTACTCTTAAATAGTAATAAAGAACCAAGTGTGGTAAAAACATTTAGAGATTTTGAAGTGCAGGTTAATTCACCTCAGCAATTAACTATGTGTCATTTTATTACAGATGATGTCACTCTCTGTAATTTAACAGGTATAAACAGCCATATATTATTAAATTCAATTCTCAATGCAGTAGAAATAATTTCCAAAGATGTGCGTTTACATAAATTAAATATAAGGCAGAGGGTGATTTTAACATTTGTCAGATTAAAATGGAACGTAAGTTACTCAATTTTATCAATATTTTTTGGCATTACAGTAAATCTTTGTAGAACATACATAATTGATATGATAATGTTATTAAGTGGGGTTTTAAAAAGTGCCATTGTGTTTCCACCCATGGCAGAAATTAAAGGAAATATGCCACATTGTTTTAAGAATTTTGAGGATACCCAAATTGTATTAGATTGTACTGAAATTTTTATTCAAACTCCCAAATGTTTGTGTTGTAGGATTAGATTTTATTCTCATTACAAACATGCACAAACTGTTAAATTTATGACGGGAATTTCACCTGCTGGACTTATTACATTTGTAAGTGAAGCGTATGGTGGTAGAGCATCAGACAAGATTATTTTCGAAAACAGTAATTGAATTAGCAAATTAGAAAAAAATTCTGCCTTAATGGTGGATAATCTTTGTGCATTGCATCCTCCATTTTTGAGAAGTCAGAAGCAGCTATCAAAGGAAGATGCTGAAAAAAACACTAAAATTGCCCCAGCTAGAATTCATATAGAACGTAGCAATCAACGTGTAATAGTTGTTTAACCAACAAGTACATTAATGAAGGCGATTAATGATCACGCGTTAATGTTCGAGATCATTAATCGCACTTTAATGTAAGAGTTAGTTACAATACTTTTCCGTCGACCGTATATTTTTCTAAAGTGGAGAAATAATGCTTTACTTGTTTCTCATTGCACCAAGATATAAATTCGGCATACGTTTTTTCATACAGACTTGTGCTCTTTTCCGGTAGTAAATTTAATGATGCTGAATTAGCACTTTCTGCCACTTCCGGCGGAGTTAATGTAAAATTTTCATCCACCTCCATTGCTTGGAAGAATTCAACGCAACACAAAACCGTTCGATTCTGTTTCACGCTTAACAATGACAGTGAATAGCGTTTTAGTTTGACGTTGTTTGATTTTGTTGATTTCCTTGGTTACCATGGAAACCATCAAAACCGTTCATTAACAGAAAATCATGCATTAATAAGGGTCATTAATGTATGATTTTGAAAACGTTAATAACGGATGTAAATACACGGTCGACGGAAAAACAATTACCATTATTTGGTAAATAAAAATTAGGTCCAAATACTGTCAATGTTTTATTTAGACTATGAACTAACATCAGGTAACAACAGAATCAATAATGTATTAAGAAAATAAATATTTACCTGCATAAGGGCACTTTATTTCCAACAATGCAAAGGGTGTATTATTTTTTAAAACTACACCATCAGGAGAATATCCTAGCCACGGATTAAAAGGACATATAACTAGCCCAAATGTATAAACCTCATATCCAGTATATTTGATAAATGTTTCTCGTGCGTGGGGTTCGCATTGGAGACCATGCCTAGTATATTTATTTGAAAATGGAGTTGGTGAAAAATACTTCTTGCATTTCAAAGCCCAATTAGTTTGTTTATACGTGAATATATCATAAATTCTGGAGCCTGTTATTCTATATTTCCTTTCCATACTCCATTTCATTTTACACTGGCTAGTTCTTTGTAAAATCAAAGATACGAGTCAACACTCCCAAGTCACGAACTTCATCCCTTCTAGGAATTATTCCATTCCTGAGTAATCATACACCGTTTTCGAAGAACCTCTGGTATAAGATATCACGGAACATTTATTAACATTTAAGGAGATGTTGCAGGCACACCACTCATAAATAAGACTAAGGTTCGTTTGTAGGTTGATGCAGTTAGAGGTATTATCAACAACACTGTAGATCTTCAAATCATCTGCATAACTCAAACAGTCACGTTGTATTCTTTCCAGCAAATCGTTAATAAAGATATTGAATAACAGAGGACCGAGATGGGAACCCTGCGGTACTCCTGAAGTCACCGGGAAAGTGTAGGAGTTAAAGCCATTGTAAGTAACATACGCGGTTCTGCCTTTTAAGTAGGACTCCATTAAATTGATAAATGAAGCGCAAAAACCAACTTAATCAAGCTTTGTTAATAGTATATTGATGTCTAGGGAGTCAAACGCCTTCGCAAAGTCTATGTAGATGACATCCACTTGTTTGCGTCCATCCAACGCTGTTGAAATAAATTGGGTAATATTAATTAAGTTGGTATTAGTTGACCTCCCAGGTATAAACCCATGCTGATGCCAAGACAAAAATGGTTTGGTGCTTGTATAGATTCTGGTGTACAGAATATGTTCCAATATCTTGGCAAAGTCCGGAAGAACACTCACAGGTCTATAGTTACTAATACTCTCGCGATCACCATGCTTAAATATTGGTATAACCTTCGCAACTTTCCAGGCACTAGGGAAGAAGGAACGGCCCAGAATTAAATTGTATAAAGTCACTAGAGGTCGACTCAAAACCGAAGCACATTCACGCACTACTACACCAGGTATGCAATCGTCGCCAGAAATCAAGTCTTTCTTAAGTTTACCAATACTCGACAGAACATCAGCTTCTGTTATAAGTCCAACATCAAACGAAGGGCACCAGCTGAACAGCAATGGAGGTGAGGCTGTGCTCTGTCGATACGCCCGAGAAAAGTGCAACGCAAATCCATTCGCTATGTCAACAGGCTCACTCAACCCGATGCCATTAAAGTTCATATGTCCAGGAATTCGTGATGACGCCCTTTTGTCGTTTACAAATTGCCAAAACGCCTTCGGATTCGTAAGAATATCAGACTCGATACGATGGTGGTACGTCTTGTAAGCCTTCACAGAGTCAAGTTTCAGTTGTTGTCGCAGCCTCTTAAACTCGTTAAGGTAAAACAAAGATCTAGTGCGTTTCCATTTATTGAAATAGAATTCCTTCGTCCGCACCTTACGTGCTTATCGAACCACACCGGAAAATGGCGTGGAACACAGGTATCAAAAACTTTATTTAAGGTGCTATAAAATTCATTAACTGCCTGATCAACATCAATATACGTACACAGGAAGAGCCAACCTATTTCAGCCAATTTAGAACATAGAATACTCATATCCACAGCACGAAAATTAAAACGCACGTTGTTGTTGGAGCGAAATGAAGGTGGCTTCACAGCAGCCCGCAAATATATTGTAATATCTAAGGCAGGATGGTGGGTATCCTCTGGTACAAATGGAGGTACATCTTGTACAAGCGCTACTTGAGCAATATTGGTCAAAACAAGATCAACAAGACGTCCGTTCGAGTTAGTAATATTACTAACTTGGCGTAAGTCTAATGTCTCCATAAAATATGTCACTGTCGTAGATCTAAAGTCATCTGTGGCTGAGTTAAAAACTGCCGATGCGTTGAAGTCACCAATCACAATGCATGGTTTCTGCAGAAGAAATCGTTTGCTAGGGCATCCACAAATATCTCATAATCGTCACTACTGATAAATGGTGGTATATACAGATTAGCAATATATATATGGTAAGATAGTGGAAATTGCATTTACTCAAAATAACATCAATTGCTGGAACTAATGTATTTAGAAAGGATACATCGATCTCAACAGCACTGTATCTCGAAGCATACGCCGACAGAACGCGACCACCGGTCGACCTATCACTCTCAAAACGCCTGTCGCATCTGTACACACGAAACGTAGAATCAAACAACTCTTCATTATTAATATCCATATCCAGCCACGTCTCAGTAAATAAAATAGCATCCGCGTCAATAGTTTCTCTTGATGAGTATAATGCATTAGTCTTCGTCCGTAAACCACGATAGCGGATGCTCAAAGTGGACTCGTTGGACAATGTTAGTTTAAAGACGTCCCAGATTTAACTATTCTGGGGACGTCTCGCACATATCGTATGTAGATGTCGGTTTCTCCAGCATCCTTACGCCTGGATAACTCCCTGTAACATTGCGCCACAATTCAAGTTGGCAGGGAGTTCTATCATTAGATAGTTTCACCGAACTAAGTTCTGGTATAGATCTAATTTTTTTGTAATTGCGCAATATTTTCGTGACAGTATTATTGTCTGGCAAAGTTAATGTAATCGGCCTCTTGCGATATCTTGATCTGTGTGACGTTCTTGACTCGAAGAACTTTTTTAGCTTAATTGACCAACCAACGCGCATCACTGCTAATACATCTACGTTGCTCGATCAAATTTGTACTAACGATACATATTTAGTCAGTAGTTCGGGAGTGATGAACTGTGATTTTTCGGATCATGATATAATATTTTGCGAATTATTGGTATATAAGTCTAGTATCAGTCCTACCCTTCATACTTTTCGGGATTATAAAAAAGATGAATGAAATTCTTTTTAACCACGATTTGCAATCACTTCCATTTCACATGATTTACAGTATTAATAATCTTGAGGATAAAGTCAATTTTTTCACTAACAATATTTTGAATTTATTTGATACGCATGCTCCTTTTATTACACGCAAATTCACAAAAAAACTGGCATCCTGGTTAACTGACAACATGAGACTTCTGATGGACCTTAGAGATAAGGCTAAATCTAGATACCGCCGAACTCAAAATCGTGCTCATTGGAACTATTATAAAGCACTTCGAAATCTTACTACTTCATCTTTAAAAAAAAAAAAAAGCTTATTTTCAATTTATTTCACGTAACACAACAAATAAACTTCTATTTAAACAACTACACTATCTTGGGTTAAAATCAAAAAAAACACATCGGCCAGTATTCCTGTTGTTATGAACGATGTTAATGAGATAAATGAGTTTTTTGTTAATAGCATTGCAGATCTGCCTACCCTTTCCTCCACTGTTGATTTACCATTGCGAATAACACCATCTTTTTCTTTCAAGACGGTGGAGATAGCAGAGGTCCAGAAGATTGTTACGGGCATTAA
Source organism: Holotrichia oblita (assembly GCA_023690525.1). Lineage (NCBI taxonomy): Eukaryota > Metazoa > Arthropoda > Insecta > Coleoptera > Scarabaeidae > Holotrichia > Holotrichia oblita. The sequence continues at coordinate 58,372,004 of CM043017.1, forward strand.
ATCAACATGCACTGGTCAGGATAACGTGAATATCTGCATGATTAAGATGTGCTGCCCGTTCGTCTTGCTTTTTATAACTCATATTATTAATACGTGTATTCTAAGTAATACATTTCCTTCTAAATGGAAACATGCTTCAGTAATCCCTCTTCCTAAGGTTTCTCAGCCTAAGGACTTCACAGATTTAAGACCAATTAGTATTCTTCCGACATTATCGAAAATTTTAGAAAAAGTTATGTTTCAGCAAATCTCTACTTTTGTGAATGATAATAATATTCTTCCAATCTCTCAGTCGGGATTCAGATACGGATATAGTTGTGAAACTGCCTTGTTACATGTTACAGATGACATCATAGCTGCTTCTGATCGAGAACTTATAACTATACTTGCATTGTTGGACTTTAGCAAGGCCTTTGATACTGTTGACCATCGTGTTCTTAATAATATCTTAAAAAATGTTGGCTTTCATACTGATGCAGTTCAGTTGATCGGTAGCTATTTGTCTGACCGTGTGCAAAGTGTTACTTTTGATAACAAACAATCTTATCCACTGCCAATAGCTCTAGGTGTTCCTCAGGGGTCAATAGTTGGACCTTTACTTTTTTCCATATATACCAGCTGCCTTCCTGACTTGATCAAACATTCGCATATTCACATGTATGCGGATGATATTCAATTATATAATGCATTTCACCCACAAGACTGGCAACACGCAGCTGCGAACATCAATACCGACCTAAGTGTTATTCATGCTTTTGCTCGACGACATAATCTTCATATCAATGCTTTGAAATCTCAAGTCGTTTTGTTCGGTAATTCAAAAATATGCGATGAACTCAAAAGGTCTATTACTTTAAAGGTTGGGGATTCTGTTTTACCTCTAGTGGACAGTGTAAAGCATCTGGGATTGCTTCTTGATAACTCATTTAGATATCGTGAGCAAATTAACTACTATATCAAAAGAGCCTACTTGGGTCTCAAGTCATTATATCATCGGAGTATATTAAATATACCTACTAAAATTAAACTTTGTAAATTACTTGTGCTTTCCCATTTCAATTATTGTTCCACCATATACAATGCTGCGATAGATCGGACAACTGAGTACCGTATACAAAGAACACAGAATTCTTGTCTTCGTTTTATTTTTGGTTTACGTAAATATGACCGTGTATCTCACAAGCTCTCGGAGTGTGGTTGGCTTAATATATGAAGCGAAGGCGTGAGTTGCAAAGTATATGCTGCTATCACAAAATAATAACCCTTAAAACTCCTCATCTTTATAATAAAATCAAGTATCGAAGCGACGTACACAAGATTACAACTCGGTATCGGAATCTTATCTCACCGCCGCTCCATAGATGTTCTCTCTTTAAAAGGTCATTTTCGTACGACATATATTCAGTGTACAATAATTTGCCTCGTCGCTTTTAGGGGTTATCTGTTAGTAGTCTTAGAATGAGTTTGAAGCGTGACCTGATATTGACTGGAGTTTAATTATTAGTAGTTGCAATTGTTGCAGTTTGGTTTTTTTTTTCTGGTGATTTGGCTATTTGTTGCTTATTTTGATTACGTATTCTACCACTTATAGTAAATTTGTGTATTTGTTTTGTTGGTATGAGTACACACAGAATTTAGCTTGTAATGTAATTTTAGGCATACGTTTTCCTTTTGCATGTTTTCTTACACACTTGGATGTAAAAGCAGGCTTTGTCTGAATCTCGCTCCGTGATTCTCTCTGTGGTTTATGTAGTCTCCCTCCCGTTTCTTATTTGTTTTTGTTCTGTATGTGAGAGAATAAAGATTATATATTATTATTATTATATAACTTCGTTCTATCGAATTTGCCGAGCCTGATTGGTTTTATATCACCCAACGAAACATCCAACTCACTCAATACTCTCCGAGCAGTCGCCCCATCGGAAGCAACTTGGTTTTCTTTGTCACCGTCCTTCTGAATATAATAATATTGTTCTTACGCCTATCCCTCTCGATAACCTCCTGAATGATTGATTCAGTCCCATAAACCTCACTCTCTGCTCAAGGGGTTGTTTGTGCTCTAAGAGCATCTATATCTTTTCTGAGGTCGTGAGCAAAGCATGCAGATCCCCTAATTGCGCCTTAAAAGGACAGTCCAGCGAATTAAAAGAATTGAAAATATGAGATTCGGGCAATAAGTGATTTTTCGGTCTTGCATGTACTGCTCCAGTCACATCCTTGACATAAATAGATATTTCGATGCTTGTACCTACATATGTTCACTGCCGTCACACAAATAGAAAACTAAAAGAGATCACTAGCTGACAAAATGACATTCACGTAACACACCTGCTACGCTGCGCGTTATATAAAAATATCCTCGACCGCAAAACCTTACCTACGCCCTTTGTGACACAAATAACTATTAGTCTTGTTACTTTTGTAGTCATTAAGCTGAAGTTTATGTTGTTTAAAAATACATCATATTTCAAATACGATGGAGAATGTTACAATGTGTTGTACTCGACCATCCACCCTGGTAGGTAAAATCGTCAATACGCTTAGTTCGACTTACGTACATTTTGACCAACGCAAGAAATTCAGGAACTATCCCCTTACGTAAGTCAAGAACTGTCTGTACATATATTTCTTATACGCAATAAACAGCTATAGAACATGTCACGCGTTGGACAAGAGATAAAGACGAAGGATAAATACTTAGGTAGTTATGCAAACACACAACTATTAGGTATATTCAGCAGGAGCCAACAATTGCTTTCCTATGATTGGAAAAATGTTAACTCTTGTTCATTGCAGTCATTGACATACCATCGTAAGACATACAACCTGGCCCAGCCATAGTATAGAACTAAACTTTACGCAAGTAATAATAGATTCTGTAAACTCATCATAAAAATAGAATAGGGATGTGCATGCATAGCAGAATGTATTTATTTACAAGGTTTTTGAGTAAAATAATGTTTCTTATTACCAAAAAGTAATGAATATTTGACAAAAATTAATACTGTAACAAATATTCAACAATTTAATTATTTGAAATATATATATGTATATATTTAAAAATTATGAGGTTATGAGCCATCGCAAAACGGACATGACGTACAACGGCAGTAAATATTCGCCAAACTCTCAGGGGGGTTATTCTCGAATCTGAGGGAATGGAAATTTCAAGAGAATTGTCAAAAAATTCCTACAATTTCAATAGTTCCTATTCTGGAGTTGACTTTCTCACTTTTTCGTAACGAGTAGTATCGAGGAGTGAGCGGTGAAAGTTACTCCCTGGGAGTGCTATTTTTCCACTGTTTCGAGAATACCCCCCCTGGGGGTTATTCTCGAAACTGAATATATAGCGGTGAAAGTTACTCCCTGGGGAGTGCTATTTTTCCACTGTTTCGAAACTGGAAAAATAGCACTCCCAGGGAGTAACTTTCACCGTTCACTCCTCGACACTACTCGTTACGAAAAAGTGAGAAAGTCAACTCCAGAATAGGAACTATTGAAATTGTAGGAATTTTTTGACAATTCTCTTGCAATTTTCATTCCCTCAGATTCGAGAATAACCCCCCAGATGTCACGTCAATTAAAAGTGAAATCTTATTCTTACCGGTATCAAGCTGACAAGCACGGTTTGTTTACTGCCAATCTATGTCACAGACGACAGCCATATTGAACACTGCGTTTTCGCGCCGCTAATAATAATTTGAATTTATATATTTTTTATTTCTTAAATTGCTTGTTATTTCAGCGAAATAATATATTCACGCAATTTTATAGCGCAAAATCATTAACAAAAATTGTTTCCACAAAATATGATTTTCTCCCATTATAAGAATAAAGTTGTAAAGATCGGACTAATCCCAAATAACAACATGCATGTTAACAAGAAAGCTTAATGTTGCAAACACTTCTTAATTTATACATTAAAAGTAAAACCAAGATATTTATTTTCTTTATTTGAAGGTACAGGGTGGGCCATAAATCACGATGGGGTTTAAACTAATCATAACCGTTGATTGAAGGAATACACTTGTTTGTTAATTAAATGGAGATTTTTTATTAGATTTTTCAACTGTCATAGGTTGCGCATCTTTATGTATTCCTTCAATCAACGTCATAACGCACTTGTTTGTTAATTAGTTTTATTAATTTTTTGGTACAATAAAGTTAAAGAATTGGAGATATGTTTCCATTATGTATGAAAGGTGATGTCCTTCAGATGACGTCCATTGTTAGCTTCGCATAGACGAGCCCTTTCTACGGCGTGCTCTAGGACTTTTGTTAGTGTTGCAGGCTGCAGGCCTCTAATTTCTGCTCTGATATTATGATTAGTTTAAACCCCATCGTGACTTATGGCCCACCCTGTATTTGTGGTGAAGCATACACTTCAGTGGATCAAGATAGTCTCAATTGTGCACCTCCCATTTGCGTAGTTTAATACAAAGTAGGAATATACGAGATACGAGCATGTTTATTGCTGGTAATAACCGTCAAACCAGTATCTGTTGTCCTACATATTCTTAATGTTCCATTAATAGTGTTGTCAAAACAAATTTGAATCAACTGAATATTATATTTTCACAATCAGTTTCCAACCCAGATAGCACACAGTTCTTCATAGTATATCCGGTGGACATCCCTATAGGGATATCCACTGAAAATCCATATTTTACCAAACTTCGTCCATAGCACGTCCTATGGATCTCCTTTTGTCACGAACGTGGACACGAAGAAGATATCCTTTGTGGATGTGCATAGGATATCCTTTGTGGATGTGCATAGGACATCCTTTGTGGATATCCTATACACATCCACAAAGGATATTCTATACCTACACAGGATAACAACTTGAACTACGAAAGCCTCTTGATAGGGGAAGGTAGTAGGAGGTAAAATTAAATGTATCCGTTTTAGTATTGTCAACTGTTTATATGACAAGAATGTCAGTGGTTATGTCAAATATATACTTCACAGAACCATCAAACTGTATCCTAATGGAATACACAATTAAAAGTAATTGACATAACCACTGACATTCCTGTCATATAAAAAGTTGACAATAGTAAAATGGATACATTTAATTTTAACTCCCACCACCATAACCACTGACATTCCTGTCATATAAAAAGTTGACAATAGTAAAATGGATACATTTAATTTTAACTCCCACCACCATAACCACTGACATTCCTGTCATATAAAAAGTTGACAATAGTAAAATGGATACATTTAATTTTAACTCCCACCACCCTCTCCTATCAATAGGCTTTCGTACTTCATGTTGCTAGCGTGTGTATATACAGGATGTATCGAATTTTATTTTACAGGCTGTAACTCCACACCCCGTATATTTACGATTAAATATTTCAAATAAAACTTGCTTTATCTCTTAAAGTCTACGAAATGACAGTCAGTTTTACATTTGCTTATCGTCTTGAAGGTCGTTTGAAGATCAACTTTTGTTTTTTTAATGGAAACCTATATTTTTGAATGCAGCTTTATATTAACCAGGAAGGTATAAATAGCTTTTGTCTGAAGAATTTTCCTTTTACGTTTACCATTATTGAACTAATTACTGAAAAACCCATTTAGAGGACTTGTCTAATAATAGAAGGCTTTGGAAAATTAATAACCTTTATGTTTGACAAATAAAATTTATATGACAGTGGGAGAATGGAAGAATGGAATTGGCAGAACGTTTTTTATGTTCTTTTATACGTGTAGACAATTTTCTTCCCGTTTCCCCAATGAGGCTTCAACATTCGTTTGCAAAAGATCACATATATGAATAATATCTCCAGGTAACGTTATAGTATATTAAGTATGGAGAACGGTAAGGGATGTTTACCGTTCGAAGACAATTGTTTGACAATTATTGTCTAAGAACGGTAACCCTTAACGTTCGACATGCTCATAACGTTTTTTGCGCGATTGGAATCTCCACAACAATAATAATTTATATAAATAAATTTGTGAAAATCGGGAAGATTGGAACTGAAACCGTTGGATGGCTGTTATATGGTTTCTATGGTTTTGCTCCAAACAAGTCAAATTGTGTTTTTGATGCTGTCGTTCCTAGTTCTGTTTTGTGGTTCTGTTTAATTCACTTACCGTTCAGTGAACGGTAAGTAAATTACTTACCGTTTTGTTACACATAGCAACCACTAACAGCAACTTACCGTCGTGGAAACAGACACGGTAAACTGATAAAAACAACCAATCGCGCAAAAAAATTATAAATCATGCATTCTGCTGTTCCTTGCAGTTTTCTAAATTACTCCAATGGAAAGCTTTTAAAGGGTATTAATAATGATGGAGTATAATAGCATAAAATATTAATTTATCATATTTATTACTTACAAAAACAAGTGCAGAACTGAAATTATACATTATCTAATTAGTAAATTTATAAAAACTAAAACAATAAAATATAATGTAATTAACATTTTAAGACAAAGAGGCAAGCCTGTTACAATTGCGAGAATCTTTCGTGTAATGTGGTGCTCGTAAATCCTATTCCTTGCGGATGAATTGGTATGGATGGTATTTCGTCGTGATTTTGATTTTTAAGTTGGATAAATCTAATCTCTTCTTGCAATTTAGGATTTAGTACATTATTCATGCTATGCTTAAAACTTGACTGTTTAGCTTTGCCGTTATTGGAAATCTGTACAGTGTAATTTACAGGCGCTGATCGCATTCTCCGAAGTCGAACTTTCTGGGGAGCGTTATTTAGATTCACATGCTTTACTTCATTTTGAGTAGTTTGTCTTATTCTCAAAATTCTATTTTGCACAGAACGCGTTTTTCTTATTTTATCATTTCTTCTTTTAATGATGTTATTTCTGATAACATGATCCGGTTGCATAGTTCTTCGTAATTTTACTCTGTTGCCTGTTTGATTTATGATTTTAACTCGATTACTTGTAGTAAGCACAGTTTTATTATGACCTAATCTATTATGAACAGATGGTTTGTTATCAATTACGTTTGGACGTAATAGTGGACTACGGCTATCTTGTTGACTGTAATAAAGTTCTTGTGCAACTTTCTTTTTTTGCGCTGACTGTTGCATATGACTCAAGTTTTTCTGAATAACTTGTTGTTTAGTTATATCTGAAAATTAAAAAAAAAGTGTGAGGTTTAAATTAATGTCCATACATACTTCTTCGCAAACGAATTCTTTGGCCGATACCTTCTTGGTCTGAAAAACAAAATGTAAATAACGTTAATAAGACAAACTAACAGATATTATCGTATTAATAATTCATAAAACAAATTGCATCTGTATATTTAGCAGCACCTTTACTATTGATTTGATTCTTTGATAAATGATTATAAAAAGTATGATTGGATATCAACATCGAATATTTTCATGATACTAGATTATAATATTTCATTGTGGGTGCAGCTGCGACGACCGAATTATGGTGTTTGTCATGGTTTTATTACATGCATCACCTTGCTGTAAGTGGTCTAGCGTTATTAATCATTAGATATTAATTATATTCCAACCAAGATTTTTTTTTAATAATAATTGTTCTTAAATGTTCAACCAACTATTAAAATGCATGTAATAAACTGTATACAGTTCCTGCTCACTTTATTAGACTCACCTGAAGAATTGCTATGTTTTGAAATGTTAGAAGAAATTCAACGCTGTTTTCAACCTATAGGGTAGTGCATCCGTACTACACAGTTGCCTTAAGGCTTGCCTAACCAAATGTAGTAAAATTAGGTCGATAATAGCGAATTCTGATGAAAATTGTTCGTCAATTTTCCTAGTTTTCGATTGTTGTGTACGACATTACAATTAAGGGTGCTAAAAGTAATTTTTGTAAGTTTTCCTTAGAAGTTCAAAGATAAGTATTTATGTCAATAATTAAGACTATTAGCTATAATTTTGATTCAGGTTTTAACAAAGAAATTAGTTAATAGATCTTCGATTTTTTTTCAGATGAGCAAACGTAAAGATCTTTCTACAGAGCAAAAGTCGTCTGTAATTGCATTAATTCGCAATACAGGATATAGTCAACGAGAGATTGCTAAAAAATGTGGGGTATCGCCATCCTCTGTCAAACGTTTAAGCAAAAAAGGGCAAGAGAACCAACCCGTTACAGCTGTTAGGGCTGGTAATTGTGGCAGAAAACCCTTAGTCACTCCCCAAGGCGCAACGATTTTTTTAAAATTTAGCTGAACAGAATAGAAGGGCATCCCACAGTGATCTACAGAAACGATTTCAAGAGGCAGGCTTTTCTTGATCCGTTGCTACAGTAAGAAATTTGTATTCAATGGGCTTCAAATGTCGGAGGCCAATTAAAAAGTCCAAACTGACACCCAGCATGATGCAGAAACGTTTAGCCTGAGCCTATTTACGTAAAGATATGCCCCTTGAGTACTGGTAGAGAGTAAGTTCATAAATCTAATCCTATTTTAATAATTTATTAGCTATTATCGCACATTAATGAAGTGACCTTATATATTATGGACGATAGGGCTCAGTTCATAAGAAGAAAAATTTAGTATGGATGGTGTAGTCAGGACACTAAAGCACCTCACGTCTGTGATGATCTTGTCAGTGATCAGTGCCGCAGCTAAGCGCGGATTAACAAAATATTAGTGTTTTAAGAATTATATTGATCTATTTGTATGTATATTCATGATTTTTGTAAAATAAATATACGAAAAGTTAATTGATCATTCGGTGTTATTTTCATAGAGCTACTATACCCAGAACTCATGTTAAAACGAAAAATATCATAATTATACAGGTGACTCTAATAAAGTGAGCAGGGATTGTATGTACATATGTCAATACTATTACCGCTAACTTCAAACATTTCTTTTTGCAGGAATGTTGTAAACCGTTGCTAACTATGTAGGATACCAAGTACAAATACAATCAACATCTGAAATTGAAGAATAATTTGAAAGTAAATCGTTCTTTATAATGAACAAGCCTTAGATTTAGTTCTAATCTTAATTCAACTACAAAACAATGGACATACCTTTTAAAAACAATTTAAAGAGTACAGTATTTTTTATTCAAAATACTTGCAACATCATAAGTAGCTTTCTACGCAAATATGACAAATAATTGATGTATTCAGCTTTGCACATTCATAAATGCAGAAAGTCGCGCTAGTGTACAACACACAGCTCTAGCAAAATATTTGCGAGCAAATGTCGACGTACATTGCATTGCTGTAAGAATGCTTTAGTAAAATAATTCTGAAGTAACATGGAAACAACCTATGAAAATGAGAATTCTGTAATACAGACACGAAAGTGGTTGCTGGACCCCAAAGGGGCACCAGCTGCCGACCGACCGTTAGGTATGCGGCAAAACAGGGAAAGTGCACACACTCCTCAGGACAAAGAGGCACGAAACCAGTTGCCCGCACGAGACCGACACCTCGCGGAGAGGCCCGGCGAACCGGTGGGCTCCTCTCCCCCGTGCTACCCATGTTAGACAAGTTTTCTTGTCAACGTTGGACGGGTCACCGTTGGAGACGCTTTAGCGAACTCCTACCTCACATCTAACCCCACGGGGCCTAGGCCTCCTTGCGGATGGCTACTATCGGCCAAGCGTGGGACACGGAATCTGGCCGTGAAGTACAACCAGCCCGCCCGTGAATTAAGCCTGAACTACGGGGACGGCCGGGCAAAAGCCCTACCCCAAAATGCCAACCGCGCCAACCCTTTCGCCCCTCCGGCGATCAAGTATCCGCGGCAGCTACAGTGAAACCGTAGGGTCCCAGAATCACCGAGTTGTTTTAGGATGAAACCGAAGGTTTCCCCAACCAGACAACCAGCGGGCGGACTACTCCTCGGCGAACCGACTTTTATCCTCCCCTACTATCTTCGCCAAATTCTCTCGCCACGCCCGTTTCCTGAGTGTGGCCACCAAGGATGGGGTAGTGCAGCTGCAGAGTTCTCTAGGTAAGCGCCGTAGGGTGCCTCACTTACCCACCGTATATTCCGACGGTTAGCGGCCGGACACCGGAGCGTATGCCCATGCCTACGCCGAAGCATCCTCCCCTATATACGAAGTCTACTCCCGCCACGCCCGTTACCCTGGAACTATGAAACCGGGGATGGGGTAGTGCAGCCGCAGAGTTTTAAGGGTCGACGCTATAGGGTGAACGCCGACCCGATGTAATACAGACAGAAAGCAGGAAAAGTTCATGGATACCTCAACGAATGCAGCCTACACCCACCATACAGGCATGTAATCTCTTAGATGTGATATGATACACACAAAAAATCAGAAATATCCGTAGTCTTTAAGGGGCTATTATCAGTTGTTGGTGGGAAATTTGAAATTGCGTTATTTTTACTTGCAATAATTTTTGTGAAGAATGATTATAAACAAGAAATTATTACTGATATATTAACATTTAATTATAAATTGGTGGACGAATAGTAAGTGACAGAAATTACGTGTTTAATAAAAAAAGAATTTTTTTTATTTTTTAAAGTGAAGTATTTCAAAAGTTATAAACTTATTCGTCCACTAAATATGAACGGGAATAAGCATGGTGTACATTATAAAAAGAAATATATGCTTAACGGGACGTTTCCGCGCCTAAATTTTCATCATATCGTTCAAACTATATTTCATGTCGCAAGTGAAACATAGATGGCTCGGAGAGTACTATATTTCTATACACATCACAAATTTCCGTTTAAATTTAATGACCTTGTTTTAATTCCGTACTATAGGTTTATTTGCTATGTATTTGGATTTACCTGAATAATCAGACTATCGGTTTATCTTTGTCAGTTGTATTGGATTAAGAAAGGGTAGAGCGAGCAATGAATACGTTGGGGTAAAAATTACATATTCGTTTTCTCGAAAGTTTACTTACTCCACAACTACATCTGATGAAATCGTGCATCAGTATCAATTGGTATCAATCCGTATTGTACCTAATTGTGTTTCTACTGTTCGCTAGTTGGTTTTTAAAGTCCTGCAAGAATTCGCAAGAGATTTATTTGTTAGCATTTTTTACTATTATTGTTATTAGTGTAAATAAATATACCGTATATACAGTAGTAATTCCAGGTTTGTGTATACAGGGTCCGGCAACGAAGCGGGAACGGAAGATTACACGCTTATTTAAAAGTTTGTCAAATATTTAGTCATCGGATATTCTTCCGCACCATCAAGTGCACGTTTTAAAAATATTGTGTTTTATACAGAGTGTTCCAGACGGAAATGCCAGACTAAAGTTGCATTTTTTTAAATGGAACACCCTGTATATTAATAGAGAAAATGATCCGCGCTTGAAAGCTGGTTACAACGATATAATGTTGTATAGGTCTAAAGTTGATAGTTTCTGAGTAAACAATGATTTTACTTGATAAATTGATACATTTCAGTAGGCTATTCTGCATAGGGAAAAACAAAAGATTCGAAACCAACAGAGTAGAATATTTTTTACTAGTATGGACTGTCGTTACTATGTGAAATAAATTCTGCAGCTGCTCGCTTTATACAGGGTGTTCACAATTTTGCAAAATCTAAGAATTCTCGAAATTTTTAAATGTAACACCCTGTATATTTTATGCTCATTGAAAAGCCCTTTTACTACGCTTTCTATTGATACCTCATTTGATGCACCTAGGATAGATTATTTTCTAATTATTTCTTTTTAAAGTTGAATTAATGAGAAATGCTCGTATTTTTAGAAGCTAATTTGCATTTCAAACCTACTGTAAGATCGGATACTCGACAAATAATCCATAAATGGTCTATAACAAGACTAAACTCCATTTAGTATGAGAAACAATTGCTTTTCACTCAGCGGTGAAAGCAAACATTAAATTAATATAAAGTAATATAGCATTTTCAATAGATTCACTGCTGATCAAGTTATCAGGTGTTTTAAGCTTGTATACTTAATAACCAAGTTGTACGTTTTGTGTTATACAGTATTTCGTTCAATCTTTAAAAGAAATTGTTATAATGACTAATGTTAGTAGATATTCAACAAATGCAAACTCCTACCTTCAATAACTGTTACCTTTGAAATACCATCTATACTTACATCTTTCCACATACAGAACATTCAGAGCGACTAAGGCCAGCTAGAAAAGAGATAGATCTAGAATGGAGCGGTTGTAAAACATATACGGAATAGCACGCTCGCCAATGCGTTAATTCCGTATATGTTTTACAACCGCCCCACTCTAGATCTATCTCTTTTCTAGCTAGCCTTACTCGCTCTCTATGTTCTGTATGTGGATTTTCCTGTATTATTAATAATACGGCCAGGTCGCTTTGTTTATTGATTACCGGTTTATTTGTTTCTCCCTTCTTGTAGGTTTCACCATCAGTTTTTATAAATTTCTCTAATAATCTTTCAAATGTTACCGGTCTTCTTTCAAGGTTTAGAAATTTCTCTGCATATACTCTACTTGCTAGGAGACAATTTCTTGTACACTCCTCAAGAATAAATATCATATTTACCATTTCTTGAGTAGGTACCTACTAAAATTAGTCAATATAACAACTGCTTTTAAAGATTGAACAAAATACTGTATAACACAAAACGAAATTTTTTATAACTTGGTTATTAAGTATACAAGCTTAAAACCCCAGATAACTTGATCAGCAGTGAATCTATTGAAAATGCTATATTACTTTATATTAATTTAATGTTTACTTTCACCGCTGAGTGAAAAGCAATTGTTTCTCATACTAAATGGAGTTTATTCTTGTTATAGACCATTTATGGATTATTTGTCGAGTATCCGATCTTACAGTAGGTTTGAGATGCAAATTAGCTTCTAAAAATACGAGCATTTCTCATTAATTCAACTTTAAAAAGAAATAATTAGAAAATAATCTATTCCAGGTGCATCAAATGAGGTATCAATAGAAAGCGTAGAAAAAGGGCTTTCCAATGAGCAAAAAATATACAGGGTGTTCCATTTAAAAATTTCGAGAATTCTTAGATTTTGCAAAATTGTGAACACCCTGTATAAAGCGAGCAGCTGCAGAATTTATTTCACATAGTAACGACAGTCCATACTAGTATAAAATATTCTACTCTGTTGGTTTCGAATCTTTTGTTTTTCCCTATGCAGAATAGCCTACTGAAATGTATCAATTTATCAAGTAAAATCATTGTTTACTCAGAAACTATCAACTTTAGACCTATACAATATTATATCGTTGTAACCAGCTTTCAAGCGCGGATCATTTTCTCTATTAATATACAGGGTGTTCCATTTAAAAAAATGCAACTTTAGTCTGGCATTTCCGTCTGGAACACTCTGTATAAAACAAAATATTTTTAAAACGTGCACTTGATAGTGCGGAAGAATATCCACTGGCTAAATATTTGACAAACTTTCAAATAAGCGTGTAATCTTCCGTCCCCGCGTCGTTGCCGGACCCTGTATAGCGGTGTTATATACTTATATAAATATTTTATTCTGGGATAGCTTATCGATTTACTAAAGGTTTTGCTAGCATAAGAACTAGTATTTTTTTCAGGATTTGCAGAATGGGTAGAAGAGCAAGAAATACATCATTTCGCCAGTGTATTCTTTATAAAAACCCTAGACTTTTGAAAATGCAGGAAGGACGGGCAAAAAGTAAAATATGATATTCAGTCCTATATATAAATTTTTTGAAATGTCGGTCTAATATATTTAGCTTTTTCTAGATCTTATAGCTAATAATGGATTAATTCAAATTAAAAAAAGTACCTACTTGTACCAGTTTACATATCAATAAAACGTTTGTAGAACAAACAACTCAATTTATTATTATATCAATAATGAAATAGTTCCTAAATTAGAAACATTTTATCAGACTTTTATATTTCCAGAAATAATTAATAAAAAAAGCAAGCTGTGGTATTTCTTACCCATAACCAGCCTTTTATGTAAAAATTAAGGTATTTTTATTTAACATCTTAGGTTTTTAAGTATCCTTATTAACTTATTACTTTCTGTAGTAATCTGTTGCATACTGGTGAAACATATTTAAAATATAATTTAATAACAAAAATACTTTTTTGTTTCCTCTAATTTGTTAAACTGTTTAAATTGCAAGTATAGTATAAAACGATAATTTGGTAAAAATAATTTCAATTTGACATAAAACAAATTTTTTTTCAAAAAAAATACGTAAATAGGCCTTAGATTAATAGTAAACCTCAATATTTAGAAATTTAAAATATTTAGAAAATAATTAATAATTTCTCTCTGGTTTTAAATTTTGTTATGGCAATTGAAAATTTTATTAGCTTTGTTCGATATGGTTTCCTGCTTTATATAGTGAAAGGCACTATCATGCGCCATAAAATTACCCTATTCAATTTGCATTGTCGTAAGAGCGAGTTTCGAATATCACTGCAGGCGTCGTGTTGTAAACGTCTAAAAGGAACAAACCTATTAACATTTAATGAGCGTCATCTGTTGCACAATCACTGAACTTCTTGCATGTACATTTGCCTTCGGCATCATATTATTGAGCTTTTACTAAAAAAATACCATACATTTTTTAATTACACTATATTTCTAGCTACTTTGTCTTTTTTATGGAACTACATGTATATATCTAGGTTATGATTAAGAGATATCGTTAAAAAAGCCTTACTTCATCAAGTAATTTTTACTAATTTTTTTATTACAGGTCTTCCAATTTTCTTTTATTAATCAGCAACTACCTAATGCAGTTATAGTTTTATAGAAATTATAATAATTTCGATATTCTTGCACGTTTAGAAATCTACGGTACTCTAAAAATGAGGAAAATTTAAACTTCCCGCACAACTGTGTAACGTCACCTTAATAAAAAAGAGTATTGCAAGAAACGTATCCGGTAGTAAAACAGATAACTGTAGACGTTCCAAATGGTTTGGCACCTTTCTAAAAGAGGGGCACATCATCGCCGCAATTACTGCAATTCGAATTTACTTTATATTCCTTTCTACGTGCTTATACCCTTTTCACGACATGTCTGTATGTCACGATCTTGCTCTCTCATTTTGTATATTGCTGTCTTTCATCTCGCAGTATGATTGACAACTAGTACTATTAGCTCCCTCTGTTATCCAATTTATTTATAATGACAGCCGATGTTAGTATAGGATGTGCTCGCTAGGAGTGAAAATAGAACCTTAAGTGATAAAAGGACCATCGACAAACTCCGTCAATCATGTAATGGTCTGCAATATCCATGTATGTTTTGCCTCGATAAAAATAGCTATTCTGACATACCACAACGCGATCGAAATTTAGTAATGCGCACAAAACTCGCATTTGATATAACTAACTTTATAGGTGCTTAGGGTTCTCTTGTGTTCTGTAGGCTGTATTATCTTGTTTGGTTTTGTTCATTATCCTCTTTTTAGGTGACTTTCTAATTAGATTACGAGGTTATACCATACATTATTGCTTGTTTGCTTTAAATTCAGATAGCTTTCGCCATTACGTTACCCTCAAATTGAAAAGCATTTGAAATAGAATTGAGGTTGAAACTAATTTCGTATATAAACACATACTATGAGATTCAAAATAATTGTCAGTTCCGCTGCTATAGATAGTGGCATGGTGTACGCATATATGTACCACAACGCACGTAGGGTGCATTCCGAAATCTGCTGAAATAGCTGTTACTGCTTTACTGAAATCGAAGAGCAGAGATCGTTCCGTGATAGTTCAGTAAAGTAATTGAACATCTGCCGTCACGCAATTTCGGAATGATTTCTGCCATTCACCAGTTCGGTTGATGTATCAGTGCTTGACAGCATATAAACTCTACTACAATACACAGTCAACAGCGTACACATTACACACGGCACACACAGTTCAACCAATATCAAAATGTGAAGGATCTAATTAGATAATGTTTCTTTCAAATAGTTGCCAGCCCGTTTATATGTATATGGCCTTGACTTCACCTTATAACCAACAGCAGTTTCAGCAGTAACTTATGACGTCACTCTTTACTGACATGGCGCTTTGTATAGTTTCCTCAACATGTATAAACTAATTACGGAACACTAATTGAGTACTCTCAGCAGATTTCGGAATGCACCCATACGCATATACCTACACTATGCTATTATCTATAGGTGCGAAATTAACAATCATTTTGAATCTCCCTTTAAGAGTATTATACCTAGTTCATTTTCAATACTGTTAAATTACAAACGAATATTTAAAAAACAATAGAATGCTGAACTACAGAAAATCAATTACACGTTAAGGATTTAGTCACATGTCACAGTAGCAATTATGTCGAAATCAAACTTCCTCAAACGAGTGCGCACTGTTAGAAGAAAAAGTGCTTTAATTTGTACGAAATGTAACTAGTTATACCCATTGCAAAGTAACAATTAACTTCAAATGTCACTCGCAATTTCATTTGTTTTAACAAAAGGTTGGTTTGATTTAAGTAGCTTATTAAAGTATCAACGTGTAATCGTTATTTTGTAAATTAACTTTAAACTTCTGTTATTCCATTATTGAAGAACATACATCTATGACATTTTTCACACATAATTTTCAGTTCTTTGCCTGCAAAGTAAACAGGATTCGCGTTTTACGCGTTTAGATTATAAGGCTTGGAAACAGCCGATTGCCTACTATTTTACAAAAGATCAAATTCCGACAGCAAAGCTAAAGAAAATAGTAATTCAGATAATTAAACGCCTGCAGCAGAGGATAGAATCATAATAAGAAAAATTTGGCTCGACTTCTGAGTGGTTCTTGTAATCATATGGTAAATTTAGTTCCTTGTGCTGAGGCGACAGCGTTGTAAGCATTTAGCAATCTATATTATCGACGGAATCGACGTAACGTGGAGGCATAGAAAACGTCATATTTGATATTTCACTTGTTTATCTTGCGTGAGCACCCTTAGTTTGACTTTTGTAGTAATCTGTTCTATATCTGCATTTATCTAAAGAAAATACTACGTAAAATAAAACTAAAATAAACGAAAATAAGATTAAATACAGATATAGAACAGGTTACTACAAAAGCCAAACCAAGGGTGCTCACGCAAGATAAACAAGTGAAATATCAAATATGACGTTTTCTATGCCTCCACGTTACGTCGATAATATACAGTATGTCCACGGATTGGGTTTACAAGAGGAAAAACTTTTTTATCTTTATCTTTTTCGAAAAAATGTATTCTTTATAAAAAAATCTGCTTGTTTTAAAACAAGGAATTCAAGTGAGTTATCTTTAATAACTTCAATACTTTTGGCAGAAACGATAAAAAAAAGAAACTATGCGATAATGCAACTTATCTAGTTATTTTTTCTAGTTAGGTATATGACAGTCCTGTCAAAGTAGGTATTTATCAGGTAGGTACATGTTTTAAAATGTTGACATTCGATCAGAGATTATGTGTAGTACTTCACTACTTTTGGCAAAAAAGATTAACAACTTCTCATATTAACCCATTCCCCGCTGAATATTTTAGCCGGTTGTTATTGGAGTTTAATGGTAAACTAAACAATTTATTAAAATACGTAGTCAGTGTTACTTAATATTCGTCCAGGTAAAAAAATCGCTTGTTTTACAAATAGAAGATAAAAACGATTTCTTTCGCCACAAATCGATCACTTTGGTGAAAAATTCTTTCTGAGATTCTTCGCTTCGCACAAATAATTCCCTTTTCGACCACCTCGGCTTTCTTCTTTTTCTTTTTTTTTACTAGAAGCTATTACTATATACGCAGCAGCCGCTATAGTTGCCAAAAACATGATGACGCACGCACGAACGCAACTGAACTGCTTCAGTTGAATTGGTTTAGCCGTATGCCACACGCAGAGGCAACAAAGCGCATGCTGCAATGAGCCACAAGTTTCCTTGCGACATCCAAATATGTAGCACGGTTCAAAACCGCACACAAAATCGGGCGCCACTAGGAGACATATGGTATGCAACAAGTCGCTTGCTGTTGCTTCAATGGAATCGCGCCTTAAACAATCTATTTTGTGCGTTTTATTTACCAGCAAGTCGGATCACTTGCTAATGACGTAAGTGATCTGATCCAAATGCCAAATAAAACACACCTAATGTTGTAGAAATCATATATGAAAATACGCATGTGTGTTCCAGCAAGAACTTTGTTATACAATGGCAGCGGCATGAGCAAAATCTAATGTAACTTTTTTTTTTTATGTGTAGTGGGTGCTTAGTTATTAATGATGTTGATTATACTATAGATCAACATTTTGCAATAATATAGTGAACAGATTACTAATCATTTTGTTTCTTTTCATTCTTGCGTTAACTGAACTGGCTACTGCATCGATTACCGAGGAAGGCACCTTTAATCTGCCTTCACTGTGATATTTTTAATTTTTATAGAATATATTTTTTAATATTTTTATAAGAGATTACTTTCTGTTGTTTTGTATATTGTTCTTATTTTTACAAGTACGTAGTTCCCGTTAATTTAATTTGTATATTTTGAGTTTTAATTTAATCTGTTAATTTAGTGTTTATTTATCGTTTTTATGAGAATTTTATTTATATTTCATATAATATTATATTATGTTGTTATTGTTAATAAAACGTACTCTATGTAACAATTTTTCTCTTTTTATTTTTAAAATAAGTAGTGTTTTATGAAGGAAGTTAAAAATGTGTAATTGATTATTAAGTTGATACATATGCCACTCAAATAATCAATTATCGCATTTTTATCTTTATTGTATTTTTTTGTGTGGAGGGTGCTTAGTTGCAGTGAGTTTGTAAGCTCTATCGCTTGTTTGACTATCCCTGCAACTCTCACAGTGTAGTTTTTCTATGTATAATTATATTGAAATGGCTTTAATTGAATTATACCAAGTACTTGAATTATATTATTATTATATTATAATTATTATTATTATATTATAATGCCGCACTATTAATGACTTTGCTCCCAACAGCGGGAAAATTGAAACCCGGCTGCTATCGTTTCACCACAACGATAGTCACCCGGCTATTGACCCGTATTTTTAAATATAATATTAAGTTTTAATCCAGAAAGTATGGTATTTAAATATTCCAATATCGCGCTCTTGAAATTTAATACCATAGGTACTAACTAATAGTGCAGGCGCGTACTTTTATTCATGGATTGACGCAGCGCTTGAATCAGAAATCTATCACCTATTCGCTAGAAATCGGAGGCTCATCGGATTTAGAAGTCGATGAAAGCGATGAATTTGTGGTGGGGATAAACATCTGATCGCGTTTGTTGTCATAAATGATCATGACCTTGTATGATTTGTATCAATCTCTATTCTTCTATTGTCAAACTCATCGGCATCTCATCGTTGCGTTCTTTTACTAATCGGTAATCGTGCTCATCGGATATATCTGATGACGTTATTTGACATCCATCATAAATTAAGCGCTTCATCAGTGCGACGAATAAAAGTACACGCCTTGCGCTGTAATCTTGCTTCGAATTTTGATACGTTGAGTTGGTACTCTCTTTACGGTTAATTTCTCTATGTAGCATCCCACCGCCACTAGCCCAATATCCAATCATTGGCTTTTTTGATAAAGGACACAGATAGCACTGCAAATATCAAACACTTTAGATAGTATACTTAAATAAGCATATATAAACTTCTGTGTATTTATATTCCATAATACGAATAGGTGTTTCAAGAACAAGTGTTTACGGAATAATTCATGAATATAAATAATAAGGGCTAATTTCACCACCATCAAAACGATTAGGGAGAAAAACAGTGCTATCTACATTTGACGATACTTGTAAATACTTGATAAGACGAGTAGTACATAGTTTTTTTTATGATGGAGAACTTCCTACATTAAACAAGATTTTAAATAAATTAAAGGAAGATGAAAATATACCTCAAATAAGTCGTTCTACTATTATTTAATGAGAATGCTTAATTTTAAGTAAGTTTTGGTATTAAATTATTTAAATGTTTTATATACTATTTATTTATAGGTATTTAAGACGTAACTTGAACGTTAAGACATTGTTTTATGGAGATGAAGATATTTATCTTCGATTAAAAAATATAGAACTGAACAACTTTCAATAGGTATATTATTTAGATGAAACTTGACTTAATGAAGGACACACAAAAGCAAAAGTGTGGGTAGATGTTAATGTTACAACACGCAGACAAGCATTTATAGATAGTGTAACAACGGGGTCTGAAAAATTCTGTTGGTAAAGGTAGACGCTTAATTATTTTACATATTGGTTCGAAAAATGGTTTTGTTGACGATGGTTTGTTGGTATTTGAGGGAAGAAAAACAGCTGATTACCACGATGAAACGGATGCAGATGTTTTTGAGAGATGGTTCAATAATATTTTACAAGAATTACCTGAGAATAGTATCATTGTAATGGATCATGCATCCTACCATAGCAGGAAGAAAGAAAAATACCAACAAATTCAACAAGAAAAGCGGATATGCAGGAATGGCTACTTCAAAAACCAATACCATTCAATCCTCTGATGGTGCGATTAGAATTATTAGAAATAATAAATCGTCACAAGGAACATTACAATGTAAATGCAGCGGATGAAATGGTAAACAAAGTAACAAATTTGTACTTAGTTTGCCACCCTATCACTGCGAACTGAACCCCATAGAATTGGTTTGGGCACAAATAAAAAATGAAGTTGCTTCAAAAAATAAAACCTTCAAATTAGCCGAAGTGAAGGAACTTTTGCTAAGTGCTATTGCAAATGTTATCTCGGAGAATGAAAATCGACATAACTGTTGCTACTAGAGTAATCGGAATCCTCATCGGATGAATCGAATGAATATCCTCAAAAATTAAATGTATGGGCAGGTATAATCGGTGTACACATAATCGGACCTTTAATTTTTAGGGAAAATGAGAACGCTATTCGTTATTTACCATTTTTACGTGAGGAGATTGTTGCAGCATTATTTCATTTATTTCCAAACTCCATAGATCCTGCACTATTCTCAGATGCCATCTGGTATCAGCAAGATGGAGCCTCGCCGCATTATGGAAGTGACGTGCGTGCATATCTAAATGAAGTATTTCCACAGCATTGACTTTAGACCTTTTTCTTTGTGGGCATTTGAAACGTAATATTTATAAGACTATACCTCGGTCGCTCGCAGAGTTGAAAGATAGAATAGCCTTTCAAGAGATAGCATAAGACGTGATTCAGAAGTCATTAAGGTCCTTCGTTGATAGATTAAGATACTGTCAGGCTGCTGAAAGTCATCAGTTTGAACATTTATTATGAATTGTCTTGTTTTCAATAATTTCTTGTTGCTAACCTTTTGCGATATGTTGTAAGATATAAACTATATATCATTGTAATTCTTGAAAATGTGTCTATCCAAAATTGTTAAAATATACAGGGTGATCCATTAAAAATGACTACCGATAACGTCATATTTCGAAACAAATGCAAGTTGTAGAATATCAAAGTATGTGATAAAGTAGAATAAAAATAGAATAGATAATAGAATAAACATTTTAATAGAACCCCTTTTAATTGAACATACATACATATTAGATAAGTAAGAAATTAAATTTAGCCTTTATTTTTAGTTGCATTCGTTTAATCGTTCTATAGATTTTTTTAATCCTGTTATGTACCGTATCGTTTTATTATTCCAGTGTAAATTTAAGAGCCCTTCAAAAATGTATTAAAAGAACAAGTTAAACGTCTTTTAGAGGTAGCACAGTTAAACACGGAGTTTGTACCTAATTCTTTTCCGCCCGTAAAACGAAATAAATGGCCGCACCTTGTCGAAATATATACATAATTTATTATTTATAGCATAAATAATGCCTCCATATTTTGTGTGGGTCGCAAAATGACAGAGTTCGCATCTACTTCCGGTAAAACCGGATTTTCACAATTACTAAAAATATTAAGAGAGGTATCCTGACGCACAACTGCAGGCCTCTGTATATATTTTATTATTGTATGGATTATTACATATGTAAAGATTACTGCCTAGTTGTTTGTTTAGTTTCGTAAAAAAATACAAGTAATCTAATACGCAATTACCTATTCCTGTTTTCCAAGAATTTCTTCTCTTGCGTATATACATATCTATAATTTTTTGCTTTAGTTTTGTAATTGTATTGCAATTTCTAATTAAAAATAATGATTAAAAAATTAATTAGTTCAAATTCCAAAGAATGTGTAAAGTGTCCTAATACAGAAAAAACAACGTACCTTTGACAAAAGTTGTTGTTTAGTGTTTGCATTCTTTTTGCCGTCACATTTGACAATTTTAAAAGCGTTTTAACTTTTGCATCGCTATAAATTTACTTATTTTAGACATTGACACATTTGAAAATGGCAGTAAAACTTACTGAATCAGAACGAATTGAGATATTAATGATGCGTGGGTACGGTGATCGTCAACGTTCTTTTGAAGAGGTTAGTATTTTGTTTAATACTGTTTATCCGGATCGTCACATTAGTAAAAGTACGGTATGCCGAACAATTCAAAAGTTTGAAGTCTTTCGTCAGGTGAAGGATTTATCTAGAAGGGGACGTCCAGTAACAGCAACAGATGAAGAAACTAGTTTGAATGTGTTACTTACAGTAGAAAAAAATCATCACGTGTCCACAACAGAAGTAGGTCAAATTCATGAGATCTCTCAAAAATCTGCTCATAAGATTCTTAAATCAGCACGAATGAAATGTATCCCGTCCATGAGTTAACTGAAGATGATCCAGATCGTAGACTACATTTTTGCGAAACAATGACGGGACTGATCGAGCAGCAGCCTAATGTTTTAGCTCACATCATTTTTTCAGATGAGGCAACGTTTTGTCTCAACGGCACTGTGAACAGACATAATTGTCGCTACTGGTCAATTGAAAATCCGCATTGGATTGAACAAGTCCATACACAGCGTCCTCAAAAGGTGAATGTCTGGGCTGGTCTTGTTGGAAACAACATCATAGGAACATTTTTTATAAGAGGAAATTTAACTGGCAACGTCTACTTAAATTTATTGCGAAATGAGGTTGTTCCAGCACTTGCGGTCCCCTTTCCAAATGCAAACATAGGTGATCACCCTAATGCACATCTTTGGTTTCAACAAGATGGAACTCCCCCCCCCCCCCATTTTGCCCATAATGTCCGCGATTATTTGAATGAAATTTTTCCGGAACGTTGGATCGGACGTAGAGGAGCAATCGAATGGCCAGCACGTTCGCCAGATCTCTCGCCATTAGATTTTTTCTTTTGGGGTCACTTGAAATGTCAAGTGTACAAAAATCGTCCCCATAATCTTGAACAATTGGAAGAGAGAATAGTTCAAGAAGCCAATCGCATCACTCCAGAACAAATACAAAATTCAATAAGAAATTTTACTGACCGTTTACATTTTTGTCAAATTGTAAATGGAGAGCATTTTGAACAATTATTGTAATCGCAACCTGAATAGACAGGTATCTTGATTTTTCTGTGTTAGGACATTTTTTTAATTTTTTAACTGTTTTCTTGTGAATAAAAATAAACATCTTATACTTCCTGAACGTAGTTTTTTATTTTGCATTCAAAAGTGTTAAAAAAATCTGGGCGTTCCGTTTAAAAAAAAAAGTTGGACGTATTGCCGATTAAACCGGAAGTGAAAAAAATATAAACTGTATTGCATAAAATGCATTTATATTAACTCATACCAAATTTCAGAAATCATAATTTTCAAATAACAAAGTTATTCGACCGTTCCGTGACTTTTTACTAACGCTGTATATACACCTTAACGGTTACAAAGGAATCGGTGATACGTGTTTGCTTTTTGGTATCCATTTCTTTCTTGATGCTCTCTGCCTGTAAGGTGCGCAGCAATATTATTTGCTGAGAAGGTAAATTATTCTCATAAGCCCACCTTAAACATGTAGACAAACATTTCGTAGCCTCCTCGTGTCTTACAAGATTAACTGAGGGCATTTCTTCATCGCTCTCTTGATAACATCTTCATGTTCTGTATCAGAAACGACTTCAATTATTTCTTCTTCAGTTAGGAATGTAGCATCTTCATTTTCCCCTTTTACCCATTCCGGTATATCCTGATCTGACACAGTTTCGCCGATTTTTACAAACATTTCCTTGATTTCAGTCAACTCATTATTAACCTTCAATTTGGAAGGAATGTACTTAATGGTAAATCATCTTCATCAAGGTCTTCTTCAGTCTGTTCATTGTTCACAACTAAATCAACATCTTCTTCTTCAGTCGTTGTTAAGTTGTTAAGTCACCAAACAGGTTTCCAGGATGATATCGAAGGCTGCCACGGTCTGAGTCTCTGTTATGAGGGCTTCCGGATTTTGACCGCGTCATAGTAGAGTACATATATACAATACAAAATAAAATAAAGCAAAAATGAAAAAGAAAAATTATAAAAAATATACATATATACAACTTACTCAAACTCGACGTTTCGCCACTAATGTAAGTGGCTTCTTCAGGAGCAAAACTAGGTGAGGGGCGCCAGAAAGTCACGGTAACTCGACGTGTCAACCACGCTAGAGGCGAAAACCTTCTGTCAGAAGGCCTCTAGCGAGTTACCGTGACCTTCTGGCGCCCTCACCTAGTTTTGCTCCTGAAGAAGCCACTTACATTAGTGGCGAAACGTCGAGTTTGAGTAAGTTGTATATATATTTTTTGTAATTTTTCTTTTTCATTTTTGCTTTATTTTATTTTGTATTGTATATATGTACTCTACTATGACGCGGTCAAAACCCGGAAGCCCTCATAACAGGTTTCCAGGATATTTTCAACAGTTCTGATTTTACTCTTTACCATTCTTCGTCGAGAAAAAGTACCACGTCTTTTAAATTTACTGTCTTTAATATCTGTGCAATATCGTCATTAGATTCAACAGTATGCGAAAGAAGTTTCTTGCGATTATTTAAGTTTAATAGCCTGAATTACATGTTGATCCATGGGCTGCAGAATGGGTGAACAATTTGGAGGAAGATGCATCGCAAAAATTTGTTTATCTTCACTTACTACTTCTGAAGCATCGGGATGACCAGGAGCATTATCTAAAATTAACACAGCTTTCTAATTCCACCATTTTTCTTTCTACTGACGCCACAAAGTGAGAGTGAAACCAGTCCTTAAACAGATCTCTTGTTATCCAAGCTCTTTTTATTCCCTCATAAATAACTGGTAATTGAAAGTTACGAAAAGCACGTGGATTTTTTGCCTTTCCCAAAACGAATAATGGTAGGTGGTGACTTCCTGATACGTTTGCACATGGCATGAAAGTTATCCTCTCCTTGCTTAATTTTCTTCCTGATGCCAATGATTCAGATTTCCTAACCAACGTTTTCTTTGGCAATACCTTCCAATAAAGCCCACTTTCGTCCGCGTTGTAGATTTGGTGAGAATTTAGTCCTAATTTTTGAACTGTTTTTAAAAGTTTTAATTTAAACGGTTCCAATACGCTAAAATCATTAGACAGCTTTTCGCCCGAGACACTTAATCGGCGGATTCCATATCTCTTTTTGAACTTCTGTAGCCATCCACCACTCGCGTTAAGTCTCTAATATTTAGCGTCATAGAAAAAAACTTAGCCTTTGCACATAGGATGTCTCCAGAAATCTGAGTACCTCTGCACGCTGTTATAAAAGCCAGGTGTAAAGGGCGCTTTCTATATTAGGATCTTCACATGCTTTCAGAGTTTTTCTTTCCCCGGGTCCGTTTTCAGAGGTAGATGCAACAAAATTCAAAATTCTGTCCTTATTTTTCTTAATGTCTGTAATCGTAGATTTTCCCACCTCATAAATCTTGGATTATGGATTTCACCTTGGTCTAACTTATTTAAAATATCCACTTTTTGCATCAGCGTTAAAGTGTGATGTTTTCTTTTTCGCGACGTTTTCATGTTGACACGGCAATACTAATATTTCAACTAAAAATAATCTAATCGAGAAGCTTGCGTCTCGTATAAAAGGATTTGCCCGAGACTGTCGGGAATTACCATTGTTGGTAATCGTAATTGTGTTATTTCTAGCGGTACTTTCTATTATGCAGCGTGAGTTTGTAATCCGAAAGTAATACGTTAAACCGCTTTTTGTGCGAATTAAAGAGTTTTGTTCGGATCTCCGAAATGGGAATTCGTCAAGTCGGACTAGTGGATATTCAGATTAACATGAGTTCGGATTAAAGAGTCTATACTGTAATCATATATCTAATACTCCAAATTAAGACAGTACTTTCAAATACTATATACATATTTGATTACCTATACGCGGATAACTTTTTCCGAAGCTGTGTACATATAGAATTTGGCATTTCTTTGAGATCAGTGTAGTAGTTATTCAATTCTGCAATAAAGTTCACACACACAGACACAAAGATATTTCGGTGTAGAGGGTTGTTGATGTAGTAAAAGGTATTTGTAGGCTCAGTTTTTGTAAAATGAAGTTTAAGAAAAAATGGATTTGTACCTTTCGCAACAATCAGTTTCGAATAATTATTATTCATTTATCGACAGCAATAATTATTATTGATCGATATTATTACAGACACTATTACATGAGACAATTACGTTAAGGTGGTCGCTACAAATAAATATGTAGGTATATGATTCTTCATAGAAGTAGCTTAATATAAAATTCATGCAAATCGATGATTTGTGGCAGAAAAAAAATTCAAGTAATAAAGGAGCAGTTTCAAACAAAACTTACTTTTGACCACTTACTGAGTTAATAAAATATATATAGCACCGCATATTATCAGTACGTCCATCGTACCATCCACAAGACAAAAGTGTTATATATTTTCGAATATCATAGTTACAAAACAACAGATATTTACACAAATCATTCATTAGATTAACAGCAATTTGTTGCGATTATTAAAATAAAGCAGACGGGTACATTTATACCTTCATGTAAATATATATTAACCCCTAGAAACCAATAATTTTAATAGGCGTCTTGTTTTCATTAGATTAGTAATTTTTAATTAGTTGGTGGCTTTGGAACTAATGGTTTATTCCCACTCTACTCTAAAGGCAATCACTATTGTTAATCTCCTTTCCACTTTGAATCAGTTTATTTTTATCATTCATTGCAAAAAAGAACACTTAATATCATGACAATATTCAGGAGTTGCTGCTAGTTTACTTCTTATACGAATAAACGTACATATAAATATAATAAAAAAATATTAGTTGAAATTCTTAAGCATTATGATAAAACTGCGACAAAAATGTAAAATGCAGACCCAGATATTTCTCATTCTTACATATAGTTTACAATGAACCATATTAGAAGAAAGTTAAAGCATACCTTTATTGGAGTTCATATTATTTGGATTGATTCTATGAAAGTTACCTGCAAAAAAAACTGTTTGAAATACTTCAACACAAAAATCGTACACTAACCTCTTTTGTTTAGTGACATAATTATCTATGTACATAAAAGGTACTCAGATAATTTTATTCCAGAATTTGGAGGATTATAAATTTCTCAATCTACTATACAAATGTTTCTCCTTGTATCAGATTCACACTTTGCACATTTTCGACGCTTTGCGTTTGAGGACGAATCAGAGGAATATCAAGCCAACTATTTCAGTTGTTGGTGGGAAATTTGAAAGAAGGCCATCTCTGCTAACAATAACATTTTGTTGAAAATGGTTATAAATAAGAAATTATTAGCTTATATTAAGGTGGATGAAAAATAAGCGACTCAAAGCATCTGACTAAACAAAAACCAATACCCCTTTTATTTTTGAAAATAACTTATTTCTGATTACTAAATTAATTCCTTGACCAATACAAAACAAACCTACTCGATAATTATTTTTGTTTCTCTTTTATCCCCATCTATCAGAATGTGGTTTAACTAGCTTGGAAAATTTCATGAAAATTTAGAGATAAAATAGAAATCAAAACTCAAACAAATGTCTTTTTATATTGTTCACAATATGACGTATTTCTTTTTTTAAACAAATTATTAATCACCATTCTAACAAAATTAAACCAAACGTGCCATTTGAAGTGGCGTTTATCAATTTGCTTATTTTTTATTTTATTTATTTTTAAAGATTATTTTTTTCCGTTTGTATTTGATTTTTTTTTGTTAATTACTGTCCTGGGAATAAAATTTATGGAAAGTGAGTGGTATTCTAAGACTGAGACAGGATTTGAAAGATTTAGCGCAGAACATTCGCTATAGATATTTTGTTGGTTTGTATTTTAGTCTGTATCTAAAAGATGGCAGTAACAGGCTCCTAAAATGTGTTTTGGTTATTAAAAGTTCGGAACCATTCTGGAATTATAATGTTGTGCGCTTACGTTCCGCGCAGTTCTGTTACTAATCCTGAATTCCGAACCAAAACAAAGCTATTAGTAAAAATTTGTTTGGATACCATTTCTAGTCGTAATTTGTCGAATGAAAACGAACTTTAACGATTGTTGACATTCTGAGCTGAAAAATTGCACATTGCACGCAATTGTAAATTACGTTCTCGTGTCGTAACTGTATGGTTGTAACCAGTTGTAATCAAGCATACAATTCTTGTCAACTTTGTAAATACTCATTAATTACATTTTAAAGTACGATATGACGACAGTAATTAGAGTTAAAAGATGCTTAAGTGAAGATCCAGTAGATGCTCTCGTTGTTAATTGTAAGAGAGCAAAGACGGATAGTGAAGAAAATAAAATATTAATATATCAGCTAAGTACTACATTAAATAATGAAGTATAAATCAAATAATGCTTTTAGTAATATTTATTCAAACACATTTTTTTAGGATAATAATGTTAGTAAGCATGTTAAACAATTTACAAAATGTAAAATTGAGAACAATTATAAAAGCCACAATACCAACATTTATAGTAAGATAAAATTGGAGAATCAACAGGGATTGAAGAGTAGTAGATACAAAATTGTAAACTTACATAGACCTTTAGATACAGATGAAGATACTGCAGCGAAATTGCCAGAGGCAAATATTACAGTAGTAGATATTGAAGCGACTTACGAAAATACCATAAAAGAAGAAAAAAGTTATGTTTATGATCTGTACTATTCGATTCAGCCTGTTTGCCTGAAATTGATATAAAGGAACTTATAAGGTATTCTTATTATTTATATAGCACTTATTTGAAATCAGTATCACACATTATAAAGTCATGTAACATGTATTCAAAAAGTCTATGTCTGGGGTAACTGTGTATTGTAAAAGGAATGTTGCTACTAGATTATAAACGTTATAAATTATAATTTACTTGACTACAGTTAAAACATTTTAAATGGCATTATTAATAGGTTTTGTTAATAATTTAAGCACAGACGTGCATTTACAAATTCATGACTAACCAGGACGTAAAGACTAATTAAACTCATGTTATTATTCAATTGCAATATAAGTCGGTAAACAATGAGAGTTTGTGGCTTTACCATTAAAAAAAAAAAGCGAATGCTTTAATATTTTTAGATAAAAGCACTCAACAACATCGAAAGTTGTGCACTTTATACTTGAAGTAAATTTTATATTTTACGGGCTAAAAATATAGATACAAACTTGAGAGAGAATCAAATCTTTCTAGAATACAAATACCAATCGGTAAGCACTGGCTATTCAATCAGGGAGGAGAGGTTTCTAAATACTGGGTAGGTAACCATCACTGTGATTGCGTTTCTAGGGATGTCTCTGCATCTCAATTGCTTCTCTTGTCTTTTGTGGAAATTTATAGTTGGATATGGTTGAACTTAAATTATCATCCGAATATATTTAGAGATAAATATCACTTCCAGTTAATGGGAAGTTGCCATCAACATATTTCCTATACCTAAATACCATTCATTCGCAATTAAAGAAAAAATTTAAAATAATGCCCATATAACTTTATACCTAGTAATATTACGTCATATAGCAGAAAAGGGGACAAATAAAATTTTGCAGATACACAGCCTATATTGTGTAATTAGTAACATTATACGGGGTGCTTAAAAATTTTGTTGATTACGAATAAGTTTAATCTTCCTTTTTTTTAATGAAAAAGCATATGCTCTTTTACATATTTTGATTCTACAATACATTCTATCTTAATATGTACTATAATCTATTTTTAAAGTAGAGAGACGAATTTCTGAACATACTCCAGGCCCACATTGCATGCACGAAAATCTTGAAAACAAATTGTACGCGGCAAAATTCAAATAATATTTGCATTTGTGATACGTATGTATGTATGTACACTCGGTTGATTTAGAATCGACTCAAACTGCCATAAAATCCGTTAAAAGTATGCTTTATTGCGGCCCCCGAATACAAAGCAGTAATAGTATGGTCAACTGTATGTAAATTACTATCCATGTATATACAATATATTTTTCTATTAAAACCAGTATCATATGCAAGGGATCATTTATAAATTCCTAAACCGATAATTTCTTAATGTGAGCTTAACATATGTCTAGTTAAATCGCTATCACATACAATTTCACTATAATTCTAAGTATTTATGTAATTAAGAAATTACATGAACAAGAATATGTATGGGAGCAATATATAAAAGTATTACATATTAGAGTGGATCGAAAAACGCATTTTTTCTGCAATACAATTCTAATAACGCGGAAAACTTGCACATAGGCGTCATTATAAATGAAAAAATATTTAAAAAATTTTTTTCAAAATTTGAAATCGCGCAGAAGGCCTAAAGTTACCAAAAATGTCAAAATACCGGTAAATTTCAAAAAAAAATGAAAAAATTACAAAAAATACATTTTTTGTTGTAATAGTGAAAAAAGTGCTTTTAAGAGTGTCCTTAACGCATACAAAAAATAATTAGACCCATACTTGTTTTACTGAATTCGCGCAAAAAGTCTAAAGTTGCGGGTTGTATCGCAAAAAAAAACGATATTTCTTGATTTTCGACGATTTTTAAACATGTGCCAAAACCCATAAAAGTTTTATTTTTAATTTGTAATACTATTAAATATATTAAGAAAGCCCATCAATGCGTTTCCCCATATAGGTATATTTACTTAGGTATCTATAATAAAAACCAAAGTACAAGTTATTCTCTATTTATTCCGCTACGCATTTCATATATTGAAGTCGGTATCCGATCAATATTAAACGAGATAAACGGATAAATACCTAAACGAAACCAAAATAACAATGTAAATCTTATGGGCGTATATGAATCCTTTGCCTATTCTAGCTCTATCTCACTTGTGCAACCTCTCACTTTAATGTTAGAGTCAATCCGTGAACAGAATGCGCTATCCATATAATAATACATCCATGGTTGAAGAACAATCATAACCAATATGAAGTAACATGGCAGTTTGATCTAGTAGTGTATCACACTAACCGGTGAATACACAAGTACAATTTTCAGAAATGTCTATAACCCATATAGCCTAGTAATAAACGGAAAATGATTACACTCCTATCTGTGAGATATACACTACCAATGATTGGAGATTGCGTAGTAAGTTGTTGTCTTATTATGGTAAAGAAAATACATGGTACTTGTGTATTCACCGGTGAGTGTGATATACTACTAGATCAAACTGCCATGTTACTTCATATTGGTCATGATTGTTCTTCAACCAGTATATACTTACGGGTACAATGTTCGAAATCTCGTAATGTCAGTTATAAATATACATGCTTTGCTTTGCAAAGATATTAATAATAAGGGAACTGCATAATTTTAACTGTTTTCTTGTGAATAAAAATAAACATCTTAATACTTCCTGAACGTAGTTTTTTATTTTGCATTCAAAAGTGTTAAAAAATCTGGGCGTTCCGTTTAAAAAAAAAAAGTTGGACGTATTGCCGATTAAACCGGAAGTGAAAAAATATAAACTGTATTGCATAAAATGCATTTATATTAACTATACCCCCATACCAAATTTCAGAAATCATAATTTTCAAATAACAAAGTTATTCGACCGTTCCGGGACTTTTTACTAACGCTGTATATATTAGCTTTGTTCGCGGAAGAGATCCCGAATAGATACAGGATATACTTGGAAGATGTTCAGTACTTTTGTATTGCGCATGGGACGCCTCTTGGGACACGAGAGGGCATTTTCTCATCCGCGAACACTACTCGAACGAGTTTCTGTTGTATTCATTAGTTAACGTTGGCACCACTGTAACAAATTAAATTTTGACATACTCCAAGTTAACCTTGGTGACTTATAAATGGATACTGTTTATGTGTATTTTGCGGATCTTATCTGAGTTTTTGAAACCTCTAATATCTGAAGAAGTTCTTCTAATTCATCATCACTTGATGTGAAATATTCAGACATCAATCTAAATTTGTACTCAATTAGAATTGATTCAAAGCTCGTACATACATAACATCTGTATTCCGATACATAAAAAACTTTCCTTTATATCGTACGTTTTTACTTTAA
This sequence comes from Holotrichia oblita, assembly GCA_023690525.1. NCBI lineage: Eukaryota > Metazoa > Arthropoda > Insecta > Coleoptera > Scarabaeidae > Holotrichia > Holotrichia oblita. The sequence continues at coordinate 58,404,388 of CM043017.1, forward strand.
TAACAATTTTAACCAATTTGTTTTCAATTTAACTCTGTCAACCATAACAAGAAAGCAAGAACATGGGGTATTTTCACATCAAAATTTAGAGCGCATGCGTAGGATATAAAATTCTTGCCCTTGATTCAGGATTTACAGAACATGTGACGGACTACTTCGGCATTTGTAAAATGGATTGCGCGAACAAAGAATATTTTGCACCGGTGAGAAAATTCTGTTACCGCGAACGATCATATTTGTAGTGCGCAGGTTTTTCATCCCCGAATACGTTCATAATGCCGTCCGCGAACAAAGCTATTGTATATGTCGTATGATAATGACTAATGACGTTATGAATTATAATGCCCCAGCACATAATAAAGGTGTTTCTAAAATATTTTAAAGCAGAATGATCTGATTATATAAGTTGTGGTTGCTATGGAGACAAATTTGAAATCATAGCAATCGTTGAATTCTACTTAAAGTTGTACGTAAATCATTGACAAACCTGTTGAGGTATGTCGGAACGTTATATGTGCTTGATATCCCGCCACCGGTCGAGACCCTAAAAATACCGAACCGAAAATAGCCATTTTCGATAAGCAGTTATTGTACATACAAATGGACTCAAATTAATCTAGAGAGCACATCGGTATCTTTAGTATTCAGCTCACATCAATCATACAAATTATTAATAGTAAAATAATTTAATTTTCTTACTTTTATACAACTTTTTTCTTTGGTCAAAATTCCATATTAGAATATAGCATTTTTCGTAAATGATATTGAAGGCTTCCACGGCTCAAACTTCTATTATGAGGACTTCCAGGTTTTTGCTGTGTCATGGCTGTATAATATATAAATATGCAGTACAAAAAAATGCTAAATACAAAATAAAACAAATGAACAAAAATATAAAATATACTAACTCGACAATTATTTTTTTAGAATCTAATACAAGACATAAAATTAACTTTTGCATGTGTACGCACATAGATGAAGTATGTAAATGCCGACACAAATAAACATAGTATTTAGAAAGGTCTTGGTTAACAGAGCAAAACGTTAATTTTTTTATGTTTGCTTGTAGTGTGTACCCGTTAAGTAATGATTTAGTATATCCAAATGAATGCGAACAGAACATTGATACTGACGATTCTGACTCAAATGACGAAAACAATTGGCGTAATGATTATCCTGATGAAACTGATGTTGAAAGTATTACAGAAGAGGATATGATGAATGCTATGCATCGAATGGACTTAAATGAAGAACATGAACTTTCTAGCGATGATGAAGATGAAAAATTTGTTTACAGTGTGAATGAAGATGATGTTACGAGGTTTGGTAAAATGTATGCTAAATTCAAAGCAAAAGCTACAGAAGTTGATAGTGATCATTCTACCGACGACAATGAATATAAAGACTACTAATGTACAATTATTTATAAAAATTAAATATCTCTGTAATATAATTTTCTTAGACTATATGTTTTGTTTAATTTCTAGCTAGTACACTGTACGCAATTTCCAAGTTAATGCGATTCATCTGTCGTATTACAGGGCAAGAGGCACCGCATTGGATATATTCACCATATCTTTGTTAACGAATGCAGTATACAAAGATAAAATATATTAATACCTGTGGTAGATTACAATCATTTTATTCTAATTTAATACAAAATAATATTAACGTTCCACACGGTTCTATTCTTGACAATCTGCCAATTGGCGGAATTATGTACTTAAATACCATTTTATTGAACTTAAGATAACCACAGCTTATAACTTATACATTAAACTAGTAGCGAGTTATGTGCACGGTAATATCGGTAAATGTCAGAAAAACTCGCGAACGCAGCTATAATACATATCAAAGATGGTGAGTACTTTAGATTGGATTGGTTGAGGACAACGGCATTCCAACATTTATTTATTCTTTTAAGAAGTGGAATTTATAATAAATTGCTACACCATTTAAGGTTTAAAAAAGTATTAAATAACATTTTGGAGCATCGTTGTTTCTATTCTTTGGATGGATATTAATATTGGCTTACCATGACTTACCACTGATATTACACTCGTTTGAAATTTATTTTATAACTTTTGATACATAAACATTACATTTCTAAACAGTAAATAAATCTTTCATGAAACCTTCATTTGCATCGGTGTCTTGCTTCTTTCTCCAAGGCTGGGCTATGATCCATAAGCTCCGGTGAGTCGAGTTTTTAGTTTTCCATTTAATTTTATCATGGGTGTAGGTTAGGTGTATTGTGGAGGAGGAGGTGAATTCGTGGGAGTTGGATAATTTTGGAGTTGTGGGAAAGGACAGTTAAGGAAGTGATGAAAAATAAGCAGAAGAGGGGAGGCAGAAAAAATTAGTGACATGTATATCTGGGTGTGTTTTTATGTGTGAATATCTCCGTGCTGCATCGCATGTAGGCTGTTGGCTCGGTAGATCAGTATCAGAGGGTAGTGGCTCCGTTGACCTTGGTTTTTGGCGGCAGACGATCCGGGTCTAGAACCGCTAGCGCCTGAATTATGGAGTTGCTGGTGTTTGCGATTCTTTTAAATGTACCTTTAGACATACCTGCTGTGTATTGTGGAAGTGTTGGTGAAATTGTGCGTTGCAGATGTACCAAGGCGCTCCAGGTAATGATTTTAAGGATCTTGTTTTGTAGGACTTGTAGTCGCTTTGTATGAGATTTGACAGAGCTTGGCCAAGTCAGGGATCCATATGTGATTATAGGTCCCAGAAAAACGGTGTATATGACTTTAGATGTTAAGATTCTGTCTATTTTTTTTACATAAGCATGGGTAGCTAACGGATCTCGCCGCCAGGAATTTTCAGACCAATTCAGAAAGTGTTGTCCAAAGGTCAACCTGGAATCCAGGGTCATTCGTAGATATTTCACGCTCCGGGTCCACAGAAGACGTGTTTTGTCTATAAAAATGTTATCCGCAGACATCAATCGCTTACGCGAAAACCGAGCGGCGAAACATTTAGTGGGATTTAGTCGCGCATAGACTGGTATGAGAGCATCAACGGCTCTCTGCACGCGGGTGCACATGAGTTGATTCGCGCGACTCAAAGTATAGACTGGGGTTTTGTCCACAAACATGGTCACTTGAATTCGTGGTGTTTTCGGGAGATCAGAGACGTACACCAGAAATAAATTTGGGGCGAGAAGAGAGCTCTAGAAGACTCCTGCACTAATAGGATGAGAAGTAGAAAGATTGTTATTTATCTCGATAAAGAACGTCCTATCGCGCATCCGTAAGGCGTTTCGAACCTCCTCGGTGGGGCGATAGAGCTGGAATTACGTGGACAACCCCTCCCGTAACCCAAACTGCTCTTCCTGAATTATGTTTAGCTCAGAGTTCGTCCTTAAGGCGATTTAGAATGAGGGCTTCAGCAATCTTAGACAAGTTAGAGAATAAGCTGGTGGGTCTGTAGTTAGCCGGGCAGAGACTGTCCTTACCTCGGTCGGAGATCATGCAAATGTGTGCTTGCTTCCAAACGTCGTAAATGGATTTTACAGACTTGCCGGAATCACACTTCAGGGATGGACTCCATTTATTAGAGAAACGTTGTACAAAGTGTATTGAAATAAGAAGAGAAAAATGCATGCATTTTTGAACTAAAAAAATACTTCTGTCACTATCAGGCCGAGAATTTGTCACTTTTCCCTCGTATAGTATTTAATTTACTATAACAATTCAAACAATATTGGTATTAGTATTCTAACATAACGTCAAATAAAACCGCCTGTTTAACATCATAATATTAGTATCTGAAATGATCAATTAGTCTTGCCTAAATTAACTCTAGATATTATCAATCGGACCTTGGCGCAAAATAATTTAGTTACTTTGTAACTTTATATGTATATTACAAAAACTAAAAAAACTATATTTTGTGACGAGATTTATGTTGAAAATGTCGATATTGTAATGGTTATAATATTTTACCATTTAAAAGTGGTGCGGCCCATTGGTGAATTTGTCAAAAATTATGGCGGTTTTTGCTGTATAGTAGTTATGTACGGGGATTTATGAAAGCGAGATTAAATTGGATTATAACTTCTACGGAATTTTCACGTTTATTTTAAAATTATCCTAGTTATTCCCAGTTGTGATTGTAACAATATTCTAATATTGGAATAGTACAATTAAGTCGGAGTCGCTGCAACTAAGCACCCACCACACATAAAATTTTCGCTTCTTTTCCTTAACATTTGTTATATTTGAACCATGTTAAATAAATTATAATGCAAATTAATATTATACCTTCCGTTTATAAAAGAGTAATATTTGTTACATATACAGGGTGATTGGTGAGAATGGCCTATTAAAAGTAATATATAAATTGAAGGCAATTTTAAAACAAAATTTGGCAGTTGGATACGGTTGAGTACGAACTATCACGTGAACAAATAAATAATAAAAATTTATTAAATCAATGAAATTTTGCATACGCACAGCTGATATTGTGTAGTTACACAACATTAGAAGTTCTTCTATGTGACATTATACAGGGTGTTTAAAAACTAGTGCATATGCAAAATTTCATTCGTGTCTTTTACTCCTACGTGACGTAATCTATATACATATATAAAAGAGAAAGCTGTTATTTACTACGCTTATAACTCAAGAACGCCGGGACTGATTTCGATGATTCGCACCAATTCGGGCTGATCTCCGACCAAACAAGAAGAATACCCAAGAAAATTCCCGAAAAAAAAATTATCAAGAAAATTTATTTTCGCATACATTTTGTATGGAGTGATTTTACGACGCCATCTTTATGATAGATGATGTTTATGTTTACGTTACGTTGTCACAATTTTTTTTTACGGGCGGTACGGGACGGGCGGGATACGTGGGGGAGGGGGAGACACAAGGCAGCGGTACGGGACGGGCGGGTCACGGGGGCGGTACGGGACGGGCGGAACACGGGGGGGGGTACGGGACGGGCGGAACACGGGGAGGGGGGGGCGGTACGGGACGGGCGGGACACGGGGGTGCTGCGGGACGGGCGGAACCCGGGGGTACATGAAATATGTGTAAAATTTATCGTAGAAGCTGAATTCGTAATTTATTTTATAGCATACCTACTATTTAAAAAGTCGAAGTTGATATTTTCATTTGATTTTATTTCAAAAATATTTCTACGGCTGATGTGTCCGAATTGTCTAGTATGTATGCGAAGTATACTTGTGACGTCACGTAAACTTGCCCCACCAAGTATAGATGTATTCGAAAGTAATTCGGACGCGTTTACTTGACGTATACTTGAAGGTAGTTTTCGTGTGGAGCTGATAGAGGTCTGTTTAAGCCATAACAATTCTGAGAGTAAATAAATAAAATAAATTTCAACATCTTTAGACAAAAAACCAGTAATTTCCAGAACCGCTGCTTCAACTGAATGTAAATATAACTTGTTTATAAACTAAAACGCGTCAAAACAGTTGAAAACGTATTATTGCGAAGTTGGTAGAACTGCAAGTACACATTCAAGCTTACATTTTGGTTTACTTACTTCTATAGTTCACATTTTAGTATACATCTAAGTTCATATGCGTTCGAAGAGGCGTGGCCTACTAGTGGTGCGGCTGGTTGACTAGGTTGTGGTATATATCCCAGATAGCACACAATATCCTATGAATGTCCGTTTTAGGTCCATATTAGGTTTCGGATATCCAGGACATAAAGTGGATGTCTAGTGGATATACAGCTATACTCATATGTATTAGACACCCAACATATTCCGCTGTATCGGGTATAATAGAAGGAATAAAACAAAAAACCGGTTAGCAAAAGTGTTTTTAAAGATACTTTATTCGCAAATTTTAATATTTGGGTGTACCACCCTTAGCATTAATGACAGCATGCACCCTTCTAGGCATGCTAGCTATAAATCTGAAACATTCTTCTGGAGTTATTGGGTTCCAAGCATCTCTAATTTTTGTTTTTAACATGTCTTTGGAAGTACACTTAAATTTTGATACTTTTACTCTAAGGATACCCCACAGATGTTCGATTGGCGACAGATCCGGACTATGGGACTCCAATACTCGAACGTTATTTTCCCAGAACCAACTTGTCACCGCTCGTGGCTTATGGCAGGGCGCGTTGTCTTGTTGGAAAATGTAATCCGGGACGTCTTCATCTAAGAGTTGTAATGCGGACGGCTCCAACACTTCTTCCAACATTTCAATATAGCGGTAGCTATTCATGCGGCCCTCGCGCAAGAATAACTCCCCCGCGCCTGTGGCAGTCATGCAGCCCCAAACCATTATACTACCGCCGCCAAACTTAACTGTGGGTATAATACATTCTGCATTATACGCCTCCCGCGGTCTTCTGCGAACGTACGCAGCACCAGGCTGTCCGAAAAGCTGTATAATAGAACAAGAAATTACTCAATAATTCAATATTAATTTTTTCAAACAAATGTGGTCGACAGAATTAATTTCTTGCGTTTATAAGAATAACAGACATCAGTTCGATCATACCTCTATATTGGATTCGTCCGACCACATAACCTTTGCCCAGTCATCAACACTCCAATTTTGGTATTGTTTGGCCCATAATAATCGTTTATTTTTGTGTTCTTCTGTAAGATCGGGTTTGTGGCGAGCTTTACAGCCGCGTAAACCGACATTACTGAGCCTTCTTCTCACTGTCTGTACCGAAACGGATATTCCATGCTGTACTAGAAGCTCGCTGGTGAGATCTTTAGATGATTGTCTCCTATCATGCAAGGAGATGCGCTGCAACAGCCGATCTTGTCGGGCCGTCGTAGCAGGTTTGCGACCGCTTCTCCGTTAATTTGTAAACATACCAGTCTCCCGGTAACGTGTAATAGTCGTACGAACCGCACATCGCGAACATTTCATTCTTTTTGCTATTGCGGCTAAAGTCATGTTTTGTGTATGTAGTAATACGATTTGGCCACGTTCGGCTTGTGTCAATTCGCGAACTTTTGGCATTATTTATTACACAACACTATTAGGATGAAATAAAAAAAATGTTATAAACCAGCACTCGCTTATAAAAACTCACAGTAATACTTTATTCGTCAAACGCACGATACAAATTGAACCCGCAAAGTACGGATTATCCCTTTCTTACCTGCTATTTACAAATACAGCTTTATTATTAGCCTTAACTACTTTATATTCAAGTACGTATGTACCTCACTTATTTGCTTTAGAATTTCGTATAGAAATATAAATAATGGGATTTTCCAGGGGTGTCTAATACATATGATTATATCTGTACTTATCACAACATCTTATGGACATCGGAAAACTTTATCCTATGGATATTCAAACAACGTCCACGGAGATTGGTTGATTTGAATGAGTAGTTTACACAGAAACTATGGGAAAATGATAGTAAGAATCGTAATAACATATATGTTTAAAGAACGATAATTTTCCAACCAATGGTATTATACTTATTACACAAAACAAATTATTAAATTGATTTAGGCATTTCTTCTCAAAATATAACCAGTAGTTTGAAATTAAAATAACCGTAAGAACATCTTCTAAAGTTGATTATTTTTGTAATTTTAGCACCGGTTGTAATTATTAATATTTCCGTATTTTAATTTGAATGTGGCGATATACCGCGTTACGAATCTGTAGTTTACGCCCTCTAAGGTATGCAAACCGAACGTTAATCACGGCCACCGAGCCCGCTCTTTATATTAGCGTCGTCTAAAGATAACTTCAAACATAGCCTTTATAACGCACACAATTTATGCCGCTTTGTCCTGTGTTGCTTGCATTAGTGTTATGCCAGTTTAGATAATCTATAGATATCATATCTGATGACATCTTTCTCAAATGTGACATTTGACATCGCATGAATATACATTGATGCCTCTAAGATTGACGCCCGTTAAAACTTAATTAGACAGAAAGTATATAATATAGGTATAGGATATCCTTTGTGGATGTGTATAGGATATCCACAAAGGATATCCTGTGCACAACCACAAAGGGTATCCTATACTATAAATAATTCGCCAACCTCAATATTTCGTCATGTGTCCTTGAGGGTAAAATAACTATATTAAAGTGAATAATTGTCAGTTTTGGAATGACTTGAGACGACGCCTAATACCGCAGGATCCTGGGCACGCAAAAATATCTCGACTACTCTCGAGAAGATGACCAGGAAGAGACGCAACATTATGAGTTTGGTGCGGGGTTATCCATTTGAACAAAGCGATATTAAACAACTTGTAAAGAATTACCTAGATCGTAGTGGATGATAAGTAAAATGCTTTATAGACAACATGCCAAGCAATTGTTGGTATTACCGATTTATGCAAAGGCATGGCGAGCAGAGCTTACGACAAGATTATAGGAAAACATAAGTTTTGATTGGGAACCTCGATAAATTGTTACCAACAACCTGCTCATTTTTGAAAGAGACGATTAAAGTAAAAACCGTTTTCATATTTGCAGCTGTCTGAGATGAAAGCGTATACTGAAAAAAAAACAATTTGTATGCAAACTGCCCACATCTTCCCGAACGCGCAGGGAGGCCATGGCTTCTGAAAACAAATATTTAAGTGTGCTCCGTGTATAATTATTGTCAAAGAATTTTTTTTGTTTAGAATGTCGTTATGTTTATATTTTCATTGTTTTTTTTACTTTAATACATTAAATAATCAATAAACAAGTTTGTTAAAAACACTGTCTCAAATCACCCTTATATTAATACAGTATTGAATTACACATGAGAATAAATGGAGCGTCTCAAGCAACCTAAAAAGTAGGGTAATTCGAGACACCCACTTTAATCTTTTTCGCAAATATTTTCTCATTACATACAATTACAACTATTAACGACAGAGAAACCTATTTCGCATGAGTAGGTGAACTTTACAAGCCAATTGATTGCGATGCAAATATGTTATAACTAGACTCGACAAAGACGGGCAATTTCCAATGTAACGCGGTGAACAACGTAGAGGAGTGGCACGGAAATTCGAGCGTCCGTATCAAAGCACACTGGTTCAGTATTATTCCACTACCTAGTTGTTGTGAATGCTTATCGGTACACATAATTAGGAAATGTCGCATTTAGGTGTGTTTCGGAAACGTATTTCGAAACAACTACAAAACATTATAGCGAGTATGCCGGATTTAGAATGCGAAGGTGATAGAATTGAATGTGTAAGGTGTGACAACTATTTGAGGTGTACCAGCAGGTGGAATTGTAAAAAGTCTAAAACACTGCTTTGCAATCCATGGCAAACGATACAGCGAACAATTAACATTTCATATAGGTCTTTGTTTTATTCTATGTAATCTACCGTTCACTTTACTAGGCCAAGAAACATCGGTTTCCTTCTGGAGCAAGTATTTGGATTATACATTACTAAGTCGGACATCGATAAGAAACGTTACACCATATGCTCCTCTTTGCCAACTCTAGTTATAATCAATTTTATATGAAAACTGGACTCAAGTGACCCGCATTGTCGGTATTTTAATTTTGTTTTACTCCATTTAATCTCAACCGGCTTATAATACATAGGCTGATGAAAGGCAATGAAGATCAGATTTGGTTTTTAACGGGATAGCCTTTATATGATATTGTCTTGTACACATTTATTGGATATCGTACTTCTTATATCCAACTTTTCTAGTTGATGAGATATACAGGTGCCCACCTAGTACGCGGAAGTCGAATATCTTGGTTGATAATAGAGATAATTGAATCTTTTTTAATTTTATATGTCTAGTTTTCTCAAGATCTACAAATCTAAAATAATGCCGATTATACAGCGTGTTCCATTTCCTCTTCAATGACCAATGAAGACCTATTAATGACCTATTAAAAGTATTATACAAACGGGACGGAATTTTAAAACAAAATTTTGCAGTTGGATATGGTTGAATATGAACTATCACGTGAAAATATTTCTGAATAAATATCACGTAAGGTTAACCGAAAGTGGGCATTAACTTCGATTTTTTAAATAGTATGCTATAAAATAAATTACAAATTCAGCTTCTATGATAAATTTTACACATATTTCATGTATCATACCCTATACCTAAATACCATTCTTTCTGAGTTATTCGCAATTAAAGAAAAAAAGTGACAAATACCGATCTTACTTCATATTGATATTACGTCACGTAGGTGTAAAAGAGACGAATGAAATTTTGCATACGGACAGCTGATATTGTGTAGTTATACAACATGTGAAGTTCTTCTCTGTAACATTATACAGGGTGTTTAAAAACAGTTGCTTACAAATAAGTTCAATCTGTGGAAAGTAGATTTGTTTTAATGGAAAGATGTATATTTTCTTAGATATTCTGTGTCACCCAGTCCAGCACAGATTAGTGGAGGGCACACTAATCTGTACAGATCCTTAACCGAGTGGGTAAGGTATGTATATCTCTGGGTCTCCTTTTGTTCACCCAAATAGGTTTTGCCTTCTGCGATCTAATCCCTCGCAGTAGTGTAATATGTGATCGGCTGTCTCCGGTTCTATCTTACAAAGTCTATACTTTGTATCCCCGTCAAACTCTCCGATTTTATATAGGTGTTCTTTCACCGCAGCATGTCCGGTCATTAGGCCCGTTACAGTGTAGAGCTGTTTCCTACTAAGCTGTAGTAGTTCTCTAGCTCTTTTCCTGCATGGTTTCCCTATAAAAGCTTTACCATGTGTTATACAGGGTGTGGCTTTCCAGTATTCCTGGTGTATCGTACGAACCTATGTATCTCCGGGCCGCTTGCCTTGTGACCCCAAAGAAAGGTTCTGAGCCGTACATTTCCATCTCTGACCCTCTCTTTGCGAGTTCGTTAGCCCTTGCATTACCCTCGATGCCCTGATGGCCCGGTATCCAAGTCAAGCAAACCTTGTTCCAGTTCGAAAGTTCCACCAATTCGTCGAGGCATTCCGGTACCAGCCTGGACGACACATTCCGGCTTAGTAACGCCTTCAGTGCCGCTTGACTATCAGACATGATGTGAATTCGTCTGTTGGTCACCGCTTTCATATTCACTGTGTGTGCGCACTGGAGATGGCATATGCTTCCGTCTGAAACACAGAAACATACTCTCCCAGTGCATAACAGTGCCCCTCATTATGAGAGCATATCTCTGCACCGGTACCATTAGTCGTCTTAGATCCATCCGTGTATCAGCCTAAGTCTTGCTTTTTGATTTCAAGTGCATACCTGACTGACCCTTCCCGTCCGTCTGCTATAGACACGTGAACGGATTCCCATACCTATGCCTTACCGGCATGTAGTCGGTCCGCATTTCTAAAACTCCCTTTCCCACATGCTCGGTTATCGACATGTGCTTTGTATTGACCCCTTTCGGAGTCATTGTGTGTTGCAGCCTGTATGCCCCCATCCTTTGCACCTTGCTCAGCTTCTGAATGGCGTTTCTTTGATGCGTCTTTGTCCACCATACCAAATCTGCATACGTCATTGTTGACTTAACCACCATGCATATTTGTACACCACGTTACGTCAAACACGTAGATTATAGTGTATGTGTCATGTATGTTTGCATTAATTGATTATTTCAGTTATCTACTGTTATATGATATAGCAAACTACTAGAAGACATTATGGTTTCTTGTGCTCTACCTAGTTGCAAGAGTAGAAACAGCGTTAACAAGAAGAATTCGTCGAAAATAACATTTCATAGGTCACTGTTTGACATAAAAACAATGTGCAGGGCCGTAATTGGAAAATATCAATTGGTACGCCTGTATGTAGTTAGGTACATAAATAAACTATTACATATTGAGCGTTTATATTGTCAAATTATGACATTTATGAGCCTTGGCCCTAACAGGCGTCGTGGGATTAATTAATTATTTTTAAATAAAACCATCTGTTAAGTGGAGGCTGAATTTGCAGTAGTCCGGACTTGGCGAGGCAGCCATATTAGTACTTCACTTAAACCCCGCCCAGTGCGCCGTTTTGAAGATACAGGAAATATGCTTCATAGCGTCTCCTTAGTATACTAGCTCAATGGTTTGGAGTCTAATGTTACTCCAAGGAACTTTACCTCCCCCACCATCTCTATGGTAACCCTCTTCAACGTAAGCGGATTTAAGCCGTCCTGCTTTCGTCGGCGGGTAAAGGCCACTATGTCGGTCTTATCGGCACTGATGCTCAGTTCTGCCAACTCCGTCCATCTGCTAACCAAGTTCAGAGCCTCTTGCAGTCGATCTCTGACCGTAGTATTATGCCTGCCTCGCGTTATAATGACCAAGTTATCCGCGTAAGCCAGTACCCTGTGACTGTGGTCGTTAAGCACCTCCAGTAGCCCGCCTGCGACTAGGCACCAGAGGAGAGGGGACAGCACCCCACCCTGCTACCCTAGTACCACCCCACGCTTTCGGTGAGTAGTCGAAAGCCAAACTACCATCCTCCTGGAAGTCTGCCACTCAACACTGGATACCTTCCTCTTCCGGCGCTCCTCCCAGATGTTCCTCGATTGATCCACGATCTCAGAGCCAGGGAAGTGCACCCTAAATAGTTCATTTATAGTTTCCTTCCCTGTTGTGGTATACTCTCCCAGATGGTTTTTGAGTGTACTGATAGATGCATGAGGTTGTTTGGAGAGGATTTGGTAGAGTCTGCCACTGTGCTGGGTATTTTCAATTCCCTCACAATGCCTCCTCTTCGCCTCCCACAGCTCTTTGTTGTAACCAGTCAGAGCGACCCTGTACTCCTCCCACTCTCCTGATCGTTTGGCTCTATTATATTTTTTTCTAACTTGTCCCCTCAGTTCCGCAAGTTCTTTATTCCACCAGGACACATTCCTGGAGGAACGCTTTGCACTGAGGGGCAGTTGTCATTATAGGCTGAAATGATTGCGTCATTTAGCAGTTCCACAACCATTTCCAGCTCTGCTCTATTTCCTATGGTCTTATTGATCCCGTAGAGCCCGATGACGAGCTGCACTCCTCGCTCCCTGCAGTATTTCACCAGCTGTTCCACCTCTCTGGTAGGTGGCGGATTGGGGTCATCATAAGGTAGATAGGCCGATCCGATGACGTATTCCCTCGGTCCATATCTACCTCTGCCCCCAATTCCTACCGCAGTTAGATCTCTGGAACAGAATTCTGTTAACGGTAGTGCTTTCACCTCCTTACCGATAGGTATACAGGTGCGAGGGGCATTGGCTGTTCTGTCGTATATAACCTCCCAGCCAGCATCGCTCTGACGCAAGATCTTACCTTGTCTAATGCTAGGTTCCTGTATGAGTGCTAACAATCCTTCATGGCCATAGCAAGGGCTGCCGAAGCCGCCTTGCTATGTTGAAGGTTGGTTTGTAGTACCTTTGTCATTGTTCGGTCGTTTAATCACCCGAAAAGTCAGCCTCCTCAGCTTGTAAAAAGCTTTGAGTTGGCTCCTCTCCAGCACTTTGAACGAGGGATCATCCACCGAGTAGGCCAGGAGCTGTCCTTCCTTCTCAATCTTCTTGCTCATAAGCGTCTCTGATTGTACCCTCCTCCACGCTCTGTGATTCTGGTACGTGTACTAGCACCCTAGGTCTGGCAGGAAGCTGTGTTGAGTTCACAACCCTCAACTCTGCTCCCTCCAATTGCTCCGGAAGAAGTTCTCCTAGGGACGCTACCGTGTTCTCCAGCCATTGGACCGTGCCGTGGTTTGCACAAGTCATCCAAAGGACCCCTGCACTAAACACAGTTCTATAAAATTGCAGAGGCACTGTGCTGCTTGCCGGGGCATCGCATAGCACGCCTGCTAATGCATTCTGTACCAGGTCTGATGGTGCCTGGGTCAGTACAATGTCGGGATGGCGTCTTTGAATCACCGCCCGTCTAATTTCCGACACGGTATCACTATAAGATCCAGTCGGTCTCGGTTCTCCCCTGGATCTTTTAGCTCCGGTGGTCGTGGAAGGTGTCTTCGATTCGCACCTCGGTCTTTTCTCACCCGAAGTCTTTTGTCGATCCGCCTTGTCCACGTGTCCAAGCGCAACAACAAGTTCCCTTTTATTTTCTCCGTTCCACTGCTTTTGACCATGTGAACAACGTTCCAACGAAATTCATGGAATGAGAATAGCTTCGAATTTCAAGAATACAGCTCTCCTATTATTCATTGGAGTACAATATCGTTTCCCACGTGAGAGCTGTTCCCTACTTTCGAGAATACGCACCCTGATAACGTTTTTCAATAGTGGAAATATCCTGATAAATCTTTCCCCATGCTCGTCACTAACATCGCCAAGATTCGGGGGAAAGAAGTTCAAGTGGGAATGCAAGAAATGTATACATTGAGTCAATTTGAGTCGAATAACGTGTCTGTATGCACGTCTGTATGTATGTGTCTGTTCCTTGATTTGATTGGTTCTAGAGAAAAAAGGGAGTGGTTTAACGACTATGACGTACAAATGAAGCTCAAACATGTTAAATCCTGTTCAGACATGCATGATAATAACTTGATAGTTTCTTTTAACTTCTCATAAAAATATCTTTAGACATACAGTACATTTAATACATATACACATATGAACAAAAGTCTACATACGGGCAGCAAAATGTAAACATGTAAGCGACATGTTTACATTTTGCTGCCCGTATGTAGACTTTTGTTCCGTGATAGCCAATTTTTGAAAATATTTTCAGAATTACAATGAAAAGTCCATAACGTACACGTATCAGAGTGTAAGCAAAAAAAAACCCAGTTGACCAGTGTTATTATTTCAGGTTAGGCAACATTAAAATGCCAGACACACATACAAGTAAATGATTATCGCAACATAGCAAAGTTGAAGAAATGTGACAAGAAAATTCCAAAATAGGATTGTGTTATGCTGAGAAAACATCGCTGGATATTTCAAACAATCTCTTTAATTTGTTTGGGTTTTTATTGAGTTTATAATAATTACCTGAACGGCCTAGAGAGAAAAATATTTGCGTTCAATGCGATTTCACCACAAATAGTAGATAATGCAAACATATTTCAGTTTTTGTAGAAACAAGCCTACATCAACAAAAGAACTTGTTGGATTATTGTTTGCACAGTGAGCACTTTGAACAATTTTTTTAATTGTATTTTTAATTTTTGAAGTTTTTTGTTTTTTTTTTAATGGTGTAAATTTGAAGTAATGCATAAATTTATTCACTACTACAATACTGCGTTTTTTACCTAAAATGTTGAACTTAGGTATAGGGAATGCTATAGCAAAGTTGTAGAATATTTAATTCTGCGTTTTACTGGTTAATAATATATAGAGTATTCCATTTGAATTAACTAATATATCTATTTTGTGACCTCTATGTACTTATCTGTCAATTCCTGGAATATTTCCACTTGTAGGTCAATAAAACAACAATTAATTAAATACCAATTTATTAACGAAAAGATAATATTATGTATATGTTCTGGAATAGATTGGTATTTAATTAATTGCTGTTTTATTGACCTACAAGTGGAAATATTTGAATAATTGAAAAATTTGAATTAACGGAGATTTTTCGTATTTTGCTTCGTCAAATTTGACAACATTTTCTGGGCGCCCTTTATACTGCAGGTCAGTTTCTGACATGATGTTCTGAAGAACCATTATTGCCTAACATTTGGTCTAAAAATAGCTTTTCTGTTAATTAGCGTAACGACAAAATTTGTGATATTGTAATTGACAAAAATTTACTACAAAAACATAGTAAGCCAAATTTCCCAAAGACCTTCAGTTTTTTCATATAAATATCATACATAAAGTCCCTTTTATTTAGTATTGTAGATTCAAAATAAATTATAAAAAATATAAGTTTGTATTAAAAAAAACAAAGTTGCTGTCTGACTAGAGGAAATGGAGCAACCTGTATAAGCGGCATTATTTTAGGTTTATAGATCTTGAGACAACTAGACACGTGAATGAAGAGTTTCAATTATCTCTCTTATCAACCAAGATATATTGGACTTCCGCGTATTAGGTGAGCACCTGTATATAACGGCATACTTTGACATAGATTTCCACAAATTAATATACATAGTATATTTTCCTCGACAAGTAGCCTATGCAATTCTTAACACAACAAACATCTGGCTGTCAACTTAAAACTGTGTTCATGACACTGGCCGTGTTCAGTCGGTTTTTCAGTAGATTACCGCTGAGTGGCCGATGATTTGTTACCGGAAGGTGAAACTCAATAAGCATATAAATGGATGCGTCATCTGTCAAATGATACGATAGGTTGCGGTAGGTTAAGAAACTAACTAGTAAGTAACCGAAGGCATTTAGCATCCTATTTCATTCACCGGTAGCCGGTACCTAACGGTAACTTACTAATGTGCTAATTGAACACGGCCGATACAGAAGGAGGAACTAAATAAATGGCTGTGTTCAGGTTACACATTGGCAAGTTACCGGTAGATGCCAGTGAGTGAAATAGCATGCAGAATCCCTACGGTTACATACCGGTTATTTCCACCGATCGCCAATTTTTTTACCGCATATAAAATACGGTTAGCCACCGGTGAGTACTTACCGGTTTCTTAATCTGTTTATAAAAGAGACAGCTATTCTAATAGTTATAGGTACTTTTCAAGTTCTACCATTTAGAAACATGCTACGAGTGACAAAGTCCACCAGCTCTACTTAGAATGATTGCGCTTGCATATCATACATCCTTGATGAACGCTTAAACTGTCTTAAACACAACTGAAAAAGGATCTCATAAATAAGCCGAGAATTCCTGGGCGCTTTTCACTCGCAATGCCATCTCATTCGTGGACGGATTTTTGTAGCTGTTTCAGTCACGTCATGTTCCAAATGTTATCCTATTATCCAATTAACACTACCACTGATTTATTAAACAGACGCGTGTTTAAAAAGAAACAACAGTTTGCTTTTTAATATTTTTATTATAGGGTTCTTTCACAGAATTACATTTTTTGGTTTTTTCGAACTTGCACGTTTTTGTTATTTACACTGTCGATGTGGATTACTTTACTTATTATCCCCATTTCCAACCACTACCTGAAATTAAAAAAAAAAAACTACTACTGTATCTACATATGTACATAGGTTTAAACAAGTCTTGGATGAAGACCGATGAGTTTCTTTTTATAACCGAAACTGTTTTGAGTAAATAAATGAATCTGAGTACGTATTCGGAAGGCATGAAGTCTAACGACAAAACATTGTAATGAAAAGCTATCCTTTAAGAAAAAGAATCTTTAAATGAAAACAGTACCTGGGCACTGATTAATATGCCAGAAGATACACAAATTCTGCGCAACCGATAGGTTTTACGTCAGAAAACTGCAAGCAAAGCAACTTGTTTTAAAGCCCGGTTAAAAGCAAAATGATATGTACAGAACCAAGAAATTGATTACAAATTATTACACCCTACGAACACCATTGACTGTAGTTAAAAATATTGGAGTAAAAGATAAGAATGTATGTAGTAGAAAATATGAACAGTTCGACATAACGACAGCGTTCATAAAAGGCATATTTAAAGACGATGAAGTACATCTATAGAGTACCCAGAAAGTTTTTATGCTGGTACTGGACAAGTGTGTTTGTTAAAACAAAGTCTATATGGTGTAAAGCAGGCACTGCAATACTGAATCAAACGATTTGAACAATTTATTATTTGTTTAACTGTTTAGTAGAAAGTAAAATATAGTTGATCTGTATTTATCGTACTTTATATTGCAATTATCGATAATGGATTGATTGTTCGTAGCGACAAATTTAGAACAATTGTAGTTAGAATTTCTTTCAACGAAAAGTTTCTTTAGCAATTATCTCGGACTGAAAGATACAGATGCATAGATTATGTTAACTCAGGAAAATCATACACGAAAAATCATAGAGGTAGGATAGTAACAACTCTATAGTTTCTGAAGAAACTAACAATACAGAAGCATTGATGTTACAGCATTATAGCAAAAGCGATATCATTGGATATAAAATAATTCGGATAATAAAAAATCCAACTACCAAACATTGAATTCAAGTGAAACACATCTTTCGATACTTACAAGGCACATTAAGTTATAACATTCTTTACAAGAAAGAAGTGGAGTTCAGTGTCTACTGTGACGAAGATTTTTTCAGGTGATAAAAAAACTCGACATTCTACAGCAGGAATTATTACCAAGTTTTGTGCAGGAGCCATTTCGTGGACTAGTCAGTTACAAAAGACGAAGAGTAGCAACTTCTACTATTGAAACAGAAATAATAACATCCAGTGAAGGAGCAAAGTAGATAATTTGCGTAGCGTTAAAATCGATGACCAATTTATTGGGGACAGCAGCCTGTGGTATATGATAAATCAAAACAAGAGACTCGTTTTTTATATCTTAAGCTTTCGAATTTTATTTTAAATTCATCCTCAGAAGGCAATTATAAGAGTGTTGAAGCAAGCAAAAGCATCAGTGTAAATAACCATGTTACAACATAAAAATCACAGACAACTATGGCAGTGAATATAAAATACAACAACAATCCAGGCACTCATAAAGATATAACACTTCACTATGTCAAAAAACATGTTAAAATTTTGTCTATCATGATATTGAAATTACATGTTAAAAGTAATAAAATTCTATATTTTATAACTTATAATATAATATATAATTTCAATGTCATGATAGACAAAATTTTAACATGTTTTTTGACATAGTGAAGTGTTATATCTTTATGAGTGCCTGGATTGTTGTTGTATTTTATATTCACTGCCATAGTTGTCTGTGATTTTTATGTTGTAACATAGTTATTTACACTGGTGCTTTTGCTTGCTTCAACACTCTTATAATTGCCTTCTGAGGATGAATTTAAAATAAAATTCGAAAGCTTAAGCTATAAAAAACGAGTCTCTTGTTTTGATTTATCATATACCACCGGCTGCTGTCCCCAATAAATTGGTCATCGATTTTAACGCTACGCTAACGTTGTGACAGCCGTTACTTCCCTTCCACGTAGATCATTTGGTTAAAAGAATAGCTATATAAATTAATTAAACAACGGTACTTACCTCCTCCTCCGAATCCACCACCGTAACCTCCACCCCCGCCACCATACCCTCCACCTCCACCACTACTGATGACCTTGATGATTTTTATGCTTCCACCACCACCACCGCCGCCACCTCTCCAGCCACCACCACCGCCGCCACCTCTCCAGCCACCACCGCCGCCGCCACCTCTCCAGCCGCCACCACCGCCGCCACCTCTCCAGCCACCACCACCGCCACCACCTCTCCAGCCACCGCCGCCGCTATTCCAACCTCCACCACCGCCTATGAATCCAGCTGTAAAAAAAGTATGGTATACAATATATTCTACTAAAATAGAATATTGCGGATCAATGTTCTGTACTTTTAAAGAATACTTTACTTCTAAATAATGTTCGCTGAATTACATGAGCAATATAAATATACAGTCGAATTTTTGGATCTTGTGCGTTACGTCATGAGTCATGAGTAGTGTCAGTATAAATCGATGCATATGTCATATTCACATTTCTCTCAATTGTACGTTAAATATCGGCGATGAATATTTTACATATCTGTATTTAATTACGCTGTTAATGACGTAACGGACAAGGTCCAAAAATTCGACTGTATGTACTACATTTACAGTATTCAAAGCGTTGTATTGAACAGAGAATTAATTCACTGTTAGAAAGAAATTGTAATTTTCCTTGCCAATGATAATTAATTATTGTAATTATAAGATTACAGAAATAACACATTTATTACCGAATCCAAGCGATAATACAGATAAACTTTGTTCAATACGAACATGTACATACATTACCATAATATTTTGATGCCTATATTTTCCTATACTATTCAATCCGCCTATTATTACTAGGTTGTTCTAAATAAGTAGAAAACAGTGAGTTTCGGATAAATCCTTTACGATTAACTCTTATTAGTTATAATTAAACATGGCAAATTCGGTACACATATCAACAGCGTACGCAAGCAATTTTCCATTTAATTTAAATTATAAGAAAAAAATCACATGGGACGGTTAAGCGATCATAGATCCAGAATCGTTTTACAATACAGAAAATGGATGGTTTTTTTGACCACGAGTTTATAATAAAAATTTGTTAAAATTTACACATTCCGTATTATATATTTACTTCTATTTCTGCTAAATTGCGTCTGTTTTATCATTCTGTGCGGCAAGAGTTTACTACTTCCCAAGTAGCAATTTGTAACCGAGGTTACAATGCGACCGAACTTCATGCTGTAACGTTTTTGTGCCGCAATATTATAGTCAATATGGTAACTCACGTCATACTAGGACCTGATTGTTACTGTAATATAACTATCAAATAAATATCATTAATAATCAGTGCTATTTTAGTTAGAGACGAGTTGCATTTGTAACTTCCGTTGTAGTAACATGTACCGTGTCTGCAACGTTTTAATACCGGTTCAGAAAAAAAAAGTGTAAAGTAGGGATATTTGTCACCGGTTACAAAAATCCTGTAGCAAATACAGTTGCTGGCACGTGTGAGAGTAGTGTAATGACTTTTACACCAAATTGCAAGTAATCCGTTGCATAACCTGGGTTGTATTACCGTGATACGACCGTATAGTCACCAAAAATTGCTGCTTGGGTTGGTATACCAAATGTAATGTAAATTGTGCTGCACGAACTACACTGAGCCGTTTGAAAGTGCAATGAGTGTCGTGGTATAAGGAATACAAAAATATTGTTGTTAGAATCCTTCTATGCGATTCAACGGGAGAAATGTCAGAGTTGTAGACGAGTCATTATATTCATAGCGGCGACCGGTTGCTGCTTCTACTTATTTGATACAATTCTTGATCAACACCACAAGGAATTAATTTTCTAAGTACCGACTCGAATTCGATATATGTAGTTTTTACAGATAAGCAATGTTTGTATATACATATATACATATATTATGAACGAAGCAAAACGGTTTTAATTAAAAATGCACAAAAACCAGCAGATTCACATATAATCCTTCCCGTCTGTGAATAAAACATGTAATGAGAAGCACACAAAAGATGCATATTTATGAAATATTTACGAAAAATTAGAAGTTTAAAGTTTTAAGTTGTATCGTGCTTGTTACTGTTATGAGGGCTACCGTGTTTTGATCGCGTACATAAAAGTGTAAATTAAAATACAAAAATATACAACTAACACATTTTTTTTGGTTCTCATTAAGTCAGATGCATGTTGTGTCTCACTAAATTATTAATATTAACATAAAGAAACAAATGCAGTATAATATAAAATAAACATATGTAAAGAAATGGCTTTTCGAACAGAACAAAGTTCTCTTAGAGCGTATAAATACGAATACTATACAAGAAAGTCAAAATTTCGACAGACGCACGCAATAGACAGAAATAATAGAGAGAACGAGTACATTACTTGTAAATATTGTTTTTATATGTTATACCTATATGTTTTATATACATATAAGCGAAGAATTATTTATTTTTTATATATGTGAAATAATTAGATCTTATGTTATCGTTTTATTTAACTAGTTTCTCAAAAAATATATCATATATAAGTATGCAGAATTATTCACGAAACTGGTTAGAAGAAGTTAAATACGTTTTATATGGCCGCCATCCTAATCTAATTATATTTAACTTAATCCTTTGCAACGCTTTTTTGTTTAATTTTCTTGTTTGAGTTTTTGTATTGATATTTTTTTAGGTCGTTTTGCATAAATTTGGATTTCAGGAATATCAAAAAGTTCTAACAAAACAGTTCAATGATTAACCCTGTATATAGATATATTAGATCTAAAGCGTCAATCATTATTCATAACTCATAACTGAATATCACCTAAACAGCAGGCGCAAGATAGATCAGAAACGACAAAATGTAAAACTTCTGAAACGTGAACAGTGTAGGCGGAAATTTAATAAATTTGTTTGTAATTCGGCACGGACCGTTACTTAGACCTACCTGACCGGGCCGCAAATCCAACAAAATGTTGGCCCGAATATCGAGCCGAGCTTTCTTGGTCCATTCCCACCTCTAATGGATATATGAATCTAAATATGCCATCTATATGGAAAATCACAAGGATATTACGAGCCCGGCCTCAAAATAGAATAATATTTGTAGCATTTGTTGAATAGAATATAGATCATATGTAATCTTTAGTAAAAGAAATAATTTTTCCAATATTTTATGAAATCTGTCGTTTTTGATTACATTACTTTTCGTACAGTATTCAGTTTGTATCTAGAATATGTATTAAGTTGTACAGATAATGTGTTAGCTGCAACAGAAAATGTATATTATTATTCTTGATTGTGAAGGGTGTTTGCATTTAACAGGTGAATTACTGTTACCACAGCAATTGCAATTTGTAAAATGTGTGCTAAGAAAAGTGACAGAAGTAGCACCATGTGCCTTTTCATATAAAATTGCTAAAAGCAGTGTGTTTTGGTAGGTATGATATATCACTATTTAAATGGAATTTTGTCGTGAAGTTACCATTTACTTTAAAATGTATTCAAACGCTTTTATAAATAACCCACTTGTCATCCATCCAGTGTTAATTCCTAAGATTTGGCGTACCCGCTAATAATTACCTCTACAGCGCAGTAATAGATGACCGGCACCGTATCTTGTTATTAAGGCCTGTTCGTTTGAATTGCTAACTTTGGTAAGTTTTGCCAGAAATAGCAAGTGTAGCGAATCAGCAAATAGATGTTTGAGCGGATAAATGTGATTTCATCAGCTATTATTGCTCAACACTTGAACCGTGAGTAAATATAGCTTGCTACTTCTGACATACAGCAGCTTGCTGGATGCAAACGAACGAGTGTCTAAAACACCTGTCAGCAGCTAAATTTCAAACGAACACACGGTAATTGACAAAAGTGATATCGAGCACTTCCAGCAACGCAAATGAACAGGCCTGTAAAGTGTTACCGCGTACTTTCCAGGCTTTGTATTGAACTTTCCCAGGTGATTCCTCCAGTATTTACGGTCTGTATACCAACTTTCGATTTTCCCCGTTCTGGAATTCTGTGATAAAACTTTCTGTTTCCGAGTTCAATCCAATGGCTGTTGGATAACCTAAGGTGATACTTGATGTCCAATTGGTATTCAGTAATGTTTTTGTAGAATATTCCAAGCACGATGTTTTGAGTATGAATGAACTTTATACAGTTTCTGCTATGAATTTTTGTATTTCACTTTTAATCGCCTTGGATTGCATTTAGTTGATAAGTCGAGGCAGCCTTTTCGGATTCGACAAAACGCAAACCGTTCTTTTCAGGTGACTCATGTTCTTCCATGAATATCGGTAATGGATCTACAGAACTCCCATCTTCCAAAATGCTATCACCTGATCTTTCAGATTCAACTGTGTCAAATGTTTGTATTCTAGTTACAATAAATTCATTCTAATGTTGCTCTTAATTGCTCTCATCTATCACTTGCTAGTATTGTAGATTATACTATTATTATTATGTATAGCTCGATCACAAAATGTCATTATTCAAATACTGTTATAATAGAAAAAATTTCAACACAAAACCTTGCAAACCTATAAGAAGTATGTGTGCTTATTTCTGCACAGATAGCCCTGTGTTCAAAATTCACTATATAAATAAACGGAGAATATCGCTTTAGTAAATAAAAGTTTTGCTTTAAAGCGAATTTTATTTCTCTAAAAAGTAGTATTGCTTTGATGCATTTCTTCGGAGTAATTAAATTCTCTTTAAAGAATTACACACATTTCCGCTAAAAAATTCACATTTAATTTGAAACAGATAGAAGCAAATAACTGAGGAACATTTTACACCGAAATAAGTAAGTACTTATGCATGTATTTTATCGATTTGGAAAAATGCTGAGATAAAACTAAAACAGACTACTTGAACCATTTTCCTATAAAGAAGTACAGCTAGCGCCGCATAATTTTATTTAAAGTATTTACACATGCAGACCATAACTGGGAATGAAGTTTAGGACGAATACAAACTAAATAAAATTAGTAAACACTAGTCTGAACATAGTACAGGTAAAAATACGGAGTTCTCAAACATTCGCAAAATCTACGAGCATCCGCTTCGAAGTGAATTTTTTTACTTTCATATGAGCTGGTTTGATTTTTCTTATTCTCCGCGACAAAATCTAAAATGAGCAAAAATATATACATTGGCTCGGCTTTACCACGATACACTTTTTGTATGTAATTTTCACCGCATCAAATAAATATTGCAATAGTAGATTGAAACATAATTTATATAATACAGAATTAGTAAATATTTAATTTAGAAAGAAAGCTTATTCTGACGAAGAATCGCGATATTTTTATCTCTGTACCTCTTTTCCTTTGGCTGCACTAATTGTAAATCTAATGGAAACTACGTTTTGAAATCTGAATCAGATAATTTGATATTTAAGATCGAATACAATATAAAGATTAAAAAACAATTGAAAATGACTGCGAATACAATCAACTGAATGATCACAAGTTACTAAGTTTTTAATGAATTAGGTACTACATAAATATTGCGAACGAAAACGAAACGATATTAACAAGTACGAGGAATCCATGATATTAATAATTGTGAAATAAGGATAACGTACATATGTATGTGCGTTGTGCAGATATGTTACTGACCCTCATGAAAGTAAATGTTTTCTTTTTGATATTAAAGTATGAATAATTAACAGTGCCTTGAACTTTTAATATACGGATTTCAAAAGAATTATGTTAGATGCCAGCGGAAATTACTATTCCGTCGTATAGAAATTTCAAAGACGAATGAAATTTTTCTACGCACACTCGACATTATTTCAATAAAAACTTGCTACATCGGAGTTGGTATTAGTATATAGTTATATTGTTATTAACAATATGCATGAATATTTATTACAAGAAATCGTATACACGGATTAATATTTTCTTTCCTAACGTGTTATACGTATTCGAATTACATATTGCGAATTAATGCCATGATTGGCACCAATTCACTGACCGTACATCACGTAAAATCTTTGAACCTATATCTTTATAATCAAAGCTGAGAGCGGTTTGATCTTATAACGTACCGTAGGTTTCCTAGCACCGAAGCATTATAGACGCTTTATTCGATGCTTTGTTCTTCCTTTCTTTCTTTTAAAGCTACAAAAATTTCATTATTATTTATTGAAATCCAAAAATCGGTATTAAAGTTAGATCAAATTACCATTTTTTTTGTTTATCAATTTTAAGTTAATACAGCTTTTATAAATATTTTATGTAAAGAGAATGGTAAATTTTGTCAATGTTATTTTGTGTTGCATTTGCAGTTTAGCTTTAAATTCAATGGGCCATTTGTTGCAGATATACAAAGAAAACAAATATTCTACATATAAACCTAAACGTTTCACTTTGGATGTATAATAGAACTATATCTTTTGTTCATTTGTTCTAGTTCGTAAAAGACATTATATAAATATCCCAGCCATAAGATCAATACCTACACTAGGTTGCAAAACCGAACCTATGTCTAGTTTTAATTCTTATCCGCGCTTCTTTTACATCATTTTGGTGCAGATAAGATATTACTATGTCTAGTATTATTTTCACAGATATCTGATATGTTGCTTAAACTAAATTATAAGATGTAGAATTATAGTAACTAATTTCTT
Organism: Holotrichia oblita; assembly: GCA_023690525.1. NCBI lineage: Eukaryota > Metazoa > Arthropoda > Insecta > Coleoptera > Scarabaeidae > Holotrichia > Holotrichia oblita. The sequence goes on from CM043017.1 coordinate 58,430,027, forward strand.
ACCATTGATGGTTGCAATTAGAGCGATTATCAACACTAGAAGAACCTGTAAAAATAGTCCAAGTCTATATAATATGTTAAACGTTTTAAATAAATTGTAAATATTACAAAATACAGTTGTATGAAATTACTAATTAGTTCTGTAGTTATAAATCAATATATGTATATACTATATAATTTATGTAATTATTTACCTTCATGATATTAGAGAAAAATGTTTACTGACTATAATTCTACTTAAGTCATCTTTTATAGCAAAATAAAACCTTGGACCTCCCTTTCAAATCAACGAGAAGAATTCTTGCATTGTTGTGTCCTCTTTACAAATATGTATGCGTACTGTGTGAACTAAGTTATTTTCTTGCAAAACATGTCTATAATTAATTATAAACTCTCTCGATGTTAATAACTATTAAGATTTTATTTGTTATTTTAAGAATTAGAAACATTGATTTCACCTCTTTATTTAGATTTTAAAGTCAAGTATTACAACATTTTGCACGCAAAATTTTGTCATATGGTGTCACTCTTGAAGTATTGGTTGTCAATATATGTATGTATATGCATATAATATGAGCCATTCTACCGATCCATAGGTTGTGTATAGCCAAATAAGATAAAATCTCTTGTGAAATATAATGTCTAACGTCGGTTTCATAAATACCTGAATACCTTCAATATAATTAAAGAAAAAATTATTTCTTGAATGGAAATGACTATAGTGTGAGAGGAAATTTGAAATAAACAATTTTTTGCCCACATAACGTTTGTTAGTGATAATAAACAGACAATCATTAACATAATATTAACATTGAATTAATTCATTCCTTTGCTAAATACGTGATTTATTAAGTCATTGCTTTTTTCATTCACTAGTCTATAATTGAATCACAATATTACTTTAATGATTCCTTGTTTATAAACCATATTCACAACATTTCCCCAAGAAATAATTGCATTCTTTTAAGTTTCTCACCAACAATTGATTTTACAACCTTAATCCTGTATATTCCTGTTTATTCCTATCAAATTACACACCTCTATAATAATATTCCGCGACCTATTCGTAAGTGTCGCTCACTTAGAACTTTTAGAAATGGCTATTTTAATCAATTGTTTATTTCGCAATTTAATTGAAAAGGGAACGGGGGTCCGGAAAGCGCGATAAGACTCGAACTCTGCCATTAACAAACTAATACTGGAACTAACTAATTTTGCAATTATCGTTAGGGTAGTTAACTTCTGTTACAAGTAGGTACGTGAGTTATATATTTACTCGTCTATAATGTGTTGCAATTTTCAAATTTGTAACCGACGGTAAAATTGAAAAGCAGGCTAACCTGAATTTCGCCCTATTTCTTATTATATTATGTGTCTACATCATCTATTGTAAATTTATTTTTGGTGCGATGAAATAAAGTTCTTTATTATTATTTGAATTACTGGCCCAGCGCACTCTCCCAGTCTTGATGAGACCAGCGACCATTCACCTACTCGGGGCAGAGTGCCAACGAGAAGGCTCTGATTAGGGTATTAGTTTTCTTTATTAACTTTTACAATATTTTTTACAGATACATGTTCAATTGAGTTATGTATTCAAAGAGGTCACATATGTTGCCGAGAACCGTCCTAATGCTACAGGTTTGTATGATGACCGATTTTTGCATGTTCTTGTAGATGGCGGTATTAAGGTTCAATTTTTCTATAGCACGGTGTAAGTTGTGCGGAATTTCACCAGTGACTCCTATGATGACTTATATCCACTTTATCTTGCTGCCACATATCCTTGATCTCTATTGCCAGTGGTAGATATTTTGTTATTTTTTCATTGTGTTTTCTTGACAAGTTTGCTTATTATTAGTATTATTATTTATTTAGGAGAAGTATTATTATTATTGCAGATGCTGCTCACTTAACGACCTGCCCGTTTAACGACCGCTCGGACATACGATCTCGACGCTCGAGAGTCTGCTTAGGGTATTCCCGACAACAAACAATTGTTTAGTGTGGGGAATACTCAAATACGTTTTATTTATGCGATTTCAGTCATTCAGTATTAACTATATGAAATATACGCAATATCAATTTATAATTTCGATAAATTTTTTGTTTGTTGTACTTATTTTACGCATAATTGTATATAAAGAATGTCATGAAAAGAAGGAATACGAGACCTGGAGGAAGCACTAGAAAAAGGAAAGCTATAGATTTTGAGACGAAAATGAAGATTATTAACGATTATGAAGCTGGCAAAAAAGAAATAACAAGTGACTTGCATTTGACGCATTCAATAATTTCAACAGGACAAGACTAAAGTAAAAGATGCAGTAAAATCATCGACAGGTTTTAAAGCTGTAATTACTAGGCAGCGGAAAGGTCTGATTCATGAAATGGAAAACTTACTCGCGAATTGATTTGATGATAAGATACAAAAAGGATGCTGATGAGCCTACTAATTATTCAGGCAAAGGCGCGAAGTATCTTTGAAGCTTTAAAGACACGCGAAGAATCGACAGAAACATTTACGACAAGCCATATGGATAGTTTCAACGGTTTCGTCGGAGATTTAATTTGCATAATAGGAGTATTTAGCGGCGAGGCAGCAAGCGCGGATGTAGAAGCAGCGGAAAAATTTATTGAGCAATTTTCCTTATATAACGCTCTGAAAACCCACGTGCATTGAAGCATGCTAATAAGGACACTCTTCCCGTTTACTATGGTGGAAACAACAAAGTATGGACGACGCAAGCATTATTTGAGAATTGGTTCCTCAACTGCTTCATACCCTCGGTTAAGCAATATTGTTTGGAAAAGAACTTGCCATTTAAAATTATCCTTCTGCTTGACAATGCACCTGGCCATCCCCAACATCTTGATGATTCACACCCAGATGTAAAGATAGTGTATCTGCCTTAAAACACAACCGCTATCCTACAGCCAATGGATCAGGGTACAATAGTTACGTTTAAATCGTACTATTTGCGCACAACGTTTTCCAAAGCCGTAACAACAACTGAAAGTAATGAAATAACGCTTCGTGATTTCTGCAAGTCATATAATATTTTAGAATGCATAAAGAACATCGAAACAGCTTGGGAAGAAGTGATAGAAAGGTGTATGCAGGGTGTATGGAAAAAATGTCAGAAAATGTTCATAAATAATTTAGATTTTGACGAAGACGAATACATACTAATGCTATACATATAGAGTAGTGGAACTTACTAACACACTTAATTTAGTAGCTGAAGTGTAGGATATTGAAGAACTAGTAGAATATGTTGAGGGAGAATTAACAAACGAAGATTTAATATAGTTGGAAACACAACGACTGCCGGAAGAGGAACCAGTAGAGGAAGGTGCGGATGAAATACAAAAGGTATTTACTGTAACGGGATTAGCTGATGTATTCTCCAACGTGAATGCGGCTCTACGAAAACTAGAAGATATGGATTCAAGTGTTGAACGGTTCACGAAAGTTGATCGGCAAATAAATGCAGCTTTACGGTGCTAATATAATTTATGATGAAAAAAAGAAAGTTACGAAGCAAACTACATTAACGACATTTTTCAAAAGCTACAACCAAGACTCCGGCCCTTGTAAATACTCCTATTGCTTCGCCGCCATTACCCTTATCAGGCTCCTCTATAGTAATTGATTGCTCTGGTGATAAGTCCGATGACGACCGCTGATGAACAACATTTTGGACCATCATAAATGGTTATATTCTTCGTTAGAATGAACTTACATTTGTTTAATACGTTATTTTTTTTAATTTCTGTATGTATTCTTATGTTCTGTATTATGTAAGAGATCCAATTTAAAACAAAAACTACAAGTTTCCTTTGAAGTTTTTTTATATTCAATAAAAACCACGTTAGAAAGCAGTGCTAAGTCCCGCGCAAATGCCGATCTGATAGAACCTCGCTTATCGACCAATTCTTTTACGACGTTGTCAGAACGGAACTTCGTCGTTAAGTGAGGAGTACCTGTATTAATCATATACGTCGTACACATACAAATACCGCGAAAGGCCGATTACGCATTCATTAGCGCCTAGCTAATAAAAGGAAAATTCATTGTCTTTTTGATGTCTTTGTAAATTGATCATTGACAGTGTCTTGTATTTCACTTAAGTGAATTGTGTGATACACAACATTACTGTTTATTATTATACTTAGTTAGTTATGTGAACTCAATGATACACAACATTCCAATTTGTTATCATTTATTGAACTGGCAATGTTACCAACCTCCTATAAGTACCAACCATGACATCCTTCCCTTTTAAGACATACATTCTACCTAAACATTACATAACATAGTCTTTACACCAAATGGGTTTAACAATTTTTCTTTTTTCTGTAACTACATTTTGATCGTTAGACTTATTTATATTTTGACTACTAACTGAATCATACTCAATCTCATTTTCGGTTTGTATGTTATTTGTGTTATTATTTTGAGGCGGTTCTTCTATTTCTACATCAGGTTTTTGTTCTACAAATGGTATGTTTGTCTTTTTTAAATGTGAAGAATTCCTTCTTAATACTCTCCCTGACTGGTCCTTAACTATGTATGATCTTGGAGCGTTATGCTTTTCTATTATCTTTCCTGGAATCCATATTTTGTTCTCTCGTAATGCCACAAGATCTCCTGACTCGAATTCCTTTCTTTCTTTCGCCCCTTTGTTGTAGTATTCTTTTTGTCGTGACTTGACTTCTTCTAATCCTATCTCTACATTCCTTTGTTCTTTGATCTTCAATAAATTTTCGTTGGTAGGTATAGCAGTCCTTAAAATTCTGTTGTTTAATAATTCAGACGGTGAGACTTTTAACCCTTTTACTGGCGTAGTTCTGTATTCTAACAGTGCTAATTCTATGTCAACTCCAGCTTCATCACATTTCCTCAGCATACCCTTGCATATGCCTACAGCTCTCTCAGCTAATCCATTAGACTTGGGATATCTAGGACTTGATGTACAAATATTGAAGTTCCATTCCTTTGCAAACTTCTTGAATTCATAGCTGCTATACGGCATATTGTCTGAGACTAATGTGTGTGGCACGCCAAATTTGCTAAAAATAATCTTTAATTGTTTTACTATGTCGCCGGCTGTTTTTGATTCCATTGGTACTAACTCAATCCAGTTACTATAATAGTCTACAACCACAAGATAAGACTTACATCTGTATTCTAAAACATCACTTCCAATTTTGGCAAAAGGAATATTTGGACGTTCATGAGGAATTAGTGGTTCTTTCATGTTTGCTCTACTGTACTTCAGGCAAATAGGACATTCTTCAATATACTTCTCAATGTCCGTGGTCATTCTGGGCCAATAAAATATTCTTCTCGCTCTAGCTTTGGTCTTCTCCATCCCAAAATGAACTTTGTGTAACTTTTGTAGCATTAAGTTTCTTAAATTAGTGGGTACAATAATTTTCTCATTTAAGAATAACAACCCATCTTTAAACGAAATATCATTTCGTAATTTCCAATAGCTTTGTATTTCTTTTCCTTTTATAGATTTTTTATATTCTGGCCACCCTTCACTACAATATCTGATGAGCTCCTTGAAAACAATATCATTTATAGTTTTCTGTTTTAATTCCTTTAATCTCTCATCCGATATGGGATATTCAAGTTCCATAGTATGCACAAACTCAAGCATTTCTGGATCTTCTTTACTTTGAGTTTTTAAATATAATCTAGAAAGTAAGTCAGCTACGTACATCAGCTTTCCAGGTAAGTATTTAATAGTTATATCGTATTTTAATAACTTTAGCCTTATTCTTTGTAAACGATTACTCAATTTACCTATTGGTTTACCCTGTATTGCTACTAAAGGTTTATGATCCGTGAATACATTTATCTTACGTCCATATACAAATTGATGTAACTTATTTAAAGCAAAAGAAATCGCTAGATATTCTTTCTCAATCTGCGCATACCTACGTTCTGTTGGTGTTAAGCTTCTTGAGCAAAATGCAATTGGTCTACCCTCTTGCAAAACACAACCTCCTAGACCATTTTGACTTGCATCTGCTTGTACTGTTATCGATAACTTAGGATCAAATATCTTAAGCGCTGTTATGTTAGCAATTAATGTCTTAATGTCATTGAAACATTTTGTATGTTCTTTATCCCATTTCCAGCTTACATTTGTTCTAATTAATGATCTCAGTGGTGCCGTTATTTCTGACAATTTGGGTAAGTATTTTATTAAATAGTTAACCATACCAAAAAATTTTAATAATTCAGGTTTATTCGTAGGTTCACTAAGATTTATTACAGCTTCTACATATTTAGGATCAGGTCTAACACCTTCACCCGCAAATATCTGACCAAGAAATTTAACGTGATCTACTTTGTACTGTAGTTTCTCTTTATTAAATTTTACTCCGTACATCTTAGCTCTTTGCATTACCTGCTCCATTATTTTGTCATGTTCATCTATATCTTTAGCAGCTACAATACAATCATCAAAATATATTCCTATATTTAAATCACCAAATATTTTCTCATTTAATCTTTGAAACACTTCTGGTGCAACACTTAGACCAAATGGTAATCTTTTGAACCTAAATTTTCCAAATGGAGTTATAAATGTACACAATAGACTACTTCGGTAATCTAATTCTATGTGGTAAAAACCTTCCTTCATATCTAGTACACTAAAAATTTGTTTTTCTTGTAATTTTAAAGCTAATTCGTCTACTGTAGGAATTGGAAATTGATCGCTTATGATTTGTTTATTTAACTGAACAGGGTCTAGACATATTCGAATGGATCCATTAGGCTTTTCTACTATTACTATGTTATTAATCCACTCTGTAGGCTCTTCCACCTTTGCTATTATATTTCTTTCTAACAAGTCATTTAAAGTGGTCTTTAATTTAGGTTTTATTGACTCAGGAACCCGTCTACATTTACTTGAAACAGGAATAGCATTATCCCTTAGAACAATTTTATACTTAAATGGAATTTTTCCTACACCTTCAAAAATGTCTTTATTCTTTTCTATAAAGCTTTGTTTATCGTCGTTTTTATTCTGACTGTTTATATCAATTGCATTAACCTTTTGAATGAGATTGAGTTTACAACATGTTTTTAAACCTAATATTGGAGTATTACATACATCTACTATAACAAATTTTATTTTGTAAGTTTTTTGCCTAACTTTACAATCTAATACTACAGCTCCTACAACTTTCATTTTATTATTACTGTATGCTACTATAGACATTTTCTCATTTATTATTTTTTCCTTACTGATATTCAGCTTATTAACCCAACCTATAGGTAGTACATTACACATTGCCCCGCTATCTAATTTACAAGGTACTATTTCATTACTTATTATTACATTTTCTATCCAAGCACTGTCTTTTTTATTACATATATCACCTATTACAATCGTGTCAATAAACAACTGATCATTTATCTCATCAACATTATGCAACCCACTTTCCTCATTTGTATTATGTATTGCATGCACATTCTTATTTCTAATATTATTATTTTTCTTTTTACAACCTACCGCAAAATGATTTGGTCCCTTACACAAATTACATGTTTTACCATATGCAAAACATTTACCTTTGATGTGTTCCAATCCACATTTAAAACATTTATATTTCTGTTTATTACCATTGTTATTTACATGCGTATCTTTCTTCTTAGTTTTCTGTATGGCACCTACCTCAATGTTTCGCTCTTGTAAAACTTTTATTTGTTGTTTACTTGCTTCGGCAGCTCGACATAACCTTTCGCAATCAGCTAGCGTTAGATCTGACATCCTTAGTAAACGTTCCTGTAAATTTGTGTCTCGAATTCCACTAACTATTCTATCTTTTGTTAACGAGTCTTCCAAATTTCCAAAAGCACACGCTTTAGCAAGGAGTTTTACATCTGTTATATAGTGGTCCATATCTTCATCTTCTTTTTGTATTCTTTGAAACCATTTATACCTATCGTATGTTTCATTCTTGAGTGGCTTACAGTATTTCTCGAATCTTTTAATTACAGTTTCATATTGTTTCTTCTCTTCTTCGGAAAGTTCAAACGTTTGAAATACATCTAGTGCTTGTTCACCTGCTATATTTAGAAAAATTGCGACTTTTGTTTCATCATCTTTTTTATCAAACCCTGTTGCCTTCATATATATTTTAAAACTGGTAAGGAACTTCTCATAATTTTTATTAATATGTTGATCAAACATTAAGTTTTTTGGCGGCTTAAATGATGCTACCTCCATCTTGTTTTATGTAACTTATTAATTCACTTTATTATACTTTTCCGTATTACTTCTGTTTTATTCAGTTTACACCTGACACCATGTCTTGTATTTCACTTAAGTGAATTGTGTGATACACAACATTACTGTTTATTATTATACTTAGTTAGTTATGTGAACTCAATGATACACAACATTCCAATTTGTTATCATTTATTGAACTGGCAATGTTACCAACCTCCTATAAGTACCAACCATGACAGACAGCGCTAACCAAATTAAAATTTTAGGATTAATTTTTTATTTTTCTTCTACCTGGTAGTATTTAATAGTTAAACCATTGCCCGTGTTCAGTTAGCGCATTGCTAAGTTACCGATAGGTACCAGTTAGTGAAACAGTACGTATTTTTTCGCGAGAGACCGTGTTATCAACAATCTTCAGCGGTAACGTGACCGGAACGTTTTGGCGAGATATATTAGTCAGGGTAGTCACAGCTATGACGTCACAGTTTGTAACTGTTGAACAACGTTTGTTACCGTCCTCGAGAGGTATGTTATCAGCGGTATAACCATGGATGTATTATATATGGATAGCGCCTAATATACTAAACAAGCGCAGCGCATTGACTCCAACATTAGAGTGAGAGGTTGCACAAGTGAGATAGAGCTAGAATAGGAAAAGGATTCATATACGCCCATAAGATTTACATTGTTATTTTGGTTTCGTTTAGGTATTTATCCGTTTATCTCGTTTAATATTGATCGGATACCGACTTAAATATATGAAATGCGTAGCGGAATAAATAGAGAATAACTTGTAGTTTGGTTTTTATTATAGATACCTAAGTAAATACTATTAAATATATTAAGAAAGCCCATCAGTGCGTTTCCCCATATAGGTATGAAATATATGTTAAATCTTCGGCACAAATAATATATAACACTTACCTTTTAGCGTTATATGGGTAAGGTGGTGCATAAAAAAAAATTCGTAAGCAAGATTTTCCCAATATATTAAATGAAATTGATTTTTAAAGTGATTTATGGGATATTCATAATCTTTGTGCCAAAAATCACAAAACCGTTTTCAATATCTTTGTCTCAGGTATTGGCGCGTGAAATATACAATTACCATAAACTAAAGGAATACATAAAATTCGTATAATGAGCATGAAATAAACTAAATTAAAAATTAATTCTTATTAACAAAGAACAAAAATGTATTGCTCAAATTTAAACAAACATTAAAATATTAATTTATTAAAACTTAAACTAATACAAAATTATTTATTGGTGTTTAAATATTACCATCTTTGTATGCATCGGCCTAATTCTTACGCCTCCTGCATTAATGGTGTTATTGTAGTGATGCAATCTCAAAATGAAATAATTGTGTAAAATTAGTTTAATTAATTGGTAATGGTGCGAATTTAATGATTGTTGTTCATAAAAGTGATTCTGCAAGTTTTTAAAATAATATAACGCTAAAAGGTAAGTATTATATATTATTTGTGCGGAGGATTTAACATATATTTCATACCTATATGGGGAAACGCATTGATGGGCTTTCTTAATATATTTAATAGTATTTACTTAGGTATCTATAATAAAAACCTAACTACAAGTTATTCTCTATTTATTCCGCTACGCATTTCATATATTTAAGTCGGTATCCGATCAATATTAAACGAGATAAACGGATAAATACCTAAACGAAACCAAAATAACAATGTAAATCTTATGGGCGTATATGAATCCTTTGCCTATTCTAGCTCTATCTCACTTGTGCAACCTCTCACTTTAATGTTAGAGTCAATCCGTGAACAGAATGCGCTATCCATATAATAATACATCCATGGGTATAACCTATCTATAACCTAAAAGAAAACCAGATGAAAACGGCGGCTAGTGATGAAGCTAAACACGAAACAGTGCAAATAATAATGAACGATGGAGGTATAGATTATGTGGTGCAAACAGACATGAAAACGGCAAAAATGTTACTAAATGGTGATGATTAAATAACATTAATAAACTTTAATTTTTATTTTCTACGATATGTTCTTTAGTTGCCGATGCATTACTTGAATGAAACATGTGTTATTATTATTATTTATCTAGTATAAACAATAATTTTATCCTACTTTTGTTATACTTGTTGCTTCTAGGTTGCTGTCAATTAAATCACGTACCAGTTTACAAACGTCAAAATGTTTTGAATTTTATGTTTTCTGTCACTGGGTAACTGAAACGAAATAAAACGGAATACTTTACATTAAAAACTTGTTTGTGTATACGGACTTGTAAAGAAAGTTTGTATATATGCGTTCTGACGAATTGCGCATGCGCGACTTGAAGCTTTTTCATACTTGTCAAGAAAAATACTGCATGTACCAGTTTTACTTGTACAGTTTCGAATAAAAATTAAATTAAATTGTCGATTTATTATGTGTTTAGAGCGGTCTTTATGAAATCGTCTACGCATTTCGCAGTGGCGCCGAGTTGTCCCAGCGCCAAGTTGTCTCGTCGCTAAGTTGTCTCCCGCCAAGTCGGCCGCGCGAAGTTGTCCCATTCCGTGTAGCTTTAAGGTGGGCACAATACCATAGACGATTCGTAACAGATGATCACGTAAAAAAATGGCCGATTTAAAACATCTAGCAGTATATAGAGGACTCTACTAATATCAATCTCAACAAATATATTAAATTAGCTAAAATCAGTTTCGAAATATACATCTCCGCTTCCACGGTTGCGTACCTACCTATCAGGTAATAGAAAATGTTGAGAATGTAATCGTACGATGTGTATTGCCTTCGCGTATTATAGATACCATAAACTTGTTGCAATTAATTATAAATATCTACAATATAATCGACGGTTTTAGCCGTTTCTTTGATACTGTAAATACTGTTAAACCATTTAATTTAATTAAATTAACAAAGCAAAGTATTATTTCTTTTATTTTACAATATTTGTATTTCAGATTTTCATTACATGGATCTATAACGTAAGTGTAGAATATAAACTATTCTCAAGCTGTAAGAAATGATCGGTTTTGTACTTCCAGCAAAAAAATGCAAATATCTCGTTTAGACTACGTTTTACAAGAAATGTGTATTATGCATATACTATGTATGTAAGTACATAAAGTACTACTAAATAGGTATATGGATAATTTTATATTTCACCTATGTTAAAATTTACCGAAAGTATCAAAGGAAGGAAAATACAACATTCTGTATTGTCTTTCCCTCAATGGACCTACTAAAGCAAATGTACGCGGATACGGGCAGACGGGTATGATATTCGCGATAAATACAAACTTTTTTATTAGGAACAAAATAAATAACTCTGCCAAATTAAATTTTATTTATTATTTTATATTTAAATAGCATACATTGGATATACATATGTCAGTCTGGCATACAATGACGAACACATATGTATGTAAAATAAACTTTCAACGTATTTTTCTTTGATATCTTGAGTGATGGCACAGCCCTGCTTTGAAGAGAGGATTACTTAACTTCCGTATGTGGACCATTGAATTGGCAATTTATATGCACTTTAACGGAATGTAGACGTTTTACTGAGTTCAATACGAACCCCTTGTTTGCGGAAATCAGTCTAAGATACCTAAAAATCGATCTAAAAAGTGCTATTTCTAGGTTTTGTTTCGCTAGTGTTTTGACATTTCTGTGAGGATTTTCAGTTGATCCAGTCAGAATTACGAAATATCGAGCGGCAATTTTAAAAAACGTCGTTGAGGAATATAAAAATAATAATCATTTTTGATTTTGCAGTATCTTTTAATACAATTAATAAGTATATTTCAGTGACTAAAAAACATCTCTTCTTTTGTGTTTTATTAAATTTAAACAGCGAAATTTGATGTTAAGGCATAAAATTTATTTTTAAAATAATTATTTACGTGTCATATACACAATTAAATGTGTAAGTTAATATTAAGAAAAAAATTATGAATATTTACATACTATTTTGGCTAAATTTGAAGATATTTTTAATATTAGATTTAACATTTTGTCAAGTGTCTCTTAATTGTTATTAATTGCAATGCATCGATTTCATTTATAAAAAAATGTTCTTTGCTTATGCCCGGTAACCATGGTGACTATGACTGTTATGCACCTAGATTATTTGAAGTTACAATGTTGGTAGCAGTCTGGACGCGGACGATGTGAATCAAATGTGAATATCGCATGCGGTTGTTGGAACTTGTCATCATCTTCGAACGTTTCTCTTATTAAAAATGTGGACGAAAGATTTGAGGAAGTTAAAAAACTTCAATTTTAACAAGTTATCAACGTTTTGGGAACAACGCGGACATGGGGAACTTTCGTAGTTCATGCACTGGATAAGCCACTAAATATTTGAAAAAATGGGCGTGATTTAGTTCGCGCCGCGCATGTCGATTAGCGATTTTTTCCTAATTGCAACCGGTCCATTAAAACTAAACTAGAATTCTTTAGATACGTTCCTATTTTATATAATGTATTTGCACTAAATTTAATAGAATACACGAGGAGATATGTTTTTTAGTTGCTGAAATCTTTCAGTATTAAAAGATACTACAAAATATAAATGACTATTTTTTCATTCCCAAACGACGTTTTAAATTACCGCTCGATCTTTCATAATTCTGACTGGATGAGCTGAAAATCCTCGCAGAAATGTCAAAACACCAGTGAAACATAACTTAGAAATAGCACTTTTTACATCGCTTTTTCCTAGACTGATCTCCGCAAAAAAGGGGGGTCATTTTGAACTCAGTAAAACGTGTACTTTCCGTTAAACTGCATATAAATTGTCAATTCAGTGGTCGACATACGGAAGTTTAGCCAAGGTAAAAAATAAATACACACGTTTTCACATATTTATTCTAAAACTGTAAAAAATCAAGGTGTCAAAAACCATTTTTGTAAACAAGAAATCTGGAAAGAAAGGTGACGCGTGCGCATTGAAGCCTTGGTATACTCGAAGATTAGATATGCAGCTGCATACAGTGCTATCACGGTTTGATTTCGGATATTGTGAAGATCAAGTACCCATATAATAATACAATTCTTCGGTGTAGCGGGTGTAAGGTATTTTGAACGCTACCTCACTGCTTAACATCTGGGTGCCGATTCTCGAGTCGAGAGAACGCAAATTTCGAGAGAATAGCGGAGGGGATTCTCCTGAAATCAGAAACTTCGTATTCTCGAAAGTTAGTGCTCGTTCCCTTCCCAGCAAACAAAATTCAAATTTCGCGCAATTATTTTTAGTAACTACAACATAATCGTATAAAAAGAACTATTAATCTGAAACAAATTTACAGGTCATTTCATGTTTCAGCGTTGAAGTTACTAAAAATAATTGCGCGAAATTTGAATTTTGTTTGCTGCGATTCTCTTAAAAGTTGTGCAATCACGCTTCTCCTGGTACGGACCGAGAGAACAGACACAAACTTAGGAGACGCAAGCGTAATAGGTACAAGTGTATTTGTTGTGCGGTTTTAAGGTTATTTTGTAATATTTTGTATTTGGTATTGTGGTATTAATAAGCAGTGATAAGCACGATGGACGAAGATGAGGTATGGATGGCAAATCAGATTTTGGATAATGTATTGGAAGCAGAGGAAGCTAATCAGCGTCCACAGCGCCGCTTTTATAACAAAGATAATGCCTTTAATTTACCGGAAGAGCAATTTATAAAGCTATTCCGTCGAAACAAAGAGGCCGTAAGACGTATTATAAATATTGCTTCTACAAATATTCATGAATGTTTGAATGTGAATGTAGGGGAAAACGTTCCCCGTTGAAGAGCCTCATTCTGCTCCATAAAATCAACTAATGTTTCCTTCTGAATTTTGGTTATGGGACCACTCCGTGTCACGTTTTTAATCATTTTAAAAAGAAAAGTGCGAAGAAAAGTCACCTGTCATGTATTCAATAATAAATGTGAAGTTTGGCGCAATCGGTCAAATGATCTAATATACTCCGATGTGTAACGAACAAAGCTCGTCGTGTCACATCCCATCTCATGTGTTCGAGAATAGCGTTATTGGCTATTGAGAGAACGCACGTAGGAGTATGATCTATCCCTTCTCTCGAGGTGAATGATCACTTCTCTTACTTTCGAGAATCGGCACCCTGCAGCATATTTCCTGGTTTCAATAAACATAATAGTGTATATCAAACTTGTCTTATTTTCCTACAAAAAAATATATTTTTCAACGAAATACACAAACATTTTAATTTCTTTGTAACGTTTGTTTTTTAAAAATGAACAAATTTTCTATTTCATCCATAATACATTTAAAAGTTTGTTGTATTTGATATTTATTTCTTACTATATGTATAATTTATGCAGAACGAAATAAATTATTTTTAGTACAGGTAAACTTTCAAATACATACATACACAACCTTGCATAAAATTATGTAAACAATTTTGGATTTAATCTTTTTGTGTTTTCTCATAAGATTTTGTTTGCACTAAATAGAAAATTTGATAACTTGAGTTATGATTTTTTTCAACTTACCCTTATAAACATTGTTTTTGGCAGCGACATAGAGAACATAGTGGGCAGCGATTACTAAAATATTTTCTTTGTCTTATTTCCTAAATTTATCAAATTAGGCAACCTAATACGCACAATCAATTATCGACATCTTACAGACAAGTGCCAAAGTTAATTTGGCAGATATTAATCATATAACTTGTTGTAGCTACTGACATAGCTTTTGCAAAAACGAATGCTTTATTTACAATTTTCGCAATTTGGCATTCATCTACGATTTTTTCCTTATATTCTAAATGCAAAATTATTTCAATTCATTGCTATTTACTCGTTGTTTGAAATAAATTTTGACGTTATTTTTACAAACAAAATAGCTTAGTCCCTCCGGAGGCATCATATCGTCATGTTTAATACAAAATATACAATTAATTCTTTCTAAATCGGCCAAAAGCTATAAAAGTTTAATTCAGTTACCGACTGAGGAATCGGGATAGAGTCTAATTTGATTGGTTGACGGCAGGTTGACGTTACGCATAGACGTTACGTAAGATACCTACATAAAATTCCAATTTTGCAGAAAATTTCGTAACCATTTACGGTTACGGCTCCAATATTTACGTTTACGTACAATTGCGGCGATACATCTCATAAGAGTATACAATATGAATTTTGTCACACGTTTTACGTTTCTCTATTGTGCAACAGCCTTTATCAAGGCTCTGTTGCCATCCCCCGAGTCCCGAGTCCGAGTGATAGTTTCCCTTATTTTTATAGCAAGCTCGTCGAAAGATTGAACAGACGTTCTAAAATGATTAAAGAATTTTTGTGGATTTTCTCTTAACTTTATGTACAAGTTTCGGAAGGCGCCATCGATATAGCGTGTTCTATTATAATAGGATGGACAGCCCACCGTCTTTGTCTTCTTTGCTTTTTGCAATATATTAATAAATAATATAACACGCACGGATCCATTCTATTTATTTTGTCTGACAACACTGTACTAATAGATCTACCAGCCGCACGAACGGTTACAACTTGCATAAAAAGGTAGTGACGGCACCACACCGAAACGCCGAACGTTGTGCCGTTCGACTGCAAATCGCACAACCGAACGTGCATAAAGGAGGCCTAATACCGTGCAACGCATACAAGATTCCGTTAACGTATAATGAAATCTTTCCACTATATTCCATATAGGATTTTGAATTGGTACGACCGTAATATATAAGTTTATTTTGTGTAATTTACAAAACTCTATCAACAGCGTATTGTCAAATTCTTCTATTCTATTATTATGTGAGGTAATCTGTGATGACTCGTAAATTTGATAAAAACTATTTATTATTGTATTGACATTTTTTAAATAAATCGATGTACCTGTAACTGTTAAAATGGCCGCGTCTAAGGAAATTTTCCATGTCGCAAATAACAACCGAAAACAGATTTGGTAATAGTTTGATGCAGTAGTAGTATTAAAAAAATAATAACAAATATTTCGAAAACGGAAGTAGTACAAAACTTACGGTTTGCAGCACAAAACACTACAAACCTACCACAACATTTTGGCGCTAATAAATGTAGATTTCGTTGATCGGGGTGCTGGCATGTCAACGGCACCTTCAAAAGAAGCGCAAATATCTCGAGAAGGGAACCAGCACAAAACTTTGTGCTACCTAAAAATTTGATTTGTCATTGTGGGGACTGGCCGTTAACTTATTCAGGGCCGCTAGCTGTTTGAACGCCCGCGTGCAATACCGATTAGGCCGCCCTTGTACAATTGTAGACATGCAAATTATGACAATGTTTTGTTATGAGGGCTTCCGGGTTTTGAGCGCGTAGTAAAGTACATATATACAATACAAAATATTGTATTGTATGTATATATGTACTTTACTATGACGCGGTCAAAACCCGGAAGCCCTCATAACAGAGACTCAGACCGTGGAAGCCTTCGATATCATATGATAATGTTTTGTTTTCCTTTCGATATGTTTTTGTCGCCGATGCCGCCCTCTTGAAAGTGCCGCCCTTCTGCCCCTTGTACAGTGGCGGAATTAAAAAAGCGTACACTCAAAATGCCACACATTAAACCGTTCTTTATTTGGCAGCTTACGTCAAATATATTAATTGCAAATAATTTGTCAAAGTAGTAGAAGACAATAATACCAAATTTGAGTTTGCTTCAGAAAACACAAATAATTACATTACTAGAGGAAGGATGGTCAATCAGAGCATTGGCTCAAAGATTTAAAGTGAATAAAAGTACCATACTGAGGGTGAAAAGAAAATGGCAGCAAGAAAGAGTTGTTCAAAGAAAAAATGGATCCGGTCGGAAAAGGGTAACAACTCCTGAAGACGATGAAAATCTCATCCAGTTTTTGAGGAATAATCCATTAGAGTCGGTAGTGACTGCAATTAATAGAACGAATTTTCCTGGACACGTCCGTACTGCCCGAAATAGAGTGAGACAGGATTCCGAGCTGAGAAATAGAGTAGCTGCAAAGAAGCCTTTCCTAACTGCAGATAATAAAAATCAGAGAATAGGTTTTGCATTAGAATTTCTACCGGGTGATTTAAATTTCTGGGAAACCGTTATTTTTACTGATGCGAAAGTCTTCCAGTCTTCGTACAATGGTTGCGTTCGAGTGTACAGACCGCCAAATTCGAGATACAATGAGGCTTATACAAGCAAATCTCGAAAGAGTGGCAGATTTTCGGTCAATGTTTGGGCCTGGATTAATATGCAAGGGCCAGGCATTTGCTGGATGATTGAGGGTCGGTTTACTAGTGCAAATTATATTGCAATTCTCGAAAATATTTTTCTGCCGTCGTCAGAAATTATGTTTCCTGAAAGAAACTTTATATTTCAAGATGACAATTGTCCCGTTCATAGATCTAGAACTGTTCAGAACTGGTTTCAAGAAAATAACGTAACTCGTTTACCATGGTCCTCTAAAAGCCCGGACTTAAACCCTATTGAAAACATATGGGGTTTTATTGTGAAAAAAATGTATGACGTCAATTTTATACCTGCAAATGTCCAAGAATTATCTGATAAAATCGAGGAAATCTGGAATGAGCTTTTGCCAGACTACATCCGATCTTGTATCATCTCAATGCCTAAACGGTTGCAGGGTGTAGTGGCAAATAATGGAGCAGCTGTAAAGAACTAAGTGTTATTTCTTCTATACTACGTGTTAATTTTATTATAAGTTTTTACTTTACCTTAATAAAGTTCATGATTAATTAATTTTTCCTTAGGATATAAAATAGTGGCTTTCGATTTGTCCATAAGGGTTACTCGGGAACAGCTCCGGAGCTACTCGTGTGCGTGTACAGTGAACTAACTCAGTACAGTTCAGGTACAGATAAAGTGTAAACAAATAAAGGGTGGTGGGGTGGCGGCCATGTAATCACAGATGTAACATAACCTTTCAAGTTTTCGTTTTGTTTACATTTCATTCAAATTGTCAACACTTTTTTGTAAACAAACGCAAGTACGCATGCGGGAGCATATCGCCCCAGCCGAAAGGTTGGTCCACCAGGGGTGAAGGGAAGCAGAAACGGGGCTGTACAAGTGCGAGTCACATGGCAAAATAGAACGACAGATAGGTGACTCGGAACAGCTCCCGAGCTGTACGGTGTACAAATCGAAAGCCACTAATATCAAGGCAGAAATATTAAGCACACAAACGAGTTTCTAATTTAATTAAATTATATGTGTAATTATTCTTTTTTTTTTCTATGAATACCAATAATGTGATGATCTTGCCATATGATTTTACTAATTCATTATCAAAGCAATATGATAAAGAACAAATCAGATTAGGCAAAACTGACACAAAGCGATCTCACGAGTTGTACGCTTTTTTTAATTCCGCCACTGTACAATTGTAGACATGCAAATTATTACAATGTTTTGTTTTCCTTTCGATATGATTTTGTCGCCGATGCCGCCTCCTTGAAAATGCTGCCCTTGTGCGGTGCACGCCCACTTGTAGGTACACTTTGACGACACTTTTACCTAATACGAAAACCTACTCATATATTTTGATTTTAAATGAGCCGCTATTAATCTCTATTCAAATTACTTAGTTAAAAGCTCACTAGATGACATCTTCCTAACAAACAACAGTAGAAGTTGTTCAGCTAATGCCCGCCTTATTTCATCTCTTTGCTAGGAATTGTGTTTCTTTTTTATAACCTATAAACAAGTACGTTTGAAAGTAATTTGTAAACTTATGCGTATTTTAAAAGATTGTCTACTGAAAATATAAGACTTTATTAAAAGTCAGTGACATCAAGATTATGCATAATGAATTAATTTCGATAGCACAGTAATCCAGTCTACATAACTCCCTCACAACTATAATAAGGCAAAATGATACAAACTGCCCCAACCGCAGTGGATATTCTGGTAAAATATACTTTAACAAGTCATGTTTTTTGCGACTTTTGTTAATATCTGTTGTAGGATTTCCAATTTAAACTGCAATGTCGATTGAAAATATTTGATTCTAAAGATGTTCTGATATCGAATAAGCAGTGCAATCTTGTTGCAGTTGCTAGTAGATATGGCTTGCTATTTGTTGGTTCAAATGATTCTCTTTTCCAAGGTAAGTATCAGCTGAATTAGGTTTTTTTTTTATAATAAAATAATATTTCAGTTATTGAACTTCAGCATATTCGAAAATATAATTCTAAAGATGAGGTAGGTGATTACCCTAGAAGAAACATAATTTTACCTTCTAATCCTTTACATATATCAGTAAATTGTGATTGTACTAAATTATGTGTAGTTGTGAAAGATGACTGTGCTAAAGCTATTATATATGATTTGGCATCATTTTTACAGAAGGTAGGTATATTTTTTTCTAATAGTTTTTGTTGCTTAATCAAAGTCGGTTATTTCAGAATATTTCAATTGTACAAGAAGTTCGCTTATCAATTAATGCTGATGTGGATATATTAGAACTTGTTTGGAATCCTACTGTAGCATCATTGTATGCTGTCTCTAAGAGTGATGGATCCTTAGGTAAAGCGAAATTATCACTTAATTTTAAGATTTAAAAAATTATAAAATGTTTTCTTTACTCTTATTTTTCAAAAAGGTTTGTAATTTTCAAGGAAAACTAGAATCATTAAAGAAATTTATTTTAAAAGTTATTTACAAAGTCAACAGTTGGCCATAAATTTCAATAGGGTAAACAGCTTAAAAAAAGTACGTAGTATGCAACTTTGGTTAATTTGGTATTATTTTTTAGAAATTGTTAAAAATTATTACTATTTTCTCTAATACATGAATTTAATCTTCATCAAATAACAGCTGATCGGTTCTTATAAGGCATTTATCTATAATGTGATTTCATGATTCTTGGTATACAATTGATGAAGAATATATTAACTGCTTTACCATTATTGCAGTGTTGTGATCATACAGGCAATCGTTTCCTTGTACCATCTATTTGTACTATATTAATAATTTAAAGTGTTACAATAGTAAAAATAAAATGTGGCAGCGCTCTAGCATGCATAAACTCATTTTCTGCTTCAAGTGTCGTTTAGAAAATTGTGCTATATACTGTTCTAGCAATATAAAGCCCTTCATGCATTACAGCATTAGTACAGACAGCGATGTGTAATAGGAATTGTTTACTTAAAAAAAAAAAAACCATTCTTTTGAAGTATGTACAGTTTGTGTATTAAGTAATGTCTTCGCTTTTGAAGAGTATATCAAACTTTCTTCCGCTCACGCCGATTCGGTCGTTTTCGTTCGGTCGAGATATTCATATGTACAGTGGCGGGATCATAAAGCGGGACATGTCTTATATTCAAATGCTCTGTTATTTTGGTACTGTAAGTTGGACGTAGTTTTTGACATTAATTGTCATGTCAATTCATTGACAAATAATAAATTAATAGCAGTTAAGTCATGTATAATCACGTTAATGAAAATACACGAGCAAGGATAATAGAAGGGTTAGAAAATGGATGGTCATATCGTCAGATTGGGACAAAATTTGGTGTTGGCAAAAGCACTATAGGAAGGATAAAAAAACGATGGAATGAAGAACATGTTGTAAAGCGGAGAGACTGTACTGGACGAAAAAGATGCACAACTGAAAATGATGATGCTTCACTTTTAAATTTTCTTAGAGATAATCCATTTGAAGCTGCAGTGTCGGCATGCGAATATGTAAATTTTCCTGGATAAGTATGGACGGCTCGAAAACGGATAAAATGCAGTGAAATATCGAATTATTCTGCCGCACGGAAACCATATTTATCACAGGAAAATATTCAACAGAGGATTGCATATGCACAAGAATTTTTAAATAAAAACAATGACTTTTGGAAAAAGGTCATATTTTCTGATGAAAAGGTGTTTCAGTCCTTTAACAATGGACCTATGCGTGTGTATCGACCAAGAAATAGTCGCTATGATGAACGATATACCCTGAATATACAAAGTAGTGGACGTTTTTCTGCGAATATGTGGGGATGGATTAGTTACCGAGGAGCAGGTATCTGTTGGAATATTGATGAAAGATTAACTGGCCAAGTATATGTTAATATTTTGGAAAATATAATGCTCCCATCAGTAGAAAATTGGTACCCTAACCGTAATAAATATGTATTCCAACAGGATAATTCTCCTATTCACAAATCACGGGTTGTTCAAGAATGGCTAAATCAAAATAATGTTAATGTGTTACCTTGGCCATCAAAAAGTCCCGATATTAATCCCTTAGAAAATGTTTGGGGTAAATTAATGAAAGACATATATAGACATAATGTAAGACCAAGAAACAAAGACGAATTAGTAACTCTTATTCAAGACGCATGGGACGACATTGAGGAAGGATTTATACAAAATTTAATAAACTCAATGCCGAGGCGACTGTCTGCAGTTTTGAGATCAGATGGTCAAATAACTAAATATTAAAATATATATACCTATCTAATTTATATACCTACAATAAAATATGTAATTGATAGTTAAATTGCACTTATTTGTAACGAAATACACATTTTTGCAAGTTTTTTAGCGCTTATTAGTGATAGATAACCTTGGTTACAAACATCCCTTTGTATCAAAAAATCATATACAGACAAAACGCGCTTAATGCGAATATACAAAATTATATGATTGGCGCTTTACGATAGGAGAAATTAGTGGGGGGCTGTTAACTACATATTGAAGGATGATTGATTGAAGGAATACATAGAGGTGGTATAGACTGTCTACGTTTATTTTTGTATAGTGATTGTCCATTTTTTAAGTTTGCATTTAACTATGTATTTTTAAATATAATAAGGTATTCAATAGGTTTTTTTGAGTGCTTTACAATAGTTTGTTTTATTGATGAATGAGTTTTGTAGAAAAAGCAAGAAATAAGAATAACATGTACGTAAACTCAATTTTTACATAAGAAAAATATCCTAAATTAAAATGAACGGAATATTAAAACAGAAACACTGAATATAAACACTCAAGATAATAAATGTTCAAAGCGTCCTCCTCCAGCTTCCAAACAGCAAGCAAGTCTATCATAAAAATTGCGCCTTACATTTATCAACATATCGGGTGTGATTGACTGCAAACAATTTCGAATTTTAATTTTGAGATCATCTAAAGTATGTGCTCTTTCGTCTTCAAAACGGTAAATCTGCGACTTTACGTATCCCCATAAAAAGAAATCATTTACTGCCAGATCGGGAGATCTGGCGGGCCAAGCGATTGTACCATTTTTTGAAATTATACGATCACCAAATGTATTCTGTAAGATCCTCAGCGCAATTCTGCTTTGATGTGCAGGGTAGCCGTCATGCTGGAATCAAACGTCTCCTATTACAACATTAGGTCTCGCGTGAATAGCAGGAATAATATTATTTTGCAGTAATTGCAAATATGTTTCTACATTTAGTATGGCGTCAATGAAAAACGGGCCAATTATATTATTTCCTAATATCCCAGTCCAAACATTTAATTTTTGCGGATATTGTGTATGAGCGTTGTATGTAATGTGTTTATTTAATCGCGATCAATATCTTACTTGTGCAGAATTATGGTGTCCATGTAACACAAAGGTAGATTCGTCTGTAAATAAAATATTAGAAACAAAATTCCCATTTCGTCCCGACATTTCAATGATAACGGCGCAAAACTCCATAAGTCGTAAGCAGGAAATATTTCATTAGTTTTGTTAATGCGATAGGAATGGAATTTATTCTTTTTTAATATCTTTCTTACAGTTGTAGATCCAACACCAATTTGTTGAGCTATTTGTGTTGAGGTTAAACGGCAATTTTCTTCGGCAGCGGCACATATCCTAATGTCACGATCAAGTATATCATTTCTCCTTGCCCTTTTATGGAGGGTAGGTGAAACACAACCCAATTGTTCGAAATTTTCCTTTATACGGTGAATTGTACTTAAAGAAGGTATTGGCCGATTTTCAAATGAATCAACAAACATGCGAATAATTTCTGCAAACGAGTGCCCTCCATAAAACCATTTCACTATCTGTACTTTTTCTGCAGTAGAATACTTCATACTTAAATTAAAAATACTATAAATGATAACTTGAAAGTATTTTGTGACCACAATTTGACAGACTTCAAAATAACACAGCTGACATAAGTGAATGTGACTTATCGTGCGACCAATCTACTTACATCCCCACTTTATTCCCGTCTTTCTATATATTCCTACCTTGCGCGTTTTCACTGTATGTAATACTTCTATATTGCGGGTCCCCTATAACAAGCCATCTATGCAGTGTTCGCCAACAAAGAGTGATGGAAGAGGGGGTTCCTTGTGTTACAACGTTCTGAGGTCTTTATACGCAGACGCAATGCGCTTGTTTGGAGGCAAATTTAATTGGAATAAGATTGTTCATTGCCATAATTGTAATAGGTATATTTTACAAATTATCTACATGTGATAATTAAACTACAATTCTCTTAAAATTTTAACAAAAACATACAAAATTAGTGTCTAGACTAAACTATCGCATTGTTGCTCTACTAAAAGTACACAAATGTGCCCCAGTTGTATATTTCAAGATTTTAACAAAAGTATCTTCATGACAAAAAAAGCTTTTGTTGAATCTGTATTATTTTGCAATCTTTATTTAATTTAATGCATTTAAATAATTGTTTTGCAGCTCATAACAGTGAAAAAAAATGAACCTATTTTATTGCACATCTTCTATTGACCTACTAAATAGATTTAAACATTTTCTTTTAGTATAGCAAGTGTTTGAATGTTTTGATTTTACAAATAGTTCTAGCAATAGAAATTGAACAAATTATTGGTGAAACATACAAATGTGATAAAGTTATAACTATCGGACTGGGTAAAATAAAATACATATTTGTATCCCGTATCACGTTTTATTGGTTTTTAAATAAAATTAGGCGATTATAATTATTTTCGTCGAATATTTACATCTTTTGAAGAAATTAAACGAACTTCGTGGAACGACTAACCTACAACATGAACATATGATTGATCACGCGCTTTCACTTTTGTTCCCACCAATGATTCACGCGATTTCATTGGTGGACATGACGGGCATGCGTAAATAGACGCTAGAACGTTAGTTTGAGAGGATCGATGTAGTTATCTCGCTTTGATGTCTGAATTTCTTCAGGACTACCCGCAATATAGAAGTATTACATATATGCAAAAAATCTAGTTTACACGAATACAGTATAACTGTCCCGCTTTATGATCCCGCCACTGTACATCTTAAGGGCCATTTACGAACGGGCATGAGTGGAAGAAAGTTTGATAAGCACTTTGAAGCGGAAGACATTACTTAATATACAAGCTGTAAATCGATCAATACTTTATAGTATTTGTTGACTCTGTCAAAGAGCAAAAATATCCAAGTCGGATAATGTAAATAAATGTAAACATTACATAAAAAAACTTGTAGAAGATAAATGTAATTTATTTGCCTAGAAGAAGTATGAAAAAAGGTTACAAATGTAAAAGCAATTTTACAAGAAAATCGTTGAATACAATACCAATTAGTACATAAGATCTTAGTATCATCTTTGGTTATGTTTCTTTGCAGTAACAGCATCTACTCTGAGTAGAGGCAAAATTACAAGATATTTACACAATCAGATGTGCAATAACTTTTATTTTGCACTTTTTGCAGCTTTACTTGCATATGGTCATTGCTCCATTATTGTCAGTAAAACTACCTAACGCATTTACATACATTGAATTTACTGAATTTTGAACATAACTAATATCAATTTGTTACCATGCTTCTTGTGTGGTGTTTAATTGCGTGTGGAATCTGACCGTGAACATGTGCTGTCGCGGAGCTGACTTCTGCTCGTACGGAATCTGTCCACAGTTGTCAATGATCTGTTTCACATATATGTACAGTAGATTCCGCTTATATGAATCAGTGGTTATCTGAATCAGCCGCGTATTTGACTCAAAGTATGAATGCCCAATCTATTTGTATGATGACCAATATAAAATTTTTCGTTTATATGAATCAATACGCCGGTTTTTTGAATCATCATTATATCCATACATACCGGTTGATTTCAGACATAGGATAAATATCGGCGGGAAAGGGTACGAAAATTCGCTAAGAAGTGAGGTCGCGTGAGTCTATCACAGCGCTGTAGACTAGACGAGACTAGACTGTGATAAAGAGACTCGCACGCGTCCCCACTTCTTAGCGAATTTTCGTGCCCCTTGCCCCTTCGCGCCATTATTTATCCTATGTCTGAAATCAACCGATATACGATTTTTGGGTTTTTCCTTTGCCGTTGATTTAATTTAAGGTTTGTGTCATGGTAATTAGCGGCTTGTCATTTAATTAAAAATAAAAAAATTAAATAACGTTTCTACAATACATATGTATATACCGGGTGACAACGGAATAAGGTGACAGATTATAACTTTTTTATCGTGTAATAGATTTACTTGACATTTAACATTAACTTATTTCATGTAATAGCGCATCTTTCTAAACTTCGCCACCTCCTCTTTCATTTCCTGTTTAACCGGAACTGACATCAACTTTTTATTTTTAATTACAACTATGTTTGTTTTTTGTTATATTCTGATCCGCTGATAAATTTAAAATACGTTGATATGTCACCCGATAGGATTTTATCTCAAAATGATCGAGAATAGTTAGTTTTTGGTAACAACAATAAAGTGCTCTTGAACACATGTTCATGATTATTTCTTAAGGGTTAGTTGCATAAACAAAATAACAAGGAATTTGACATAGTCCATCTACAATTTTTGTCAAAAAATATGGTTTTGGAATAAAGATATTCGAAAAATACGGGCTGGTAGCTTAGTGGCTTGCACACTTGACTAGCAGTCCGGTTCGAACCCCGGTGCTTCCTTTCTGAGTTTGGTTTTCTGTAGTTTTCCAAATTCCACGGCAAATGCGGAAAGGTAACATCCTAAGTCGGTCTACAGCCGCAGGCGTAATAATAACTCATGGCCAGCCGATGCCCCCTGTAATTGGCGCAAGTTGTTGGGGGATGCTAAGGCATGGATTATTATTATTATTATTATTATTATTAAAAAAACATTTTTTTTAAATAGCCTTAACTTAATTTTTTTAAATATACCCGTCCTATTTTTATACAATTATTTCCTTCATGTTTTTATTTGCTTTGATCTCGTACTAACAGTATATCAAATTGTTCATAAATAATTAAGGTTAAGTGCAATTATTACTGTAATGTACAAATTAATGAGGCTGACAATACGTGCGTGCATATTTGACAGGTAGTGTGCCTTGATACTAAATTTCACTAACTGTCATTAATTGTCAAAATTACTAACTAATCGGTAGATTGAATGACTTAAAGCACTTTTGGCAGTAAATAAGTTAGTGGTGGTAAGGTGCGTTCGATTATTAACGTGGCGTAGAGATTGATGAGGCTGGTAGTACCTGAATTTTTGATACGTAGTATGCACTGATACGACCAAAGCATCTACCACATAAGAATAAATAAAAAATTTCTGGTAATTAAAACAAACCTTTTCATTTGAAACAAGAAAACCAATTCCAGTATATTAATATAGAAATAGACTAGCAAAGTTAAAAAAAAAACAAGAACAATATAAACTATAATAAATGCTCAAACTGCTGACCATGGCAATTACGACATACAGTTGGTCTTCTAACAATTTCTTGCAACATGTTGTTTAATTGCTGCCTAGTTATTTCATTAATTGCTTGTCTTAATCTAGCTTCCAAACCTTCTCTAGTTATTGGAGATGTAGCATAATCTATATTTTTTAAATGACCCCAAAAGGAAAAAGTCTAGTGGTGTCAGATCGGAAGATCGCACTGGCCATCTGATAGGTCCATTTGTTCACAGCCATTGATTCCCAAACCTCTGATTGAGGTAATCTACCACTATTCTCGTATTATAAGGAGAAGCTCAATCTTGTTGGAGATAGACACGACGTCGCAAAATATGTGGCAACGCATTAATGTACCCATCAACTTCGGTTGTAAGAAATTCGAGATATCGTTCGCCAATTAAAGGGCCATCAAAAATTATTGGCGGTAGTAACTGGTTACCTACTACTCCTAACCACACGTTAAACCCAAAACGTTCTTGATATGCACCCTCTCTAAATAAATGTTGGTTGTTTCGAGCTCAATATCGTGTGTTTTGTCTATTGAACGCACCTAAATTTGTAAATCTTGATTCATCGGAAAAGATAACTCTGCGTATGAAGTTTTCGTCTTCGAGTTGATGATTTAGTAACCAATTACAAAAATTCAATCTACGCTCATGATCTGCTACATATATGTAGATGTTGATTAATCTGGTACTTGAAACTTTTGTACTTGTGTAGATCTTGAGCAATTTGGCGGATAGATGCGTTCTTCTCCACTTCCACATATGCTAACACATTTATTTCTATTTCTTCACTCACAATGAATACTCCTTCATCAGGATGTTCATTTTCAGATCGAAACTTTTTCTCTAATCTTATGAAATACACATTATTTTGTTGTCGTCGGTTTGGATATCGCTGCAAATACAGTGTGTTGCCGGATAGGTGTCTCAATAGGAAAAACTGGATAAATGGATATATGAAAAAAATTCTTTGTAAAAGTTTTTGCTTGATCTGAAATACACAAACCTCTAAATTATTATCATAATAATGCGTAAAATAGTTGGGTTTTGTAAATTTTGGGGCCACATTTTTGTAAGTCCATATTGGTCCATATACTCACATCTAGTTGCATTGAACGTAATGCATTGCATCGTATTAGGCATTTGTTAGATGAACTAATAATTGCACTTATCCTTAATTATTTATGAACAATTTGATATTCTGTTAGTACGAAATCAAAGTAAATAAAAACACGAAGGAAATAATTGTATAAAAATAGGACGGGTGTATTTAAAAATTAAGTTAAGGCTATTTAAAAGTTAAAAAATTTTTTTTATATTTTTCGAATATCCTTATTCCAAAATCATATTTTTGACAAAAAATGTAGATGGACTATGTCAAATTCATTGTTATTTTATTTATGCAACTAACCCTTAAGAAATAATGATGAACATGTGTTCAAGAGCACTTTATTGTTGTCACCAAAAACTAACTATTCTCGATCATTTTGAGATAAAATCCTATCGGGTGACATATCAACGTATTCTAAATTTATCAGCGAATCAGAGTATAACAAAAAAACAAACATAGTTGTATTTAAAAATAAAAAGTTGATGTCACTTTTGGTTAAACAGGAAATGAAAGAGGAGGTGGCGAAGTTTAGAAAGGTGCGCGATTACATAAAATAACTTAATGTTAAATGTCAAGTAAATCTATTACACGATAAAAAGTTATAATCTGTTACCTTAATCCGTAAAGTTTCTTCTGTTCTTCAGTGTGGCCAACTGTTGTTCTTCTTTGATTATTTTCTTAAATTTTTGGAAAACTTCAGTTCCATGTGATTCTTTTACTTCTCGAAATGTTAATCTGTTGTTGGTTCGATCCATATTTTCAACCTGTATTTCATATTTTATTTGGTGTTTTTCGTTTGCCGTTGATTTAATTTAAGGTTTGTGTCTTGGTAATTATATATTGTAGAAACGTTATTTTATTATTTTTAATTAAACGACAACCTCCTAATTACCAAGACACAAACCTTAAATTAAAAAAAACATACGTATGTATGTGCGTGTCAATTCTCTAGCGTTGTTATTCGATCTGGGAATCCCGTGTATAAGTTATGCTGATGTAACGAATAAATCTTGTATTCGCTCCGGGCATCCCAGAAGTTTGCAAGTTATGATGTTCGTGCGATATATTCTTCGGTTAAATTTTGTTTTCGTGCCTACATTTTGAAGTTCAAAATGCCTAAAGGTACGCTGCGTTAAAATTTAAACCTTCGTGAGAAATGTTGAAAAAGTACAATTAATTATACATTTATAACCAGAAATAAATTTTGACTACACCATCTTTATAAAGCATCTAGATGGTTTCCATACAACCACCGCTTATTTGAATCGCCGCTAAATTGACTCGAAAATCCAATGTACTAACGTGATTCATATAAGCGGAATCTACTGTAGTTCATAGGTTAAAATATACTTCTTGTATTTAGTAAATGTCATGCACAAGATTCGTTCAATAATACAAGGCACATCACTTCTATACAAACAACTTGTTTTCTTTAAAACGACTGCTGTTGGCGCTTGTGTAATAATAAAATGAAGCGGCTTTCTACATATACAGGGTGTAAGGAGTTTGACTGCCATAATTTTCCCAGCATATAGAGCAAGTAAATAGGATTAAAAAGTTTAGTATGAAGTAGGCGTTAAAATAAATAGTTTTTCAGGAAAACAAAAGCAAAATTCCAACTTTTAAATCGCGCTATCTTAGGCAGTTATAAGTAGTTTAAAGTGTGAATTTTACAATGGACCCATCATGTAAATACAAAGAAAAAATTGTTATAGAAGTTTGTTCTACAATCAAATATTGAAATATTTATTTTCTAGATCAATACAATACATGTAAATCTCGTGCAAGTTACGAGGCAAAGTAATGTTACATTTGTTGGCTGCGTCCAACATAGATTAGTTTATGCATTCACTAGTTCAAAACGAATCGTAGAGTCAAATATCAATTAATAGTTCGTACAGTTTACTGAAAGTGAATAGTTCTTATGGATCGTCACGAACTGCACATCACTAATCGGTATGGAGGAAATTATATTTTGTAAAATATTTGTCTAAACAGTGTCATATAGTCGTTCTTCTATTTCGTAACAAACACTAGCATCTTGGTGATTAATCTAGGTCCACATATGAACTGAAAAATGTTTACTTCTCATTTGTCATTATATCTAGTGTGTGCCGGTCTATAAACACAAATAGGACCATCATAACAAGTTTGAAAGAATTTCTCGTCAGAAACCATTACTTTTTTCCTTATCTAATCTATACATACGCAGCACCATATAATGAATTGTTACATAAATAAATGTGTAAATATTTCATTTTCTTGACGCGTCAAGTCGTCTTCTGTCACTCGTATCTATAAGATCGAAACACGTATTTAGAGCATATTAAGAACCAAAAGAAAATATTATAGTAATTTAAAAATGCCGCCATCGCGGTTGTTTACGTATTTAGTACACCATGTGCTCATCAGAGTGTGCTAGTGCATGGAAAGTAGACCTACCCGCCACGGAATATTAGGGACAGCACGTAGCACTCCGTCTACATCGGTGCACCCGAACTCCGTTACGAATAGGTTATTGCCTGCATTAAAAGACTGAACTCCGTTACCACTTTCGAAACCTACCTAAGAACCACTAATCTGCCCCTGAATTCCGTCATGACTTATCAAACCGGATTCCCAGTAAATAGCATTAAAATATAACATTATGTAGTTATAAATTTACTTAATAAGTAGGTACCTACTATTGATTATTTGTATGTTCCACCACTCACAGACCGTAAAGTTCGTTAATAAGTAAAACACGCGAAAACGTCTTACAGTACTTTTATTAATAAAAAACAGTCAATTATTTGTATATACTTTACAGATAAGTAAATCTAAATTAAAAATCGATTAAAAAATAAAATATGAATAATAAAATAAATACAAATACAAAAACTTACAACTGACTATATTTGTAGGGCAAACACTGAATAAAATCGAATCTTTTGTAGTTGTAAGTTTTTGTATTTGTATTTATTTTATTAGAATTAGTTCTAACTCAATACAGACAAACAAACAAGCAACCATGACAGTAGAAGGACAATAAATTATAAACGAAGTATATTTGTCTACTTTCTACTATATATACTAAACTCAACATGACAGCTGTTCTAATGTGACAAAGAAGAAAAAATTGTCGCCATTCGTTATCCCCTCTAATATTCATAGATTGGTGATTTACAAGTTTCCAAGAATCAGATAAACACCCTCTAATCCGACGGAGCACATTCGCAACGGAATTCAGGATGGGATTTAGAGGACTTTTCTACCATATTTTATTACCTGGCCCTAACGGAATTCGTGTGCGTCCTCTACATAACGGTGACTTGCCATAGTCTGTTCTACACGCATTAGATATGTCCTTAATCATGGTGTTCTGGCTATATTTACGCCAGTTGCCGAGAAGACAAAGTACACGCCGCTATTGCAACCTGAATCAAGACACAATCTTCGACACTCCGTGGTCTTTCGTTTTTTTTTTTTACATTTCACTCTAGCCATGTCCGTCGACTACTACTCAGCAACTGCTCCATACTTCGCGTGATATATCGGAAAGGCAAATCTATTAAATGGCTACCAAGAACTTTATCTTTCTCGAACTCACCCAGAGAGTATTCCATTACAGACGTATCATGATACACATTGCTCTTGTAAAACTACGCTAACATTTGCCATTGTTAACGTACTACTCCCACTGTTGCGATGATAGCGATCACCTTTCGTGGTCCCTATAACCCCATTACGACAACATATCAATATGAATCTTCCGGACTGAAATTTATACTGTTAGTATAGCTATTGCACATACAACAAAGATTACGTTTATATCTCGACAGGCTCTCGGAGGCTGTTATGCATGCCATAGGAGGTCTGTATGTATTTGAAAGACACACACATTCCTCGCTCGCTTTTGTAAATTTCATTATAGAATTTTGTTTCGTTTCGAATATAAGGATTTTATTTTAGTTACCATTTTTATAGAGTTTTGTTTCAGTTCAATGTTATTGCATAGATACATCATTTGGAAAACTAGTACACTGAAACACTAATACGATTGAAAGTCGAAAACCCTTACGAATGTCTCCCACTATCGTAACTTTGCTACGCCTACAGATAATACGTACATGTAAAATATGCGTGCGCTAGTGTGTGTAATACGCACGGTACATATAAACCTATAACTCCATCAAACATAAATTGAAGACTTGTTAAGATCCTTGCTAGATCCACGGTGTAAAATTATATTCATTTAACAGAAATTCACTTTCGGCGCTAAGTATAACTTGGAACATTCTGTATCTGCTGTCTTTTTATTATTATTCTTGCCTATCTAGGACCATTTCTCAGATAAGATGTCCTGATGATATAAATAATTTTATTATAGATCATTACTTACTATACACCATTTTTTAAAATAAATTTCAAGGAAGAACCCTGGTCTTAGAATGATTATCGGTGTTTAGTGCATATTTCCATAATAAAAACAGATGCAATATTACTGCTAGATATTAAAGTATTTGTTTCTTGATACTAAACTGAAATGAAATTCTTCAATTTAATATTGGAATCAGTAGAATTTGTTGCACCGCGAATATTGTATGATAAACAATTTTAGTAATTTAGACTCCTGATAGAAGCCATTTTTTATTAAGCGATCATTTATTGTTTTCCCGGCTTAACGTTTAATTCTTATCGAATCTTAATTTAAATTAGTATAAGCAAGGTATACCATTCTTGATTTAAGTTGAACATTTAGAATAGACAACATAGAGCATAGTATTGTGGATTACCATCATCATAATACACGATAACCACAAAAAATATTAACTCACTAATTATTTCGCTTTTTATTGAAGCTGTTCACGATGTAAAAGAAACTGCAATAGATATAAACGAACTACCAAAAACTACGGGAGCCATATGTATGTGTTGGAGTCCCAAAGGTAAACAGTTAGCAATTGGTAGCAATGATGGAAAAATTACTCAATACAAACCTGACCTCAAAATTGCTAAAGTGATAGATAGCCCTGTATTAGAAGGACCCCAGGTTCCAATCGCTTTACAGTGGATCTCCAATTATCAGTTTATCGCTGTGTACAGATCAAACAAGGATGACAGTCAATCCAGTTTAATAGTTATAAACACGCCGAAGGGAGGCGGAATAACTTATGTAAATTATGAAGATATTTGTTATAGTTATGGTAATGTTCGACCGCATCAGTTCTATATTCACTTTCAAAATACGTGGTAAGTATATCTATTAATTCCTTTAGGATAATCTGTTTGATCCTGTTTTAACGTATTAACTTCTTTAGAACTTCGGGAATATTGTTTTGCTTGACAATTTACATGTCTAGTTATCTCGTTCATCGACAATTTACTATTTATACAATAAAGAGAACAAAATTCCCCAATAAAAATATGAATGTTATATATGTTGCAATAACACTATACATATGTATGTACAGTGAAGTGCAAAGGTATCCAGATACGGCTAGATAGAGAAATACCCTGCGCTTAATACTTTATTCCAAAGAGCCGCAGGGCAGCTTAGTACCTGCTGGGTGGGATCGTAGTTTGTCACTCGTACAATAACATTGTATTATATAAACGCATATATGTAGATATATTATATAAATTAAAATGTTAGAATTTAGGACGGTTGTTCTATATCACGGATATTTTCCGAGTTGTTCGTTTTACTAAAAATTAATAAATATATGACTCCTTTTATTGAATTGTAATCATTCAACCTACTATTAAGAGGAATAGCATTTTTGCAAATGCATACCGAAAAAACAAAGATTGTTGTCCTCCGATACAAAATAGTAATATATGTATGTTCACATTATACATCTTCACCAGGTGAAAAGCTATCAGATGCCTTTTGTTATAAGATGCAGTAATGAAGCGTTCGCAAAAGAAAACATCAATTTTTTTTACCTAGGCTTTAGTATACCTGATTATTTATGTTGCGAACTCTTAAAATATTTTGTGAAGTTATAATACAATAGAGGTCATAATAGAAAGTAAATTGTATAATTCTGTTTAGTGAAAATCACTTCATTTATATTAAAAATTTTTAACATTAAGTTAGTGTTCATTCATGGCTCAATATATCAATGATTAATTTGGTTATAAATATTTTTAACAGGCATGTCTTTCAATTCTGATATTATTTGTCATTTACCTTTTAAATAGTAGATGACGATAAAGTTGTAATCGAAGATGTGAACTAGAATAAATTTAAGTTGTAATTAATGATAGGGAATAAAAGATAAGTAAAACTTCATAAAAAATGTATATTAATTTTTATAGTAAAATACATAAAAATCAACAATAAGAATGTTTGTGTATAAAATAAATAATTAATGCTCAACAGAATACTACACTTTAATTCGAGAATAAGATATAATAATTTAATAGAGTTGTGTTTGTGGATTATCCAATCATAAGCACCTATAAACTTGACAAATATTCATAACATACACATACATCTTTAATCTCTTCTGACGTTTTTCTTCATATAATATGTATATTATGTATTTCGGTTTTAGTAATACTAAGAAGTATTTAAATGAAATTTATAATTAAATAAGTTACCTGTTGTTACCTGCGCTTGTCTTAAGTGAATCATCTTCAGATGAAAAATGTTTTTAAAACTAGGTACGGTATTACCGTTACGGTTATTACATATATATATGTATATATGTATTATACGCATTTGTACATTGCAATATTATTGTAAGAGCGAAAAACTACGGTTAACCTCAGCAGGTAGTAAGGTGCCCTGCAGCTCTTTGAAATAAAGTATTGAGCGCAGGGTATTTCTCTATCTAGACGTGTCCGGATATCTTTGCACCTCACTGTACATACATATATCCAAATATGACAGTTTTATAAGCCTAGAATATTGGTGAGTAATACCACAGAATAGGTAATACTCACAGAATGTTTTAAAACATTGAATGTATATACATACACAACTGTGTAAAAGAAATTACTACTTTAAAATTAAAATTATTAGAATTTTGTTAGAAACAATTTTGTATGGAAACAATCAAATATAATTTGCTGTTGTCGCGTAGATAAGTTTGCACTTGACGTTTCGCTGATCATGCTGTCAGCTTCTTCAGAAGATTTAACGTCAAGTGCAAACTTATCTACGCGACAACACCCAAAAAGACTTCAATATAGTTTAAACAATGGTCTAAACTTGAATAATATTCAGATGATTTCAAATCATGGAAAGCTTTTAAATCTCAGTAAGAATTATCACTAAAATATTGTCTATTCGAAAAAGTATTTGGATAAAATCTAATAAAAACAAATTGGTTTATGGTTAATATTTTCTAATAAAAAGTACATGATTTATAATTTTTCTTTAAATTGGGTTAAAAGTTATGCGTGACAGGTCTGCACGTTAATCACATTTATTACTTATATCTAGCCGCGAATAGAAAAACAAAAAGTGATAAATTGTTTTGCAACAGTTATATTTATATTTCCGCTTAGTGTTCTTAATGTCATATAAAATAGTTCGTATATTATATTAAGTACATTTCTTCACATCTATATTTCTTGGTGTTTCACGAAATTATTTTATAAGACTTTGAAAGTGAAATCAATTTGAACACATCGAGACTAATATTTCCTTATTTCCAATTTTTATACATACCATTTCGAAATATCCCAAGCAAAATACGTATTTACTTTAATATACAATACACAAGATGTGTACATATCACTAAAATTTGTCTTATATTAATACTATCATTGCTTTAGGAATATTGTACTAGTAGCATCATCAAACAGTATGGAGGTTGGAGTTTTGGGTTTTGAGAAAGATATTTGGACACAATGGATTTTAGCAGATGCAGCTAGGGCGGAACTTCCATTAAACGCTGCTAAGCAGGATACATTTCCTGTCGGATTAGCTTTCGATACATCATCGAATCAGTCGCTTCCGTGGGGTGAAGCCACTATACCGCCAGCGCCACTGTTATTGTTACTTTCTGATAATGGAGTTTTGTGTTGTTTTCACGTAATTAACCTTAAAGTTGGAGCAACTCCTATATGTCGAGCTGCTGAAGTTTTGAATAATGCCTCCTTGTTGCCGTTTTGTACAACAGATTCAATTAAACAACCTAACAAATCTGCCCAGTCTATAACTAATAAACAAAACGTAAGACATTCGCTATTTGAATCACATTACATTTGAAAATTAACAACATTTATTTTTAATGTTTCAGGTAACAGTTCCTCAAACTACCAATAATACATTTACATTCACCTTCGATGAAGCATTAAAACCTATTGCAAGCATTAACTCAGTTCAACCGGCGGGAGTTCAAAAAATTTGTTTACAACACCCATTAATAATGTTCCCAATACTTCAACGAATACTCATATAAGTTTTAACACATTGAAATCTGGTAGTACTACAATGGCGAACAGCTTTATACCCAGTGGAAATGAAACTAAACTTCAATCAGAAAATGTCCACTACATAATTCAACCTTTACAACAATCTGATTTACCTGAGAGAAATTTATTAGCAGTTAATAAATTCATGGCTGCTGCACCTCATACTCCAACTGAAATGAATGAAGATACGGAGTCACTTATCACTCAAATGGTAAAGGAAGAGTATGCAATGTTGGAATTAGAATTTAAAACATTCATTGAACAAAATAAAAATATTAAGATCAGTTTGGGAACAGATAAAGAAGCAACAAATCTTGTTCAAACTAGTAGTAGTTTACAGGAGTTTTTAAATGAAATTAATGAAATTTGTCAAACTCATACTGCAGAGGTAAGTGTTTTCAAATAACTTGTAAATATAATTATATTCATACGTAATACAGTACCGATCATAGATTAGATTAGTAGTTGGTTGTGTAACCAATGCTGCCTCTCTTCTGCGACCTATAGGATCTATTGTGAGTACCCTGAATCTCTTAGTCCTAATTGATCTTCAGACTTCTGAAAAAGTTTAAGATTTTCTTCGGGGCTATGGTTCTAATGGGCGCCTGTTCGAGGTAATGATGTCTTTGCCGCGCCACCGCCACGCAGTTGCACATAATGTGTTCCGTCGTCTCAGAATCGGCATTTATCACAGTTCACCTTGCCCATCTTCTTCAGGTAATAACTCAGAGGGCCGTGGCCAGTGAGTAACACCGCGAAGGTGCTGAAATCTTTTCTGCCGAGCTCCAGCAGAGATTTAGCGTTGTTGGCTGAAAAAGTAAGATAGTTTTTTAATTGTCTTACTTTTGGAGTATTAGTCC
The DNA here is from genome assembly GCA_023690525.1 of Holotrichia oblita. Classification (NCBI taxonomy): domain Eukaryota; kingdom Metazoa; phylum Arthropoda; class Insecta; order Coleoptera; family Scarabaeidae; genus Holotrichia; species Holotrichia oblita. The sequence goes on from CM043017.1 coordinate 58,467,327, forward strand.
AGTATAAAATTTGTTATTTACTCGCCCACTGTAGGAGATGAGCTCTTATATGGCTTTGGTGACACTACAGATTGGCTTTGGTCCTATATTGGACCAGAGAGCATTGACTCTCGCCGACAGTCTCAGTTTAGTTTTAGACTTAAATGTAAGTTTTTGAAGACAATACCGAAATATTTCACTTTACTAGAGAAGTCACACTTTCAGCTTTCTTCTTTTCGTGAGTGGTACTATGCTATTTTCTGTGGATTAATGTTTAGGTTTTCCTATAAACACCATAACCAAGTTTGGTTAAGGGTATCCTGCATGCGAGTTGCTACTAAGCCATTGTGTTTACTCCTTACAGTATTAACTAGGTTTCAGAGACACACTATTGGGGGAGCAGCCAAATAAAATGAGGTTACTTGCCACCATAGATGACTCGCCACACGAATATGGATAGAGGTACGTTTATAGACATGATCATTTTTCTGTTCGATTCATCTTCTTTTGTCTTCGACGAAAAATATCATCGCCAAACGTCTGGAACGCCGATAGGGAGTCCGTTGAGCCCCATTTTAGCCCAAATAGTCATGGACGAACTAATAACGGTCTCCTTACAATACATCAATTTCAACCTCCCCTTCCTCTTTAAATATGTGGATGACATTATCACTACGGTCCCAGTAGATGATATTTCGATAATCTTAGATATCTTTAATTCTTTTAACACCAAATTAATATTCACTGTTGACACAGAGACAGACAATGCAGTCCCATTCTTAGACACTTTGGTAATAAGTAAACCCAATCAACTTATCAGCATTGATTGGTATACTAAACCGACCTTCTCCGGAAGATATATGAACTTTTACTCGAATCATTCCTTCAGTATGAAGATGAATATGGTAAAAAACATGAAAAATAGAGTCGTGAAACTATCTGACACCCCTACCTGGGTAAAAATATCAACAAACTACACGAGATCTTCATTAACAACGGCTATCCCAAGAGCCTGCTAAAGAAAGTTCTATATAACTCCCCGGTCACTGGGATGGACATTAATTATCCAGAGTCGAGATAGACTACTTTTCAATCTAATTCGACACCATCGCTTCTTGTTTCCGATAGGGACAATAGCACTTCCACTGTTTATTGCAAATTTCCCTTAATAGAAGATCTCACTGATAGAATTTCTAAATTGTTTTCTGATTTACCCATAAAACTTGCTCCCTACAACATAGTTACGACCAACAACCTGTTCTGCAGAGGTAAATCCTCCACTCCCACATTGCTAAACTCAAACGTTGTGTATAGTATCTCATGTACTAACTGCAATGGGGTGTATATTGGTCAAACTTCACAGTATTTGGCTAACAGGCTCAGACAGCACGAATTAGATTGCGTACACGAATCCAACAAAACAGCCTTAACTGACCATTGTCAAAGATTAAACCACATTTTTGATTTTGAAGACGTCAAGGTATTAGCCCACGAAAACAATTGGTCCAAACGTTTATTTTTAGAAATGTACCATATTAACAAACAGAAAGACCACATTAATTTCAGGACTGACTTGGGTAATTTAAGCAATATCTAGTCTTACATTTTACATTTAGATAATAATCCAAACCAAATCCCCAATAATCGAAACACGTAACGTTTACTTTTACACATCGGTGTATATTATTCACCATGCTTTATTTAGTCCGATTTGGGGGAATTCATGTTGGTATCACTGACTCTGCGACAATCAGGTGATTCTTGCAGAATTTTAGCGCGTAAATGCATTCGCCTTAACCTCTTAAGACAGATAGATCGTTTTTAAGATTAAAGGTTTTAAAAGTTTTTAAATTGTTATGTTAATCGTAAAGTATTGTATAAATCACTTCCTAGTCATTTTATCAAGTGTGTATTCATGCAAAATTGAGTGTTGACCGCTTTACTGTGAGGAGGACCATCGATTTATTTTGATGGCTTGTCTTATTAGGGGTTTACGAAAATTGGATCGGATATATACCGATATACCGACAACTTTCGGAAATTGTATCAGTTACAATATACTGCCCTTGGAAATTAATCAGCTGTTTACCGGTAGGAACTCGGTAGATACCTTGCAATCCACTTTTCGTAAACCCCTATTATTCCGATGTAAGTAGTTTAATTGTAAGACATCATAGAAGTATATCTTATTTGTACTGCCTTCTAGCTTGTGTCTCTGATGAAGTAAATAAATTTTACGAAAGCTTAGACAGTAATAAGGAATTACTAGTTTTATTTGGCTGCTCCCCCAATAGTGTGTCTCTGAAACCTAACGTTGTACAACCAGTACTTCCACCTCTCCCAATATTAACTAGGTCATCGACATAGCCTTGTAACACGATGACAGGGCTTGTTAGCCTACTGAGGATTTCGTCCACAACTAGTGTCCACAGTAAAGGTGAAAGTACCTCTCCGTGGGGGCAAGTAGTGTCTCCAATGCTTAATCCATCTAACGATGGCAGGTTCAATGCCTATGTTTTCTGCTGTGTTTTTGATTGATCCAAATGGGGTGTTATCAAAAGCACCCTCTATGTCAATAAATGCACACAGAGCAATTTCTTTATCCACAAATGTCTTTTCAGTCTTATTGACCAGATTGTCTAAGACAGACTTCGTGGATTTTCCGGCTTGGTAAACAAACTGTTTGCAATGAAACGGTATCTCTGGAAGAGTTTTGCTTCTGATGTGTAGGTGCTTTGAGAAGAAAGGAGTTGAGGATGGTGACTTAGAAACTAGCTCTAAAAACTTCAACTAGTACACGTAAAATTTCTCCTAGACTTTGTTGTAGTAGGACTAGGAAGATACCATCTCCACTTGGTGATTTGTAAAACTTGAATGATTTAATAGCCCATTTGATTTTGTTGGGATATAACCACACGGGTTAACGAATTTTTGTTTTAAAATAACTTATTATTGGAATAAGTCCGAATTGTAAAAATTGCCTATCTCCAGCGGGTTTTGGAGAGTATATTCTTTGGGCGCCACTGTACATAAGAATGGGGTGTACAGTCCCACATCAAATGTTGAGTCAAAGCAGAAATAAAGGACAACACAATTTATAAAATCTTAACAATGTTTATTTAATAACCTTTGAATAAACAATAGACGATATGGTTTCACAAAGTCTCCAAGACAAAGCTGCTATCCCCAGAATTCCCCAACACCTTGTGAAACCTTAACGTTGTACAGTGAGTACTCCCCTTCTGCTTCAATAGAGGATATGTTATTTGAAGTGCTCACAGTTGGCAGATACAAAAAAAGTATTCCTTGAAGAGGGAATTTTTAAAACATGACCTGCTGGTTGAGGTGGTGATCTTACAACTCGTTTCCTTTTTCTGGTGACAGTCCAATGCCTGGTACCAGGGTTGATCCTCGGAAAAGGGCAAAAGGCGGCTGTACTGGCACCCCTTCCCTTGGAACCTGTATACAGAAAAAGAAGCTGTACTTGCTCACAAAATAAAATCCGCGTGGCCACACCAGTAACTATTACAAAATTTTAAAACTAGGTAATTCTAAGGCCTGTTTCTGTTAATTTAAATGTGTGCTAGCACTATTACATGAGAATGACAACAAAAAAGAAATAAAGGAAAAATTGTATGAAATTCTAGGAACTGGGCAAAAACTTTCTTTTTTTTTAACTAATTATTTCGTAAAAAACTTAAATTCGGACCAAATATTCGTTTTAGTAAGCGGAAACTAACCTGTAAATTATTATCAATTCAGGTCCTCATTTTTACTTAGAGAAAATATACTGGCTCTCTCTCTTGTATTGCTTCCTTGACCATCCAACAACCTACACGTGTGCGGATCCTCATTCACAGTAGAAAGAAATTTACCTAAAACCAGAAACAAACCAGCAAAATAAATCTACAGAGAAACATTTAAATCTCTTAATTAAGCGATTCGTTAAACGAAACTACCCAGATAGCACACAGTTGTCCATAGTATATCCGGTGGACGTCCCTATAGGGATATCCACTGGATATCCATATTTTATCAAACTTCGTCCATGGGACGTCCTACGGATCTCCTTTTGTCACGAGTGTAGACACGAAGAAGATATCCTTTGTGGATGTGTATAGGATATCCACAAAGGATATCCTATGCACATCCACAAAGGATATCTTATACATATCCACAAAGGATAAAGAAAACGTTTCATAGGCAAGACAATTGCAGGACTTCGTCCATGGGACGTCCTATGGATCTCCTTTTGTCACGAGTGTAGACACGAAGAAGATATCCTTTGTGGATGTGTATAGGATATCCACAAAGGATATCCTATGCACATCCACAAAGGATATCTTATACACATCCACAAAGGATATCTTCTTCGTGTCTACACTCGTGACAAAAGGAGATCCATAGGACGTCCCATGGACGAAGTCCTGCAATTGTCTTGCCTATGAAACGTTTTCTTTGCAACTATAAATCCTACAAATAGCAGAGATGCAAAAAACGTTTTTGCATTATATATTTTAATTTTTCGCATTTAAAACATTAAGTTTATATATAAATCACTCAGTCTACGGTCTTTTCTTTTCTTGTTTTTATATACAGAGTAAAAAAAGCTCAACTTGTTTATCAATCCCCCTAAAAATATTAAGAAAATATTTATGACATGGTGTTCTATTCCATGGTGTGGTAAAGACCCTATATTGCACTCAGTAATTTATAAAATTGTACATTGTGTAATAGTACTTACATACGTATATTAAAATTTTAACTAACTTATGATATCCCACCTACATCATGACTGTATGTATAATATCAATATTAAAAAATCAAAAAAAAACAAAAAATTCAAAATGGCAGATTTATTACCGTCTGTGATACAAACCTGTTTTTGTTTAGAGACACCATTGATTTGGTTTAAAACTAAAATCTGTACGTTCGCTATTATTTTTAAAGAGCTAATTTAATTGATAGACACATAATAAGCAGTATGGACGTTATACAACTTGTAAGGTATAAATGTTATAATGCAATAATAAATTAATAAAAGAAAAGAAAATGTCTTTATATTTTTTATAAACGGGTCGATGGCCGCAGCGGTTAGGCGGCTGACTATCGTTGTGAGAGGACGATAGGCGTCGGGGTTCAATTCTCTGGAGGGACGGTGACATTTGTTCAGAGAGTTTAATCCCGGATCGACTTGCCATTCGCTGTTGGGAGCAAAGTGATTAACAGCGCGGCATCATAAAAGGCGATATGATGCTGTCACAAAGCCAATTGAACACAACTTACACACACAAAAACTACACCGCGAGAGTTGCAGTGATAGCCAGGCAAGTGATACAGCTTACGGAGTCACTGCAACTAAGCACCCACCACACATAAAAAAGAGAAATACATTTCCGAATTTTTGTTATAGGCACATTTTCTTTTTTGTATTTAGGTGCTATATCTACATTGTAACATTGTCATTTAATGCGTTTCAGCATTTCGTGTTCTTTTTATCTGAAAGCTACTTATTTCATGGCCACGAGCTTTTTTATATCTACTAACTTACTCCAATATCAAAATCTTTGTACCTATAACTGTTACAGAATGAATATTTTCAAAAAGTTACTCAAGTATACAAATAGTGTTTAATTTTATTATTTCAGTGTAAATGATGTTACTTTACAACTACTCTTTAAGAAAGGCTTTTCTGTCGCGAGACCCTTTCGTCTGTCTTCTCTAATATAGCTTAAACATGATTTAATTTTCAGTGAAGTAAATAACTATGCGCAATAGATCAGTGAATTAATGAATTCGCGAATGACTAGCAATAATTTATGTAATGCTAGAAACTAGAAAGAAATGAACAACAAAAAATATCGAAATTGTAGAATTATTAGACAGATAGGTACACAATAAATATGTATTTTCATAATACGCCATGAATATTATGGCTTTCAAAGAAGTTAATTAAATTAAATAAAAAAATATAAAGTCGGCGCCACAAATGTTTGTAATTACGTCATTAAATGAATAGTAGAGTAAGACATACGTTATACATGAAAATCGAAAAACATACATGTATGTACATAAGCGTGATATTAGTATGTTACATACAGTTCATGTAATGGATCTTTAGACACACGTCATTGTTTGATGACATAAGCAAAGATTGTCGATTAATCTACCTATCCTTCTTTAATATCGGTGTCGAATATTCAAGCGCGGAAAATACGTATGTCTGCAATACAAATCATATCTAGACTACTGCCTTAATCAAGTGTCAGATTGTACATCATTAGTATTCATTGTCATAACTTATTTGCAATATGACAGATTTATATGATAGGACTTAAAAAGGCGAAATTCATCTTATAGATGCTCTTCCATATAAACGTTATAATCAAACGTAATGCGTGTTTTAGGTTAATGCTCAATTGGCAGAATCCTAACCATAGAAAAATCCTTTGTGTATGTTTACTGTCAGAAATGTGTATTATATTTTAATGCATTATGTATATAGTGCTTAACTTGAACTAGAAGTACCGATTTGATTCGTACGCATAAAAATTGATGACGTGCGTCTAAAGATCGATTACACGAACTGTACGTCTTAGCATTTAATGACATACGTCCGTAATTTACTAAAATATCAATACACTACTTGAAGTGAGATAGCATAGAAGCGAATAAGTCCTTAGTAAGAGCATAATAATTTCTATCGCAGTGCATGTAACCTTAGTTCTACAAAAATACAGAAATTGACATTCGCTATTTGCTAAAAACATTGACAACTATTATTTCGTCCAATTAATTGCAAATACGGTTGGTATACCCGAATTTGTTTCGTATGCTGAATTTGAATAAATAATAATGACGTAACTTCAAACATAGCGTCGACATGCTATAGAAATTAAATTGTTTTATTTCTCAAAAAAATATTTCAGGCGTGGTAACATACTTAGGAAAATATTGACGGGTTCTTAAAATATTGAATAAAATAAAAAGTAATTCATAGAATCGATTTATCAGTAATTGTGAAAATACCATATTGGGTAAAGTTGTAAATCGAAACTGATATTTAATTCTTGTCAAATAAGACTTCGAATCGAAATTGACGTACAATTAACATTAACAAAAAACTGAACCTATCAAAGACAGTGGTTTTTTTTAATCATGGAAATCCCTTATCTAAATAATTTTTGCTCATTTGGTACAATGCTAATCATTCATAACATACACTTTTCATTCCATGTAACCATAGCTTCATCAGTAAAGTATGATTGACACTGTCAAAAGCCTTAGACATGTCTTTTCCAATTCTCCATAAATGTAGTTTAGTGTATCAAAAATATACCATCATTAATTGACCTAGCCTTCAGATATCCATATTACGACGAGCTTAATAATTAGATACATTTGGCAAAATTGTAAAAAGGAATAAGCATAAATTTCCAAAACATTAAAAAAATCTAAGTAGAACAATATTTCGCTATATTTGCTCGGTTGCCTCTTTAAAGCTAGGTGCTAGGTGAACACTAATTGATTGATGAATACTAATTTGGTAGGCTTGTAGAATTCTGTGACATTAGTTGGTTGCAAAAACTAGCTTGTATTCATATTATTTATATTTTACTTAAAAGCATGTTAAATCAAAACTACTACAAAAACAAACTGAATTTTGTTTTAGAGGAAACAAAAACAATGGAAATAAATTAGAGAAATTAACAGTAATAAATAAAAAATGTATAAAAAATAGCAGATGAATGAATAATTTGTGTTGTTATTCCTTATTTATTTATATTTTTCCTTATTTTCAGTTTTTTTCGGAACCATCTTTCTATAACATAAAATTCAGCCTGTGTTTCTCATAACAGTTTTGATTTATTCCCAGCAGCTACATACTTCATAATTTTATGTTTTTTCCCCCTGTTTTTACAGAAAATTCTTTATGTAACATATTTACTTTTTTGTAATTATTGAATGCGGAATAAAATTACTCTGTCAAATGGAAGAAAAGAAGTGCAAGTAGCCATTAAGAAAACTTTGATGACATCACAAATGTAACAAATATTGCAAGCTCAATCTGCTGCTAAAATACTGTCTCTTGTATAAAATTACCCCTTCTTAAATTGTAAATTGATATGTTTTTATAATTGAAATGTAGTAATATAATAATAATAATTTATTTGCATTTATTGCACGGATAATGTGAGGATCATTTCTTACTTATTTGATTTGTTTCTAGATACATCTTTTGAAACAAACACTCATTCAAAATTGGGCATGGTATGAGGAAGCTAGATCTAGATTTCTTACTAGTAAAGATCCTTCATTAATCACATTAGTACGAGCTCAATCTTTAGATGCAGCGTCCGCAAGACAACTTGAAGAAATACACCACCTTTTATATTACTTAGAGTCACAACTGACTCATGCTAGCGCCGCTCTGGACGAACAATGGGAAATGTTTCAAAATGCTTGTAAAAAAAAAATAAGCTTGAAATTGCCTAATATAGAAGCGATTTACCAATCGATGGTCAAACAAAGTGCTACTATTCAGAAACAGGTAATATATCTAATTATCTTCTATACAAATTGTACATTGTATATTTTTTAATTGTTATTGTACAGAGCAAGTATGCAAGTAGTATTTGAAAATCTATCTTTCAATCTGAATAAGTATTGAGTAATAGGTACAAAGGACCCCGCAATTATTAGGTGTAAATTAGGTTTACGTCAAATGGTCTAATTTTTTGATATGTTACTCTATACATCCTCCCGATCAAAAGTCCCAAGGACTCGAAATTTTGAGCTACTGACCTTCAAACTTCAACATCTTGCCTATGTAATAATTCACAGGTGCTATCATTCGAGTAGTGGGATCTGTGGACAGTGGAATACTAGGTTAACATGTTGATTTATTTTGCATAAAAAAATCATTTCAAATAAGTAGTTGCTTTTGACCTTACGCGGATGCCACCCCTTTCTATCCCTAAATCAACACCATCCTTGACAGGGTGAGAAATATTGAACATGTTAACGTAGTATTAATCCACAGATCCCTACTCGATTGATAACACCTGTGAATTATTACATAGGCAGACTTTGAAGGTCAGTAGCTCAAAATTTCGACTCCTTGCGACTTTTGATCGGGAGGATGTATAGAGTAACATAACAAAAAATTAGACCATTTGAAGGAAACCTAATTTACACCTAATAATTGCGGGGTCCTTTCACTGACAAATTCAGATTTAAATGGCGTTAAATATTTTTAAAGTAATTAAATGTCCACATAAATTATGTTGCATATACACAAGTTTTTCAAATTTTTTATTTTATAGTAAACAAACATAAATGTGTTAAAATTTTTATAATTAATATTTAAGAGTTCAGCATTGAGCAAAGTTCATTTAGCTGTTTTTGAAGTAGTATACAGCTTTCTTTTTACATAATATTATTTTTTTAAACAAAAAATTGTTGTACTTATTCAGAACAGCCTTATATTTTGTGAGATAGAAAATAGTTAACTATTATTACAAAAAAAACTGATTATATTATGATAATTATAATAATCGAATCGTGATATTACATTCTGTGAACTTACGAAATAGACATTGGTTATTCATTTATTAGCAGTAATATTTTCCAAAACGTACCAAATGTAGTACACATCCCATCTTAATTCACTAAACTATTAGGAATTAATTTTCAACTCGTCGTAAATAAATACAGAAATATATACAGAATTGGAAAAGGTGCGATTTTCTTACCTATTGAAATAGTAAACATGTCTAAACATCCTAGCTTACGTAAGGAAAGTATACTAGAAGAATTTCAACAGACAAAATTATATACTATTAATGCCAATTATCAGAGTAAACAGAGTTCGTAATTGTTGCCATTTCATATAACGTGACGCTTGTATGAAAAAATTTAATTCAACAACTTCGGTATCGAATTTCTTTCTTACATATTGTTTAATTACTTTTCAGACATATATATTAAGAGATATATCAAATCGGATTAAAACAAACGCTCGCTTACGATCGACACCGTATTTGTTAATTCCGGTAGATGTTGATAAAGTAGAAGAAAAATTAGAACATCTTCAGTTTCAATCGGACCCAAAGGATATATTCCAAATACAATACAAAACAGTATTTGAAAGACAAAGTCAATTAACTAATACCAAAAGCAAGAAATTAACCGAATTACTTAAATCTAGACGCTTAAATCATGTTTGTGTTACGAAACCTCAACTGACGAAGAAAACATTACATTTCAATGGATTAATGAACACTTCACTTTCACCTATCCCACCTAAGAAGGAATTACAACCACATAGACTTAATTTTATACAATCCGCTCCTAGAATACTAGATGAGCACAAAATCTACAATTCACAAAGCAACGAAGAATTTAAAATACAGCAACCGAATTTAAATATAAATATGAATGAACATGCGAACCTTGAATCTGGATTATCACAAAATGCAAATAAGTTTAATATTAACACCACAAAATCGAATCTTGTAACGTCTTCTACCATACCTGCGTTACAGAGTAATTCATTTACATATGGCGAAGTTAAAACATCTCCAGGATCAGCGTTTGTTCCTACAGCTCAGAACATTTTCAACGTTAAAAATTCTTCATTTATAGATACGGCAGTTGCAGTCAAATCCAAAAATAATTTTTCCTTCAATAATTCGATTTCTTCTGCGACAAATATGAATACATCTGTAAACGAATCTTCTGCTATTCCTACTATAGCAACGTCAAAATTGAACAGTCAAAAAGATACATCTGACATAGTACCTGCTAGCGGAATGATTACGCCTACAGCGGATTCTACTGCTAAAATAAACTTTAATTATCCTATATTTGCATCTGCTAAGAATGAAAGCGGCATCACTTCTGATAATAGTAATCTGAATGCCAAGTCAATCACTAATACTACTTCGTTACTAAATAGTTCTACACCCTCTACCTTCAAAGGTTTTAATAGCACACCGACAAGCCATCCAATATTTTTATCTACAACCATTACACCAGTTACAATTATTCCAAAAGCTACCAATGATGAAAATATAGTTACAAAAAATTCTGTAACATCTAATACACCCTTAATGTTTAGCACAAAACCATTTGAAATACCAGTAATAAGCAGCACTAAAGTATCGCCAAGTTCACCATCACTAATTTCAACTGGAATTCGTACTACCACCACAAAAGATATTTCAACGAAAGCGGGACCTATTGCTGCTACTATAGCTACACCAGTTACTATTTTGCCAAACACATCAAGCCAGTCGGAAAATCAGCAATCAATCAGTTCAACTCCTCCGACTCTGAATCCATTCTCTACGTCTCAATTACTTAATAAAGCTGTTGCATCAACGTCGGCTTCAGCTTCACCACATTCAGTATCTACAGTATCTAATATTTTAAATACAACCTTAGATTTAACTACTAAAAATAAAACAAAAATTCCTAACACAATATTTTCGACTAATGTTGTAGTAACAGAAGCAAAGAGTACTACCGTATCAGAATTTAAATCAACTACTGGAAGTACAACTACTGTTCAATCTTCTATAACAACAACACTGCCATCCATATCGCCATCATCAACTTTTACATTTAATCAATTTTCAACAGGCTCAATATTCGGTGGTTTTCAATCTCCGCCAACTACTTTTTCTTCTCAAACAGCCCAACCTACGTTTAGACACACTCAACCAGCAACAACTTCCTTGTTTGATAATTCACAGCAATCATCAGCATCGTTATTTGCAACTTCAGAAAAAGTTGTCACAACGACAAGCGATTCATTGTTTAATACTAATCCTATATCAACATCAACGCCGCGTTTTGGAATGTCTGTGCCAGTATTTGGCGGTAGCAGTCTTGCAACATCTACAACTACTACTACATCGCCTAGTTTTACTACAAGTATCACAGCAACTACTACTATGTCAACATTTAGTGCAACAAATGCACTTAGTTCGACACAAGATTCCATTTTCCCATCAAATTCTTCGACACAAGTTCCTGCATTTGGTTTTAACACTGCTTCTACTACAAAACCGCAAGCATCTGTGTTCGAAGCTTCAACAAATAGTACGATCTTTGGAGGTACTACTAATATGTCTGGCACCTCTGGAAGTTTATTCGGTGTAACATCAACTGGATCACTATTTTCTACGCCTAAAACCACGTCTACTAGTGTGTTTGGTTCATCTTCACCAAACTTCACAGCAGGTAATTCAAGTCCAAGCAATTTTTTTACACCTTCAACTTCTACAACTCCAATATTTGGACAAACCGCGACATTTGGATCAACTTCTATTTTTAGCAGCTCTGCTAATACTAATGCTGGAAGTATATTTGGAAATTCTCCCGCTGGCGTAACAAATGCTTTTGGTACAACGACTGCAACGACAAATACTACGCCATTTGGTACTGCATTTGGTTCAAACGCTAACAGCAGCAATATTTTCGGTCCATCAAACGATTCTTTCCGTTTTTCTACTACTACAGGAACAAGTACATCTAGCGGAAGTTTTGGATTTGGCAATAAGTCTGTACTCACGACTTTTGGCAATAGTTCAAGCTCTACGGATACTACACATAGTTTCGGAAATCTCTCTTTAACTACTACTCCGAGTACGTTTGGCAGCGGCTTTACTCAGAATCCTTTCAATAGAGCTTCAAACCCAGAACAAAAGTCTCCTTTCAGCGGTGGAAGCTTATTTGGATCGCCGATTACGACAGCATCGACTAACATGTTTGGTGGCACATCACCGTTTAATAAAGCTACACCTGCTTTTGGTGGGCCCGCTACGTTTGGCTCGCCTCCAGTCTTTGGCCAACAAAATACAACATTTGGCCAAAGTTCATTTGGAAACAGTTCAAATATATTTGGCCAATCTCCACAATTAACTACGTTTAGTGGAAATAATACGACTGGCAATCAACCCGGTTTTGGTGCTTCGCCTGTATTTGGCTCAACATCAACATTTGGATCAACCACGCCAGGAGGATTTGGTGCACCTCCTACGTTTGGATCCTCTGCTTTTGGTTCTAATTCGACATTTAACACTACAAGTAAACCATTTTCTAGTAAGTAATATATTTTAATTACACTTGAAATGTTGACGATATTGCTGTAGATACATTTGGATCGACCACTCAACAAAATCATACCTTTGCAAATTTAGCTAATCAACAAACGTTAGGGTTCGGAAGCTTGGCACAACAAAATCAAACGCCAACCTCACAAGCTCCGTTTTCTGGGTAAGAATTGATTTGATTGATATATAATTCATACACTATACAATGTTCTGCAAACGTGATAAATAAATGAATTATTTTCTAAACCGCTGGTTTGCGCTAACACGTCGATTAGTATTTTTAATAAGCCAACCATCGGTGTCATTAAATAATTCATGGTATCGCTGTTATCAGAATTATCTTTAGCACGTGCTTTTGACATTTACAATGACATATACGTCAAAATGACGTGCTTATGTATCGACATCTAATTGAACTATAAATTAAGGTGTAATGATTCAGTGTTTATGACCCTCAGTGTGCCCTCAGATATAATGTCATTTTTTTAAGTGGCGTATGTCACGTTCTTACAGTTTTAGGAAAAAGACTCGCAGCTTTTCTCTACTTTTAAAATATCGCACTCCAACTGCTCCCTAGATTATTTTGTATGGAGTTACGTTAAAATCATTGTGTATGAGGAGAAACCGAATACAATAGATATTTTTTAAGAAGAAATACTTATTGCAGTAACAGAAATCTCTACGAATGTCATTGATAAGAGTTCAGCAGGAATTTATTGATCGTTTATTAGGACACTGTAGAACAATGAACAGAAGTTATATTGAAAATTATTTTTTGTATTTGCTTATCAAAACACGTCATTTCCCGGTTGGCATTTGGGTGCGGGAAATTGACTTTCCCGTACATGTGCGTGAAGTAAAAATTGTATTAAAGAAATAAATAATTATTACAGTAATAAAGTATAATTATGAAAATGTACACTTCAAGTAAATTTGGTGCATTACAACATGTAAATTTCATAAAATTAATTAAAATCCATAAAAAAACATCAATAGCGCGATCTATTACATACTTTTTTTTTAATATCTGGTGGGTGCTTAGTTGCATTGACTCCGTAAGCTGTATCGCTTGTCTGGCTATCCCTGCAACTCTCGCGGTGTAGTTTTATGTGTGTAAGTTGCGTTTGTTTAAACGTAGATTATTATTAACTTCTCAATGAAATGAAACGTCAAATTAATTGATATTTAGCTTAATCAGAACATAGCATTTCCGTAACTTTAATATTTACAAAGTTTGGTTTTTGTAAAAGTGTATGTGAAAATTCGCGCTAATGCTGGAAAATTGTCTTCCCCAACTTGGTATGTAAATAACTATTTTAATATACCTAGAATGTTAAAATACGATATTTCAAATTTGTTGAAAAGCTGTGGGTGAATACTTTTCACAAGTCTTACGATGTCTTACAATATGCTGTTAGTCATTTTTGGTTTTTTAACACAATCAACTAATGCTTTTGACCTTCTTTTTATTATCAAATGAACACTCCGATTGTATTAAAATAATTAAAAAATGTTTTTTTTTTCTTTTCAGGGGGTCCTCGTTTTCGACTTGGCGTTAAGTGGCGGCAACAAATCCATGAGTTCTGCATAAATGGTACTCATTTAATATAAGATGCATGGTTAATAGAGCGTTTTTATCCCGCCATTCTGAAATTATGAATTAGATTTATTGACGTTGAGTTTTGTATGTAAATAAAATAATAATTCTTGACGGACTAGTTATTTCTATAGAAAATAACAAACTGTATATTTTAGGATAATTTGAACACAGAATTACTTACCTTTTTTCGCAAATTTATGAAGAACGTTTGCCAATATTTTTCTTAATTATACTGTGCATGTGCATTTTTAAGAAAGAAAATTTATACCAATTCCAATAATATAAAAACACAATTAAGAAAAAAAGTGCGCGAAAATCCGGTTGTTCATTTTGTATTATGCAATTTGTAGTCGGGCAGGAGAGTAGTCTATCGTTCAATGCTGGACACAGATCTTGAGAAATCCTGATTAGTCGCAATACAGCGTATTTGTTACACGAGCTTACTAAAGTCCATGGGGGCCATTCGCCTAAAATAAGGCGGCACTTCGGGGTATACCGATAGTAGGCACCAATTTCGAAATTTTAAATATTGTTACGTTTTTAGATTCTCCATGAAGCTGTAAATATATTTCAACTATAATGTCATATGCGAAGTTCTTCACTGGATCTCTTGGTGCAGAAGTAGAACACTAAACACTTTAACCCACTGAACACCAAACAAGTTTTAACTAAAACACCGACGCGTTTCAACAGCAATGCTGTCATTATCAAGGCGATAATAAAACTGTTTTATTATCGCCTTGATAATGACAGCATTGCTGTTGAAACGCGTCGGTGTTTTAGTTAAAACTTGTTTGGTGTTCAGTGGGTTAAAGTGTTTAGTGTTCTATAATGTCATATATCTAGGTCTAACTCTTTGTGTGTATTGAAGCTCTTATGCTCAAATTGACGTTTGCAAGCAGAAAATCAATTGCGCTTTTTCCATATAAAGAGGAATTTATTATTTATTTTGAAGTAAGTTCTCTCAATTAGATGGTCTAATTAAATACTATTTGTATAAAATTGTTACAAGTATTAATACAGGGTGTGGAAAATATACGTCTGATTAGATTTTAAAATGTTTTTTCTGACACGGTCCATGCTTTTGATTATATCCCAAATAGTCCACCACGTATTTAAATTTCTTTAACGCCCTCTAGCGGTAATGGACAAAACAATATTAAACACTTTGAATCGCTAAATATAGGCCAAGAAAAATCCCTTCAAATAAGACCAAATTTGCTAAATTCCGTTCACGGCAAACAGAATAATTTAAATTTATAGAAGAAATTCTTACCATTCACACGTTTCTGAAGATATCTTCGAATATATAGATAATAGCGATTTGTTGGTAATTTAGTTAGTGATATTTGTTTCCGAAGCTGTACTATAAACCGTTTCTGAGATATGGTCGAGCGCCATTCTTAGTTGATCACCCGGTACACCAATTTGAATATAAATGACATTTTATTTGCATTTATCGCATTATTTCATACAAATTGAAGCAGTACAAGAAGTTTTGGATGTCTTTGAGGAAATAATGTGAGACGACTAAGAGATTGTATTATTGCTATTGTTGAAACAAGACGACCTCGAATTTTTCAGCGTGTAGAGCGAGTCGTTTCATAAAATCGGGAGCAATGAGAATATTTTCTCAAAGATTTAGATTGTCTAAACTATCCCCACACAATATATTATACTTCGTCAAGTTGAGTCCAGGATACACGCAATTAATAGGTAAATATAAGATTTCTTTCAAGAAAAATTACTAATTTGACGAGATAACTCATTAAAAAGTCATTTCAGTAATGATTTAATAAAAGAGTAACTTACTACTAAGAATTACTTACTTAAAGATGTATCCTTCGGGTATTGCCGTGGGTGTCGTAACAAACTTGACGTTTCGCTGATCATACTGTCAGCTTCTTCAGAAGTTCTCTAAAGACTGATGTTGATGTCTTCTGCTCCTCGTTATATACCCCGTCCCTGCTCCGCTCCAGTGATGCGTATCCGTTCCAGTCCACTGAATCGTGTCCGTTATCGTTCTCTGATCCATATCCGATGCTTCTCCTCGATTCGTGTTAGGTGATCTCGGATGCGTCCTCGATAGTCCTTGCTACTTCGGGCTCTCTAGCGCTAACCTTACTCAATCTGTATCCGTCTTCTCGGTTGAAGTTGTTCGGGTTCTTCATTATTTCCACTCTCTCACTATCCGTGGGTAGTAGTGATTGCTTTTGGCTAGTATCTTCACGTCATTGTAGTCGATTACGTGACTGCTTCCGGTGTGGTAGTGTTTAGCTACTGCACATTTTCCAGTATTTTCCTGTTCGACATCTCTGCGATGCTCTTTCACTCTGCACTGTATATTCCGCCCGGTTTGTCCAATATACGATTTCCCGCACTGACATTGAAGTTCGTAGATGCCTTTAGCTTGTAGTCTCGGTATCGAGTCTTTGTTGAATGGAAGCAGTTCTTTTATTTTCTTGACTGTGCTGAACTTGACGTTGACGTTCTTCTTCTCCAGGGTTTTCTTCAGCCTGTCCGTGACTCCAGCAATATATGGTAGGTGTGCGTATCCTGCTGGCTTTAGTTCTGAATCATCCTTCTGTTTCTTTTTGGCTCCGGCTAATCTCCGAATCTCTTGTGGTTTGTAGTCGTTCTTCTGGAGTGCATGTTTCACATGTTGAATTTCCTCTGTTTTGTTGGTAGCATCACTAGTCATTTCCGCTCTATGTAGTAGTGTGGTGACCAGGGATCCTTTCTGTTGTGGATGGTGATGTGAGGTTGCGTGTAGATATCGGTCCGTATGCGTCTTCTTGCGGTATACTCCATGTCCCAATTTTCCACTGTCGTTGCGTTTTACCAATACATCCAGAAAAGGTAAGCATCCATTCTCTTCTATCTGCATCGTAATGTTGATGTTAGCATGTTGTCTGTTGATATGTTCCTTGAATACGTGTAGATTGTCCATACCGTGAGGCCATATCACGAATGTGTCGTCCACGTAGCGGTACCAGCATTTCGGTTTGTTGTCGCTAGAGCTGGCTTCTTCTTCAAAGGTTTCCATAAAAATATTAGCGATGTCTTTCTGCTCGTAAAAATCTCCATTCCATAGAAAATAGGTGGTGTTTGTAGTCCTTGTGGACCGTTGTCTGATGAGTTCTAGGGTTTCTTCCACTGGCACGTTGGTAAAGAAAGATTCCACGTCGAAACTCACTAGTATGTCTTCCCTGATTACTTTATGTTCATGTAGAATCTCTACGAAATGTTCAGAGTTCTTTATAAAACTACTTGTCAATCCCACGTACTGTTGTAGTTGTTTGGCTACATATCTGACTAGTTCGTAAGTCGGGGATCCACAGGTGCTCATAATCGGTCGTAGAGGGTTTTCAGTTTTGTGTATCTTGGGTAGTCCGTATAGTCTTGGAGGCTGCGTTTCTGACGGCAGTAGACGTCGTTGTTCTTCCTTCGATGTGATTGACTCTTTGATAGTTTTCCTGGTCTGACGTTCTATTTTAGCTGTAGAGTCTCTGCTTAGCTTCTTGTAATGTTCAGGATCCAATGATGTGTTGATTTTCTCATTGTAGTCTGTCCTGGTCATTACTACTGTTGCGTTTTTCTTATCGGCACGTAGAATAATGTTATCCTTATTGTTGCGGAGTTCTTTCAGTGCGTCCTCTTCTGTCTTGGAGATGTTTCTGGTTGGTGGTTTGGCTTTGCAGAGTATTTTGCACGTCTCGTGTCTTATTTGTTCTGCTTCTTCTGCTGGTAAGGTCCTTATTGCACATTCCACTTGGGTCATTATTTCATCCTTCAGTATCCTGTTAGGTGCAATAACGAAATTTAGTCCTTTCGATAGTACTCTGGTCTGTTCTTCAGATAACGACCGTAAATCATATAAGTAGTGGCATAGAATCTTCTTTTACTTTATTGACGTAGTAAACGCTATCATTATGTTTCAACTACGAAGCGAGTCAAAAGAATTAAATTTAAATGCATTCCGTTTGTCTGTAGCCAGGGTCTTATTAGGGTAGTAGTTCCTTCCAACGAGGGAGGGCCATCAAACAAGAACAGATAGAATAATTTTAAGAAGGTTGTTCCATTGAAACTATTCTAAGATATGTTACACGACAGGAAGGTCTACATTGCTGAGATTTGCCAAGTGTAGTATCACAGATGAAGTTAGCCGCATGAAGTGTTCAACTTGCTCTGTGGGATTGTGCATAAAACATTACAAGAACTGTTTTGCCGCTTACCACACTAAGTAGCTCTATTTTCTCGTGTATTTGCCTTGTTTAAGTATTTTTTACAAATAACATTTTTTTTATCTTCCACTCTTGATTTTGATTTGTTTTTCAAAAAAATAAATCCGCCCTCAAAGGGGAACTTGGTATGTAAATAACTATTTCAAGATATTTTCAATATCCCAGATAGCAAAAATAGTTTGTATCAAGCTGGAATAAAAGTTGCAGTCTAATGACACCGGTGACAGCTTACTTCCAGCTTGTCGCGAACAGCTGCAAGCTTGTATTCAACTCGAATTAAGCATCCTACTTTACGCGTGACAAGCTTAAAGTATGCTTACTTTGCAAGCTCATAGTAAACTAGTATACAGATCGACTGAAGTTATAGTGAATATAGAAGTACCGTATTACACACACTAGCGCATGCATATCTACATATACGTGTGATTTAGAATGGTAGGTGAGGTCAGCTTGCAATAAGTGGGGATAGATTCGTTGTTGTTTCCCGTTCAGTTTAGTATGCAAATATTGCTTTTAAGAATTGCCGTCGCTATTAGAACGTACGGCCTAACTATTTACTTTTGTAATTAGCATATTATAGTTGCATCATTTATTTTAATGCATTGCCCCCTGAAATCAGAAATGTGACTAACCTCTTGTCCTTCAAAAGTCTTGTAAAAAAATTTATACACGACCACTGCTTTTACAGCCCTAATGAATACTTGGCCCGGGGAACGTCTTAAGATTTTGTTGGTAATTCTCTTATTTATTTATTTATTTATTAATATATATTATTTTTTGTGCTTTGTGTTTACATTTTAAATTATCATGTTTTGACTTTTATACCGATGTACTTGTTGTTTGTATTCTGATTGACAATGTCTATGTTACATGTGTAATTTATGACAATAAATATTATTATTATTATTATAATTATTAATTAATTAATGTATGTATGCATTAACATTGAACTGAAACAAAACTCTTATTCCCCGCGTGCCATAATACAATCTGTATTTTTTCTGGGACAGTTAAAGGCATTTTATTTTAGTTGTCAGAGTTTGTCCAGACACAATACCACACGCTATAAGCAGCGAGTGCTGAATGCTCCTTTCCTCTTGCGTCTAGCATAGTACGAGTGGTACCCCACTACATTGCCGATAGCTCCTCGTCTCTATCACATACACACGTACATACATACATGTTTATGTGTGTGTATTTCAAGCTTAATATCTACTTTTATTTGCGCCACTCAGTATAGATTGGTTGTATTAAGCTTGTTTTTTTTTCAGCTTCAACTATTATAGTAGGTATCATGCTTTATTCCAACTTTATTATTTAGCGACAAACTGGAATTGTGTTTAATTTTACCAGTTTAGGTAAAGCTTATTTTACTACTTGTATAATGTTTGTGTGTTGTTCCTTTTACGTTCATATGTACAGTCTCTTTCTAAAGTAATGTCTCCCCCTGCTGATGGATTGATATCAATAATACTTTCCGCTTAGCGTATTATATTCATCGGACATCTTCGGCAAGAAAGAGGCCGTAGGGGATACATTACAGATCGAACGTGTATATAACCTGTGTAATTATAATTTTAAATCTCGACATGTGCATTTACCTGCTAGCGGTAGAATATACGACTTCATTAAACCCTACTTTTATACCTGTGATGGTCAGTTTTCCTAAATATATACGTGTACTTTCAGTTATTGTTAGTCTTCCAGACTGTTATTAGAGACAATTTTTAATGCATATTATAACAACATACTTATTTGAATATTAAAATAATACTTATTTTATTGAGGCATACACGTTTATTGATGGACAAATCTCACAAGAAATCCGTCCCAACAAGGATCTCTATCAAAGTAAAAACAAATAACTGATATACGGCGTTGGTGAGAACGGCCTATTAAAAGTATTATACAAACGAAACGGGATTTTGAAACCAAATTTTGTGGTCGGATATGGTTGAATATGAAGTATAACGTGAAAATATTTTTGTATAAAGATATTGAATTTGAATTCCTGTTAACCGGAAGTGGGCATCAACTTCGATATTTTAAATAGCATGCTATAAATGTAATTACAAATTCAGCTTCTAAGATACATTTTACACATATTTAATGTATCTCATGCTATACCTAAATATGATACCATTCCTTTTGAGTTATTCGCAATTAAATAAAAAGTGACAGATACCGATCTTACTTTTACATACTTACTTACTACTTATTTTGTCGTCTGTCATTTTGGTTAGTCGTTCTCTTATAACAGAGAAATATAATAATTATCATGTCCAATACGAGAATGTATTTTACAACAATAAGAATAGTATATTAAAGTATGAGTGGACAATAGGGTCATTAAAACATGGCCGATTTTTCACGCACGACAGTGAAGTGCTTGAAATATAGCAAGTGCAGGATTTACTCTTTCACATAATATCACATTTCACGTTCCTTTAAAGTGAGAGTTTTTTCGTTAAAATTATAAAATATCTCATTACAGTTTTTGACACATTTATTAATAAGTTTTTATTTGTAAAAGGTTGTTTTGCCAGATCAATTAGTTGACATTTATACTTCACTTATTTTTGAATTGTTGACGTTGCCCCTAGTAACTTAAAAAAACACGCGCGTGTTTTAATGATCGATTTACGCACGCGTTTGCATGTTTTAAACAAGCAAAATGGTTTACCAATAGAAAATAGTATATTATGACACTAGTGCATAATCAAGCTTTTAAAGCACGAGTAACGAGTTTAAAGCCACGACGCGAAGCGAGTGGCCTCTTTCTTAGCCGAAGATATCCGATGAATGCAATACGCTAAGTGGAAGGTATTATTGATATGATCGCGA
The DNA here is from genome assembly GCA_023690525.1 of Holotrichia oblita. Lineage (NCBI taxonomy): Eukaryota > Metazoa > Arthropoda > Insecta > Coleoptera > Scarabaeidae > Holotrichia > Holotrichia oblita. Next base: position 58,489,115 of record CM043017.1, read on the forward strand.
TGGCTGGGGAGACATTACTTTTGAAAGAGACTGTACACTCGGTTGATTTAAAATCGACTCACCCGGCAAGCGACGTAGAACTAACGTCGCACACAGAAACTTTCAACATTTAACTGGATGTTTGTAGTAATAAAGCAATTTGCTTATGAGCAGGTAAAATAGCTACGTAATGTGAAATGAATGGGAAGATCGCTGCAGAAATATATTCTTTTTCAGATACTTTTAATACCTGCGTTATTACATGTTCATTCATGTTTTACTGAATTCGCGCAAAAGACCTAAAGTTGCGAGCAGGGTTGCCGCCCTGAAAATATTATGTTGGCTATGATAATGGATGAGAGACCACACATTAGAGAACTTGGCTACAGGAGGATACTTAAATCGAGAAGTGAGCCATCGGCATCCAAAATACCTTCAATAAATTTTAGTGCAAACGACTATACCGAAGTAATTGATTGATCAATCTGCAAGTTAACACCGCCGCCACTACTGTCCAAGATGCCAACTGAACACATAGCTTCTTTGTTGAAAGACAAAGCGCTATCAGCGTTTAACTACCTCAAATTCCCAAGCCACACCCAGTCAGTTGAGAGGTGTGTAAAACTGGTTACAGAAGCAGCCGAAAAAGTGTGCGGGCATAAAAATCGAGTTATATTAGAGCTACTTTAAAATTAAGACAACTGATGCCCACATTTAATTAAAAGTCAGAACTCAAAGGGGCTTCTATGTAAATAATCTTTTGCCTTCAACGAACATATGCATTGCATATGCATGCAAGTAAATAGTTACTGTAAATATTGTAAATAAAATTCGCCCTGGTTGGTTGGTTGCGTAGGGTGGATGTGGAAATCACTTGTTAGAGTCTTATTACAAACCTAAATTATAAATTAAATAAACACTCATCAGATATGGAAAACGGCGTTTTTACGGGACTATAGCTTAACTTATACTATAATTTAGAGCTTTTACACGAATACAGTTAAGGAATAACAGGTCTGAAAGTATTTTTTCTGGATTGAGAAAACTATTTTGAATGGTTACAAATTAATTATTACAAATTAATTACTTAATTAATTATTACAAATTAAAAATAAAAGTTTTATGGGTTTTGGCACATGTTTAAAAATCGTTTAAAATCATGAAATATCGTTCTTTTGCGATCAACCCGCAACTTTAGACCTTTTGCGCGAATTCAGTAAAACAAGTATGGGTCTAATTATTTTTTGTATGCGTTAAGGACACTCTTAAAAACACTTTTTTCACTATTACAACAATAAATGTATTTTTTGTAATTTTTGCATTTTTTTTGAATTTACCGGTATTTTGACTTTTTGGTAACTTTAGGCCTTCTGCGCGATTTCAAATTTTGAAAAAAAATTTTAATTTTTTAATATTTTTTCATTTATAATGACGCCTATGCGCAAGTTTTCCGCGTTATTAGAATTATATTGCAGAAAAAACGCGTTTTGCGATCCACTCTAATATGTAATACTTTTATATCTTGTTCCCATACATATTCTTGTTCATGTAATTTTTTAATTACATAAATACTTAGAATTATAGTGAAATTGTATGCGATAGCGATTTATATAACTATACATATGTTAAGGTCGCATTAAGAAATGATCGATTTATGAATTTATAAATGATCCCTTGCATATGAAACTGGATTTAATAGAAAAATATATTGTACAGTGGTGACGCGATAATCCGGAATAATAAAAACCAGGACGATCCGGATTACTAGAAAATCCGGATTACCAAGGCCTGCTCTAACAATATGTATGTATTATGCCTTTGCCTTTGCGTTAAAAACCAATCATATAACTCTGATTCCATTTTTGGATATTCAGGCTTGCGTAATTTTTTTTATTAATCGGTGCAGAGATACAACTGCGTTAACATAGCAATAAAAAGGAAGGAAATTAATGATAAAGATAATTTCACCTTTTTATTTTTTCGGAATTTCTTTTAACATCTGAAATTGTTGACGTTCCAACATTATATTTCTTTGCTAAATCTTTTCCCAACTGTCTTCTTTTAAGTTTTTCAAGTATACCTTAGTATCATACCTTTGTTTAATTCTTAAAGCTATTTCTTTTCGTGTTGGAGCCATTGAAACTTCTGAAGGTGTTGGTTTATAGAAGAATAAATGAATGCAACTGTGCATGTTGGAACTTGTTTGAGAGAAACTTCGTAATTTCTCGTACGCAAATCGAATATCGAATCCGGATTTCCAAGACAGCAAAAATCCGGATTACAGAATACGCAATGAACAAAAAAATAGGTGCGGAAAACCGAGGAATCCGGAAAAGCAAGATTCGGATTATCGCGTCACCACTGTATATATATAAATAGTAATTTACATACTAGTAATTTACATACAGTTGACCATACTATTACTGCTTTGCATTCGGGGGCCGCAATAAAGCATACTATTAACGGGTTTTATGGCAGTTTGAGTCGATTCTAAGTACAACCGAGTGTACATACATTTCAACAGCAATGGAGCTATCATCTTCACTAGAATAATATTTACTTAAAACCTTAAAACAATTACTTGAAATTAATATCAATTGTTTATAAATTAAATTAATATCAAGACTACAAAACAGTATAGTCTTAAATTAATATCAATTCTTTCAATTTTAAGTAAATGTAATTCTGTTGAAGAAGACAGCTTACTACTGAAATGTACAAATAATAATATAAAGTGATCGTTAGTTTTTACACGTTAATGTTATCGAAAATACAACAGGTTATGATCACTGAACGTTTTTAACTATACTAAACTATATAATAACGGTAATAACAAATTATTAGGTTAACTATACTATAATAAATAAATAACGACAAACAACAAATCACTATATTACAGTAAAAATTAAAAACGATGACAATAAACAATAACTCCGAAGTCGGAATACGAACTACATAAGGTTCGTTCCAACACACCGTTCAATCGTTACTTGGACGAACGGGTCTCTGCGCAGAATGAATTTAGTGATCCAACACAACGTCTGACCGTGATATGTACGAACAGCCGTTTGTTCCAACACACTGTTAGGCGGTACATGAATCGGTACGTGTACGATCAAACGAGTACGTAGATTTTTATCGAACCGTTTAGCCCCGGCTGTGCCAGACATGCACAGAACGTAATGACCTCAAGCGATTTGAAGTCCCTCGATTGTCAGCAACTGTCAGTATCTCTTTTGCTCTATACTTGATTTTTGTGTGTTATTACTGTTATTGGATATTTTGTTTTATCAAATATGAGTGATTCAGATACGGAGGGATTCTCTGATGACATTAAGACCGTTCCAACACAAAGCGATGAGCGGATCAGTCAACTGTAGTACAATGTTAACGCATGCGCATAAAGTGATTCATGAACAATACATTGTACGATACACAAACTGCGTGTTGAAACGAACCTATAGTAAATATGCTTAAAAACTCATATAGAACGCTTGCGCATTGTGTGTATACGCCTGTGCGCCCAACTACGCATTACCGACTCGAATAAGGAAATGGCTTTGTTTAAACTTTAAGCTTATATTATGCTTAACTCATCTTTGTTGCGTAAGCGATTTCCCAAGTAGCAAATTTTGGTGTAAATACGGTAGTAAGACCGTAATAAAACTTAGATTGTGCAACGAGTTTGGTTACAATTTGGTGTAAAAGTCGTTGCGTAACAACTGTATTTGCTACAGGATTTTTGTAAGCGGTCACATTTATCCGTAGTTGACACTTTTACCAAAGCACGATATTTGCCTACGTTATTATAACGTTGCTGATACTTTCCCTAAACGTTGTTATTGTTACAACTATATTTAGACGTTTCTATTTACACGTGATGGTAACCGTGTGGGACGTGTACGCATTTTTAAAATAATCATTTTAAGATTCGTACATTTCCACATACACTGAATTACTAGTTCAACCTTTTGTTGTTGTACTGTTCTGCTCCTTATTTAACTTAAATAATCAAGCGCACTTAAAAAAATGACACTATCGCTAAACTAAAAAAAACATTTTCAAACTACATATATGTAGACATAGATCTATATTTCAGTTTTCATCTCTTTGAACTACATACAACATAAAGACTAGAATAAACCGAGGTATAAAACACTTAGACATATATGCAGGTATAAAAAATTTAACTGCCCGCAGAATTAATGCGTTTCCAGATTCTAGAAATGATTATCACATTGGGAAATCGCTGACCATAGCATAAACAACAGTTAGAAACAAAAAAAAACACTTTAAACACATGCCAATCATGTCCAACGGAGTACTAAGTGTGACCCACGATACACACAGAACGGTATGCTATTTCGCATGGGTGACGTCAAGTTCGAGGATCGCGAGAGAGTTGACCACTTGCCTAAATGTAATTTTACGGCGTGTATTCGATTTTTTTCTAATTAAAAAGCATGATCTATTTTCTTTTTTTTTAATTGAGACGGATCAGATATTATAGTTGTACAGGTTAATATTTCATCAGATATGTATGTATAATGTTCAAATGCCCAAACACTTCCTTCACTTTATTTACACTCAAAATATCAAAACAACTACTGAAGTAACACTACAGAATGACATTTTTATGATGTAAACAATGTATTACAGTAGACGCTCTTTTAACCGGCACGCTCTACTAACCGGCATCAGTCGAGCGACTCACGATCGGCTTTTTTCCGATGACGTTTGGGCCGCCTCGGGTGCCGATCCCGCCGATATACAGATTGAATCTCTGGTAACCAAATGGGTAGGGAAGCGGTCGACTCCCACTACCATTGTAGAAAACATATTCATGGATATACATAACGATACGCTCGTATATATGTCATCAGTCTGTCACCTGTCAGTTTCTCTATTAGCATATTAATGTAATAATGCCGAAATACACAGAGCAAGAAAAACTTCAATTGCTAAAATGGCATTATGCTAGTAATAGTTTCCAGCAGGTCCGCGATTTATTTAGCGTTAAATATCCAGATAGGTCTATTCCGTCAGTATCCACGATTTTTGACTTACTTAGAAAATTTGAACGTACTGGCATGGTAAAAAATTAAAAAAAAAGCTATCCCACACGCAAAATATCTGCGGATACATTGCTATTGGTATGTGCGTCGATTGAAAATAATTCAAATTTATCGCTACGACAGATTGCAAATGATGTGGGAACATCAACATCATCTGTTAGTCGCATTTTAAAAAGTAATGCGTACAGCAGTTTTAAGGTGTCTAAGCATCAGCAATTATTTCACGACGATGCATTTAGACGAATGGAATTTTGCGAGAGGTTGATGGAAATGGTGAATCTCAACGATGATTTTTTAAATAATATTTTATTTACGGATGAGTCATCATTTCCCATTGTAAGATCCCACAACCCGTCAATAGTTAGGTATTGGGCTAGAAGAAATGAATTTCGCAGTGTAAGCACGCGTACCCAGTATCAACAGAAAGTAAATGTATGGGCTGGGTTGTTAAATAATCGGGTTATAGGTCCCATATTTATCAATGGCAATTTAACTAGCGCTAGTTATTTAGCTCTATTGGAAAATGAAGTTTTGCCGATCATAGAACAACTACCGGACATGAACCATCAAAGAATTTACTTTCAACAAGATGGTTGCCCAGCCCACAACGCTGCAGTCACTCGGGCTTTTTTGAATCGTGTATTTCAAAATCGTTGGATTGGAACCTATTCGCAAGAAATATCGTGGCCACCCCGTTCGCCCGATTTGTCTCCCTTAGATTTTTTTTATTGGGGATATTTAAAGGAGTCCATTTACGCGCACGCAGATATCAGACCAAATACCATATAGGAATTAAAAAATGCTATTACAAATACTTCTAATAATATCACACCAGAAATGCTGTATAATGTAAAAACTAACTTTTACAATAGATTAGAGTTTTGTTTATTTAAGGGAGGCGGTATTTTTGAACCATTTATTTAATTTATACCTATGTAATTTTCTATAATTAGGTCAAGTAATAAATAAACAGAATGTTTTTTTCCTAATTTTTTTATTTTACTATGACTGAGCATTACAGGCTTAACCTTCGCCAATGCTCGGCCTCATCACCCATCAATGTACAATAATCAGGTGTACATCTGATTATTTATTTATTTAATTTCTTTTTCTTGAATCCTGACTAATTATTTTTATTTGCCAGAGGAAGGTCTTTGTTCTATTTTGAGAATTCGCTATCTTTAACTTATTATTCGATTATTGAGCATAATCGTTATTTCATCGAAGAATAGTTTTTATTTTCTCTCGTAGCATATTATTTTCTTTAACATAATTGCGTAAAATGCCTGGATACTTAATCATATTTGGATTAACCTTAAATTATTATTCATTGATTGTGAATTGAAATTGGCTGACGCATATGTCGAAGTTCTACTGTCACTGTCAACTGGGTAGGGTCGGCGTTCACCCTATAGCGTCGACCCTTAAAACTCTGCGGCTGCACTACCCCATCCCTGGTTTCATAGTTCCAGGGTAACGGGCGTGGCGGGAGTAGACTTCGTATATGGGGAGGATTCTTGGGCGTAAGCATGGGCATACGCTCCGGCAGTCCGGCCAATTACCGTCGGAATATACGGTGGGTAAGTGAGGCACCCTTAATGCGCTTACCTAGAGAACTCTGCAGCTGCACTACCCCATCCCTGGTGGCCACACTCAGGGAAACGGGCGTGGCGGGAGAATTTGGCGAAGATAGTAATAGGACAAAAGTCGGTTCGCCGAGGAGTAGTCCGCCCGCTGGTTGTCTGGTTGGGGAAACCTTTGATTTCATCCTAAAACAACTCGGTGACTCCGGGACCCTACGGTTTCACTGTAGCTGCCGCGGATACTTGATCGCCGGAGGGGCGAAAGAGTTGGCGTGGTTGGCATTTTGGGGTAGGGCTTCGGCCCGGCCGTCCCCGTAGTTCAGGCTTAATTCACGGGCGGGCTGGTTGTACCTCACGGCCAGATTCCGTTTCCCACGCTTGGCCGACAGTAGCCATCCGCAAGGAGGCCTATAGGCCCCGTGGGGTTAGATGTGAGGTAGGAGTTCGCTAAAGCGACTCCAGCGGTGACCCGTCCAACGCAGACAAGGGAACTTGTCTAACATGGGTATCACGGGGAGAGGAACCCTCCGGCTCGCCGGTCCTCTCCGCGAGGTGTCGGTCTCGTGCGGGCGGTGAGATAGTGGGTGACAGTTTCAAGGCACGTAACTTGTTGCGTGCGGTGTAGGAAACCGAAAATTGCAGGATATGGGCTAGCGCCTAGGTGCCTGCGGCAGACCATCATAAGCCATTTTCAAGTCGATGTCACTGTCAACTGGTCACACGTCTATATCGGTGTCTGCCGAGAAAATGGTGGGGAAACATGGCTGCGTTCTCCTGTCATTCGGTTACCACAGATTCATCACAGATTCTACCTGTATAATAAAAACCAAACTACAAGGTATTCTCTATTTATTCCGCTACGCATTTCATATATTTAAGTCGGTATCCGATCAATATTAAACGGATAAATACCTAAACGAAACCAAAATAACAATGTAAATCTTATGGGCGTATATGAATCCTTTGCCTATTCTAGCTCTATCTCACTTGTGCAACCTCTCACTCTAATGTTGGAGTCAATGCGCTGCACTTGTTTAGTATATTAGACGCTATCCATATATAATACATCCATGAAAATATTAATAACATAACCTAAATAGCAAACTATTCCAATTCCAATTGGAATACGAGGGACGGCCGATAAATTTTAAGTTAATTATATTTGCGACTTTTGCGAGTAAATTACCTATTTTAATAAAACACGTAATAATTAATTATTCTTTATATATTGTCAAAATTTTTGGGAGGTTATTGACCAAATGACCCTGTGGACGAGCCGCCACTGTGAACAATCAACGATTAAAACCGGTTGCTATGGTAAATGAGTTGTATAATCATATTATTTAATTTTTGCTGTCATTGCTGACAACATATATAACATTTTAAAAGCCTGATTTACAAAAATTTATGAAAATAACAAAATGTCAAATTAGTGGTCGCTTTTATGTAACTGCGACTGTGCCGCGACCGTACCATAAAATCAACTGATTACCGGTATATTTTTACCGTGCAATTTTCGAATGTATTGAATCCCGCGGTTAATCTGTAATTGGCAGTACTGTTTCCAACTGTTTCTGCCAACTTTATATTTTGACATATTGCAGGTGTTTGGTAGCCATGTTATATGACAGGTATGTTTTGTTTTTCTTCATGCGAAAGAAGTACCAAAAATGTTTTAAGCTAGTAATTTAATGTGTTTAGCCATATTACCGCAATAAATATTTCAAAGTACAATGAATAGTTTGGTAGGAAACATAACGTTCGTATATTCAAGCAAATTAATTTTGTCTAATTCCAGCGTTTCAATCTTTTTACCCTATATTTTAACATAATGTGTATATTTCAAACTTCACAATTTTATGTACCGGGAATGGCCCCCGTCGAATTTAGGAAAGGTCAACAAATTGACGTGAAAGCAGTAAAAATGACGAGTGTTCATACTCAATTACCATATGAATATTATTCACTGCCATTCTGCTTGCCTAAAAATGGTTCGTTTCACTATAAATCGGAAAATTTAGGTGAAGTGCTGAGAGGAGATCGTATTGTAAATACACCCTACATAGTTAAAATGGCAGAAGACGTTCAATGTTCTTTACTATGTCATTTCCCAAATAAACCAATGCATTGGAGTGCAGAGGATTCTCAAAGAGTGATAGATCGTATTCAACATGAATATTTCGTACATTTGTATGCTTAAATTTATACTAGCATGATATAGATTTGCAAATTTTCTTATTTTAGATTAGTTGATAATCTTCCAGCAGCAAGTCCTATTTTTAATCAAGATTTACAAGACATACAATATGAACATGGTTATAGACTGGGAAATGTAATTGGTGATAAGAATTACATAAATAATCATTTAAAATTGACATTATTATATCATAACCCAGCACCGTAAAATATATAACATTAATTTAAATGCCAATATAAGAAAATTTTTTTTAGGGAAGTGTTTAGGGTTGTGGGATTTCATGTGCAAGCAAAATCTGTCCATATAGGTGATTTGACATTTACTGATAATACCTGTACATTCCCCACTAAATCTAGAGGACAATTGGTAGATGCAAAAGCAGGTACTACCTTATATTTTACGTATGAAGTTGAATGGAGGCATTCAAAAATCAGTTGGGCATCAAGATGGGATACATACTTGGCTATGAATGATGTACAAATTCATTGGTTTTCTATTATTAATTCATTAGTCGTAATTTTCTTTTTATCGGGTAAGTGTTTCAGATTTTACATAGAAATTTTATATTTTACTTAGATTAACATTATTTTAATCAAAAATTACCTTTTTCAAATGTCATTGTTTATAAATCACATCGCAGAACATGTTACATGGTCTGAGTGTAGCAGATGCGTGGAATATTGTAACAATAAAACTTCGGAGGTAATTTTAACAATTTTAAATTATCTCAAATAAAATTGTAATTGTTATTGTATACTGTACATACCTGTGTAGTACGCGCGACATATACATCCTTTACTTGGCCTTGGAAATGAAAACTTAAAACACTTTTTATCCTCTACCTAATAACATATTTGAAATTTTTCTATGAAGCTTCTATTCATTACGGCCATCATCGCGTTTTTTATTGTTTATGAGACCCACATTGAGTATTCGCACTGCTAGAAAGATTTTTCTCTGAATCCAATCATGTATAACATGTTGACAAAAGTAAAGTACATATATACAATACAAAATAAAATAAAACAAAAATGAAAATGAAAAACAAAAAATATATACAACTTACTCAAACTCGACGTTTCGCCACTAATGTAAGTGGCTTCTTCAGGAGCAAGACTAGGTGAGGGGCGTCAGAAGGTCACGGTAACTCGACTTGTCAACCACGCTAGAGGCGAAAACCTTCTGGCCACTTACATTAGTGGCTAAACGTTGAGTTTGAGTAAGTTGTATATACAGAGTGTCCCAGCTGACGCGGTTTCTTTGATAATTTGTTGATTTTACAGTATAGAGAAAACAAATCAATTAAAAGTTGACCCTATTTAAACGACGCATAGCTAGAAAATATTTTGAAATATACTGGGTGTCCCAATTATAGAAAAAGCGTATGTAACGTTATTACTTTATTATGGAGAAAGATCTACAGCAGTTTATTACTTTAAATGGATCACCCTATATTATATATTTTTTAGATTCTACGTGATATTTTAAGCAACTTTTATTAAGACCTTCCTAGACCTATGTGTTTTTGTTTTCGAGAAAATAATATCAAAAATTTTGCAATTGCAGCGCTCTCGTTAATGAACTGTAGGATCAAAACTAAAAAAGGTAGACAATTTTGGTTTGCGCAAATTGATACGTCTTGAATTGCTATACTATTTCCAATATTAACATGTACGGATCCTTTTATTGACATACAGTTACTGGCGCCAACATTTGGAAACATTTAAATATCAATAACTCTATTTTTTTAATGGAACACCCTATACCTGTTTACAGGGTTGGATGCAAAATTAAATTCTCTTTCTTTTGGTATTACAATAAACCCATTTATCTTCAACCGTTTTAGAGAAAAATGTATATTTCTTTTGCTATTGTCGAAAAAACCACTTCAATTTGAACGATTTGCATTCTGTGCGAATGCGAAAGTGCATTGAGGCTGGTGGTCGCCAATTTGATGCTGCGCATTCGTGCAGAAGAATCGCTATATTTATTTTAAGTGTAAAATATCGATTTGTTGTATATGACACGGAACCAACAACACCAGAAAACATGCAGCAGAAAATAAGACATGCATGTGCAGACATTTCTGAAGACATGTTACCGCGTGTGCATAGAGATTTTTCTGCGCGAATGCGAAAGTGCATTGAGGCTGGTGGTCGCCATTTTGAACATTTAATTCGATAGCCGACTACTTTCTTCAACTGTTTACCTTATGTAAACAATTTGTAGCTACTATTAATATTTATTTTCTACTTTTACATTTAACAAACGAAGGAAAAACATTGTTGCATTGACTTTTATTATGTCCTCATTTTTTAGAAATATCTCGATTAATTCACAACCATGCTATTTAAATTAAGAAAGTTGACGTCAACTTCCGGTAAACCGGAAGTAGTACAATGGCGCAAATAATTTTGCTGATGAGTCCTGATGATATCAGTTATAACTACAAGTTTTCAGAAATGTTGAATTTCAAGAACATCAAAAAGTTCTAACGAACCAGTTCCGTGAATGACTCTGTATATTTATTACTTAACTTCATGAACAGATCACATTTATAAAAAAGTAATGGTAGAAGTTTATGTCTTTATGTTACGTTTATTAATATTTAAGTAAAGAAATACAATAATAGTATAGTGTTTTTATGTTTATGGTATTTTTTATTTCTTGCTGCTATGGTAGGATGCATTATCCATTACAATTACACTATTTCCAAGCAATTTTTGTAAAATACTATTGAATTATCTCTCAAAAACATCTGCATCCATTTTATCGTGATAATCAGCTGTTTTTCAAACCAATGTGTAAAAAGCGTCTACCTTTACCAACATGATTTTTCAGACCCGTTGCTACATCATGTTCAGTTCTATATTTTTTAATTGAAGACAAATATCTTCGTCTCCATAAAATAATGTCTTCACGTTCAAGTAGCATACATTTGCGATTACGTCCTAAAAACCTATAATATTAGTATATTATAGGTATTAGTATATATTTTATTATATATACTATATTTAGTATATAAAACATTTAAATAATTTAATATCAAATTTTACTTAAAATTAAGCATTCTCATTAATTTATATAAAGTAGAACGACTCATTTGAGGTATATTTTCATCTTCCTTTAATGTCTTTAAAATGTTGTTTAGTGTAGGAAGTTCTCCATCATAAAAAAACTATGTACTACTCGTCGTATCAAGTATTTAACAGTATCGTCAAATGTAGATAGCATTATTATTATTAGCCCTTTGGTTTTATATTCATGAATTATTCGGTAAACATTAGTTCTTGAAACACTTATTCTTATTATGGAATATAAATACACAGAAGTTTATATACGCTTATTTAAGTATACTACCTAAAGTGTTTTCTTCTACGACAACCACCAATAATTTTCTTATACATGTTTAATATAGCTTGCTTTTCCTGTACCGACAAATGTCCACGTCTCAAGGTAGCACGCTTTTTTGGAGGCGATGTTGATAATCCACTTGTACTGTGAATCCATCATCACAAGCAAATAGTTTTTTTAACTAATTTTATTGCTTGAATACTGTAGGAACACAAATAAAAATTGGAAAATACTTTACAAAAATATTTACTCAATCAGCTGTGTTTGGAATGTGGCGGCACTAAAATTATTGGCAAATTTAAACAGTGTAAACATGACTGGAAACTAACCAATCATAAGCCTATATTTTGGCAGGCGATTTTAAATTTTGTCCCTCTTATTAAAAAACACGGTATAGTGCTTGAATCGTCTTGTAAATTGGTGTCGGTGCCTGAGTCTTCTTGCAAATTTATAATTAAAGCTGCTACAGTATTATACATATTTAAATACTCTTTCTCGTAATTACATGTTGAACGGCATTTTTCCAATTTTCAGGACTAATGTTTTCCATGGCATTTTTAATACATGTTATGATGCTTTCGCTAAGTTTAAGTGCTTGATTTGTTCACCTTATCATATTTTTTAGTTGAACCCATATCAACTCAATAGGGTTGATCACTATCACTAAAAGGTAATGTTAATGAATATAAGGAGAAATGATGAACTATAACTTTCAAATTGCACAATGTCCGCAGTAATAACTACTACCACAAAACACTAGCTATTATAGGTATTATATACATGCCCTGCTAATTAGAAAATTGAATTGAGTATTAGGGACCTAATAGAAAATGTTTATTACCTAGTTATTTACTAATTTCGTAATTAGAAACATATAATCCTATTAAGCGGTCAACAATACTATTCTTCTGTGTAATACAATAACACATATCCCCAGTTGATATAGGTTAATTTGTGGCAAATGATCTCTAGTTTAACCTCCTTCAAGGAATAGGTCGAATTACCGGTCACTCTGTATATAGCACTATTTGTAATTGTATTTTTCTATTTATTTTGTAGATGCAATAAATTATACATGTTATATGCTGTTATATACTGTTATATACTGTTCAGATATTTGACCACAGGATGTTATTTTGCGGACCTGCATTATGCCTACAGACTAGGAAAATCTACAGTTATCGAAGTAGTACAGAGAACCTGTTACTTCATATGGCAACAACTACAAGATATACTAATCTTTTAATTCCTGATTTATTTCCACTTAGAGGTCAATAAAACAATAAATAATTAAATTGGTATTTAATTATTTATTGTTTTATTGACCTCTAAGTGGAAATAAATCAGGAATTAAAAGATAAGTACATAAAGGTCAAAAAATACATATATTAGATATACTAATGAGAGAACCTACGAAGGCTGAATGGGAAGAGATTTCAAAACAGTTTCAAAAATATGCAAATTTCCCAAATTGCATCGGTGCCATCGACGGCAAGCATATCCGTATTATAAAACCTAACGATTCTGGGTCTCTTTTTTTATAACTATAAAAATTATTTTTCGACTGTTTTATTGGCGGTATGGGATGCAAATTATTGTTTTATTTCAGTAGATATCGGCGCGTATGGAAAAGTAACGACTCCACAATTTTTAAAGACTCTGCTTTGTATAAAAAAACTTGCCGAGAAAACTTTAGATATTCCAGATCCAAAGCCAAATTCGCAACCAGATTCAACTCCCTTACCCAATGTGATAGTAGGAGATGAAGCGTTCAGTCTGTCTGAAAACATAGTGCGCCCTTATTGCGGAAAATTTCTAACAATAAAGAAAATAATTTTGAACTACCGTTTATCCAGGGCCCGGTGTTACATTGAATGTATCTAAATGGATCTTTGGGAAATAAATGGAGAGTTTCATAGACGGTTGAATGTAGACTTAGAGTTTGTGAAAAACATAATTAAAACTTGTTGTGTTCTTCATAATTACGTCAGGTTAAGGGATAGTTATAGGCATGACCACACTCTGTACGAGACATCTTTGAATAGTTTAAAACACTGAGGTAGTAAGGCCTCATGCAAGATCGCGAAATACAAGAGACAAATTCGCAGATTATTTTGTTAACAAAGGCAAACTCCTTTGGCAAGATAAAATGATATAGTAAAATTAATGTTGTCTAAGAAATAATATTATTAACTAAGCACCCACAACACATAAAAAAAACTATTGTTTACTTACCTAAAGCTTTTTTCTTTTCTTCGGAATCGTCAGGTTCACAAAAAATTTCGACTATTTCTTCCCAGTTCCTACGTTTTATTACTCTATTGGAATAGTCTGAAGATTCCATATCCCATATGGCTACCCTTTTTTCAATATCGTCTATAAAAGGTCGGTATCGAAGTTATCACGCTCCATTTTGTAATACGTCCACTCGCTACAGTTTCGCGCGTAGTACTAGACGCAGTAATGGGCGCCCGAGTATCTCGACTCGCGCATAGAACGCGCGAGCCGAGAGCCTCGCTCGTTACCAGCGTTTTACGCGCGAGTGAGGAAACGCGCGTCATCATCTGGACGGCATATATGTAGCTCTAGTATCTCGCGAACGCGCGAGTCGACTTGCGTGTAAGACGCCTCATCTGGACAGGCTTTTAGGTGCTAAGTTTAAATAAAACAAAGTAGATGTGAGATATTATCGATTTTTTTATTCGTTTGAAAGGCCTATCAATGCCATTATTTATGGAATATAAGATCGGACAAATGTCCGCCACGTCTTCGCTAGGTGGCGCGCATTCGGGATGTCCAATTTTCCATGACTCTGGCGCATAAATCAGACTGAATTTGACCGTTGCCTTGGGTTATGTTGGAGGGCCGCTGTGGTTTGTGGATTATTCGCATAGACCTGCTACTTAAGAACACCCCACAAGAAACAGTTCAATGGGGTCAAATCGCACGATCTCAGTGGCCAGTTCACATCACCTCCACGTGAGATGATCTTCCCCTCAAATCGCTCGTGCAGAATCTCCAATGTGGCGTGAGCTATGTGACACGTAGCGCTGTCCTGTTGAAACCACATCTCATTGATGTCCATATCCAATTCAGGCCAAAAGAAGTTGGTAATCATCGTCCTATAGCGTTCGCAGTTGACGGTGATGGCCTGGCCAACATCGTTCTGAAAGAAATATGGACCGATGACGCCGCCAGCCCAAAATCCACACCAAACAGTGACTTTTTGGGGATGCATTGGACGCTCTTGAATCTCACGTGAATTGGTATAGTCCCAAATACGACAATTTTGTTTGTTGACGTACCCATTCATCCAGAAATGGGCCTCATCGCTGAAGATGATTTTTTGATGAAAATTAGGATCAGTTTACAATTGCTCCAGTGCCCAATCAGCGAACACACGTCGTTGTCTATGGTCATTTGCCTTCAGCTCCTGTGTCAGTTGAATTTTGTACTGATGCAGGCTCAAGTTACGACGCAAAATTCGCCAAGTTGTGGTCTGCGAGTGGTCAAGTTGCGTTTTGTCGTCGTACGGAGGGTGCCTCCTTGATTACTGAACCAGTAGCCTCAAATTTATCAACCACACTGCGAATAGTCCTCTCGGTAGGACGATTACGACGACCGTAAAATGGCCGAAGCGCGCAGAACGTTGCCCGAATAGAACATCTATTTTGATAAAACAGCTTTTTTCTTCAAACGTCAATAAAACTGACATTTCTCGACTGAGTAGTCGGCCGCAAAGTGTCACTTTTTCTCCGCTGGAGGTTTACCTTTCACTTTTCCGCCACCGGAGGGAAACGTGTTATTCTAGCAATATACAAACACATAATTTCAATGTTGACAGTGTCCACTTAACAGTTTTATGATGAGTTACTATAGAAACAGCTCGTACCTAATCATCGGTCTAAACGTCCAAACATCCTACCAAACCCGCTTATCTTCAATTAGAAATAGATATTTATGCATAAATTTGCCGACGTTTGAAGAAAAAATAGCATATTTTATGTGGAGGAAAAGTTACTTTTCATGGCTTGCTCTCTATTAGCAGCCTCTCTTCGTTCGACTGCGAACACGAGCGCGCCATGAAAAGTATCACTTTTCCTCCGTATAAAATAATATACTATTATCATTTGCACGTGTCGTTGAACGCTATATCCGTCCATGGTGATTTGCCAAAACAGACTGAATAAATGACAGCCAATCTGACAGATGTAGCTTCAACAATATGGCCACTACCAACTGTCAAAGTTCGGAAGTCCCTGTTGAAAGACCCTATATATGATCTAATGGTTTATATGTCGCGCAGTATACCAATATTTGAGACAGACAAATATTTTATAGACAAAAAGTTGTTTCGTTAACGGATTATTTTTATTAGTTGATTATTAGCAATGTCTATGAGTCCGTAATATATCGTGCTATGATTATTGTTTCACTAAATACTTTGGTTATAAGAAAGTATTATTCAGTTTTATATTTTATTACTTACTACTTTAAGTGTATCTCTGCGAAAATGACATTAACACCCTATAGCCATTCTGTATGAATTATAATAACATTTCTAGGCATATTAACAATGATTATGGTGAGAACATTGAGACGAGATATTGCCCGTTATAATGCAGACGATGGTATTGATGAAGCAATAGAAGAAACAGGTTGGAAATTAGTACATGGTGATATATTTCGTCCACCAAAAAATTCTCGACTTTTTGCTGCAGTCATTGGATCTGGTATACAGATATTTTTAATGTCTCTGATAACACTGTGTAATGTATTACATAATTTTTTATTATTACCATATCTGAATTATATTTCTTGTAGTTTTTGCAATGTTAGGAATGCTATCACCTGCTTCAAGAGGAGCATTGATGACCGTAGCAATATTTTTATATGTATTTATGGGATTGATTGCTGGATATTTTTCTGCGAGGTTGTACAAAACTATGAAAGGAAGAGAATGGAAAAAGTCCGCTTTTTTAACTGCTACTTTTTATCCTGGTATAATTGCATCAACTTGCTTTTTCTTGAATTTTTTTATTTGGGGAAAAGCTAGTAGTGGAGCAGTGCCGTTCTCAACAATGTTATCATTGTTGTCTTTATGGTTCTGTATTTCATTACCGTTAGTGTACTTAGGCTATTATTTTGGATATAGAAAACAACCATTTCAACATCCTGTCCGTACGAATCAAATACCTAGACAAGTTCCTGATCAGCACTGGTATATGAATCCTATACTTTGGTAAGTAATTTTGTTTTAAAAATATATATATTTTAGCGTGTTATCCAAAGAAATTTAAATATTGAAACTTGGCATGAAGGTTAACTTCTATGAATATTTTTCGCAAAGCAATTTTTAATGGAAGTGTATGCACTTCTCCAAAAATTAATTACAGCTACATTATTACTTGATATAGCTCATATGTATGTATGCACGATTCATCTTTCGAATTGCGGTATCTCAGTTTTGAATGAGACTGATCTTTTAATTCCTGATTTATTTCCACTTAGAGGTCAATAAAACAATAAATAATTAAATACCAATTTATTCCATAACATATAATAATATGTTTTCGTTAAATAACTTCTTCGGTGGAAGAAATTGACATTTAATATGTGTCAAATTACTAATAATATAAATATAAATTGCCATGCCTATCAACAAAATTAATTAAAACAAAGAATTCATTGATATATCGAATTTTAATTATATTCACAAGTAATAATGAAGGAATAATGATTTAATACAACATTAGAAATTGAAATGATTTGAATTATTCGTATATCAATCTATTTTTTGTCAAGCTCTAACAATTCTGTTCAAGGACTAGGGAAAAACATGGCAAAAAAACCTAGTCAAGAGCTTAAAATTAATAAAATTCATGCGTGAATTAAATTATTGTAAATAACGCTTAAATTATCAATATCCGTTCTAAAATTTACCGCGTTTTCATCTTTCTTAATGTATATCATTTCGTAAATTAATCTTTTTTTATAATTATTTTCCTTTTTAAAATTTTAGTGTTTTGAAAATCAAAATTATGTCGTCTATCTTTAGAGTGCTTAGATAAAGCAGTTTCAGCGGTGACGTTATGTGTAACAGTGTATTGTTGGTTATAAATTCGTTTCTTTAAATATTGTTTGGTTTGTCCGATATAACATTTATTACAATCTTTGCAATCTAATTTATAAACGACATTACTTTGATTATCATGTTTAATGGGTGTTTTTAAATTTGTGAATAAATGTCTATTGTTGGTAGGTATGAAAGTTATGTGAATGTCTGATTTTTTTAATTCGTGTTTTATTGTGTCGCTTAAATTGTTTATATATGGTATAGTGTGGTATATGTTATTATTATGAACAGAATTGTTAGAGCTTGACAAAAAATAGATTGATATACGAATAATTCAAATCATTTCAATTTCTAATGTTGTATTAAATCATTATTCCTTCATTATTACTTGTGAATATAATTAAAATTCGATATATCAATGAATTCTTTGTTTTAATTAATTTTGTTGATAGGCATGGCAATTTATATTTATATTATTAGTAATTTGACACATATTAAATGTCAATTTCTTCCACCGAAGAAGTTATTTAACGAAAACATATTATTATATGTTATGGAATAAATTGGTATTTAATTATTTATTGTTTTATTGACCTCTAAGTGGAAATAAATCAGGAATTAAAAGATAAGTACATAAAGGTCAAAAAATACATATATTAATTGAATGAGACTGATAAAACAATTAAATTTTAAATGTTTGGTGAGGTATTTGCGATATAGGAAAGTACAAAAGAGTATATAACCGAAGTCTTTAATATTCTCTGTATCAATATAGGGAAATGGATGGAAAAATGTAACATCTGTGTAGGAAACTACTATCTTAAAAGTACCAAAATAAATAATAGCACATTTACAAAATTGAAGATCTATAGAAAGGTTATTAAGAATTCTTGTGTAATCTATTTTTGTTTCATATATGAAAATTCATACAATTAATAGGTAATTTTATCTTCTTTAAGAAACTGCAATGGCTATACTACAGTTATATAAATAATGTAAATTACATACCTCAGCCCAGGATCATTATCAGTGACTATTCTTCGAGTCAGATCTATAGATAGATCATATAACACATAAAATACGATAAAAACTGTCTCTTGAAAATTTTTACTCACTTGTGTTTCTCAGAGAAATTCTTGAATATTTGTAAATCACTAAACACTTTAACCCACTGAACACCAAACAAGTTTTAACTAAAACACTAAATTAGTTAACCAATTTAGTTTTATTATCGCCTTGATAATGACAGCATTGCTGTTGAAACGCGTCGGTGTTTTAGTTAAAACTTGTTTGGTGTTCAGTGGGTTAAAGTGTTTAGTGTTCTACTTCTGCACCAAGAGATCCAGTGAAGAACTTCGCAATATTTGTAAATGACAATCAAGGTTTAGTCTGGTGTCATTTAGTAGGTAATTGATTTAGAAATACAATACCGTCTGTCAAAAAAACAAAAGAAGAATAAAACTTATTCATAAATTCACATAGGTAAGGAATGAACGTGAAAAGTATTGATTATTTGGTAGAGGACGTTCCGGAAATTTATTGTGGTAATACTGTAGTTTCTATTGATTTTTTTCTGCAAATTCAATAAACGGCATTTTTAAAGCGATAATTCTAAACAATCTATTTATTTGATCAGTATTACGCAGACTCACGTGTAATTATTTATTCCACAACACTCGAGCATTCGTTTACTATTATTATTTTTATTATTCTAATTTTTATTTCTTATTATTATTACAAAAGGCAGTGCGTAGAAAAATGTCTGCTAGTCCAAGACATAAGTTTACCACAGAAATTGATGTGCAGAATGTTTAAGAATTAAAAAATTATAAAAGTGGTTCAAGATGTAGCATCTGTAACATTATAATTTTAGGCGGAAATTAGATGAAGGCCTTATTTTTCAACTTTATTTATGTTTATATTATTGTACTTCTTTATACAGCGTTAGTAAAAAGTCCCGGAACGGTCGAATAACTCTGTTATTTGAAAATTATGATTTATGAAATTTGGTATGGGGGTATAGTTAATATAAATGCATTTTATGCAATACAGTTTATATTTTTTTCACTTCCGGTTTAATCGGCAATACGTCCAACTTTTTTTTTAAACGGAACGCCCAGATTTTTTTAACACTTTTGAATACAAAATAAAAAACCACGTTCAGGAAGTATTAAGATGTTTATTTTTATTCACAAGAAAACAGTTAAAAAATTAAAAAAGTGTCCTAATACAGAAAAAACAAGGTACCTTTGACAAAAGTGGTTGTTTAGTGTTTGCATTCTTTTTGCCGTCACATTTGACAATTTTAAAAGCGTTTTAACTTTTGCATCGCTATAAATTTACTTATTTTAGACATTGACACATTTGAAAATGGCAGTAAAACTTACTGAATCAGAACGAATTGAGATATTTATTATGCATGGGTACGGTGATCGTCAACGTTCTTTTGAAGAGGTTAGTATTTTGTTTAATACTGTTTATCCGGATCGTCACATTAGTAAAAGTACGGTATGCCGAACAATTCAAAAGTTTGAAGTCTTTCGTCAGGTGAAGGATTTACCTAGTTTGAATGTGTTACTTACAGTGGAAAAAAAATCATCACGTGTTCACAACAGAATTAGGTCAAATTCATGAGATCTCTCAAAAATCTGCTCATAAGATTCTTAAATCAGCAAGAATGAAATGTATCCCGTCCATGAGTTAACTGAAGATGATCCAGATCGTAGACTACATTTTTGCGAAACAATGACGGAACTGATCGAGCAGCAGCCTAATGTTTTAGATCACATCATTTTTTCAGATGAGGCAACGTTTTGTCTCAACGGCACTGTGAACAGACATAATTGTCGCTACTGGTCAATTGAAAATCCGCATTGGATTGAAGAAGTCCATACACAGCGTCCTCAAAAGGTGAATGTCTGGGCTGGTCTTGTTGGAAACAACATCATAGGACCATTTTTTATAAGAGGAATTTTAACTGGCAACGTGTATTTAAATTTATTGCGAAATGAGGTTGTTCCAGCACTTGCGGTCCCCTTTCCAAATGCAAATCCAAATGCCCCTCCCCCCCATTTTGCCCATAATGTCCGCGATTATTTGAATGAAATTTTTCCGGAACGTTGGATCGGACGTAGAGGAGCAATCGAATGGCCAGCACGTTCGCCAGATCTCTCGCCATTAGATTTTTTCTTTTGGGGTCACTTGAAATGTCAAGTGTACAAAAATCGTCCCCATAATCTTGAACAATTGGAAGAGAGAATAGTTCAAGAAGCCAATCGCATCACTCCAGAACAAATACAAAATTCAATAAGAAATTTTACTGACCGTTTACATTTTTGTCAAATTGTAAATGGAGAGCATTTTGAACAATTATTGTAATCGCAACCTGAATAGACAGGTATCTTGATTTTTCTGTATTAGGACACTTTTTTAATTTTTTAACTGTTTTCTTGTGAATAAAAATAAACATCTTAATACTTCCTGAACGTAGTTTTTTATTTTGTATTCAAAAGTGTTAAAAAAATCTGGGCGTTCCGTTTAAAAAAAAAGTTGGACGTATTGCCGATTAAACCGGAAGTGAAAAAAATATAAACTGTATTGCATAAAATGCATTTATATTAACTATACCCCCAAATATATACCAAATTTCAGAAATCATAATTTTCAAATAACAAAGTTATTCGACCGTTCCGGGACTTTTTACTAACGCTGTATGTATAGGTTCTTTATAAGTAAAGATGCCGGTTTTTGATAATACACAGAGCCGTCGAGTGGAGTTCAGTTTAGGAGGCTATCGCAAACATTATAATACTTTGCTACTATGCAGAAATAATTTATCGTAATAATCTGATCAATGATCACTATTAAAAACCGATGCGCAGCGATATGTATGTAGGGTTATGTATCGTTGTCTAGGGTTGAACGAATAAACGCCCAGTATTTTAACGAAGTATTTTGACAAAATAACAAAACAATACAAACTGGGGATTAATACGTGAACGGCACAATAACTAAACGTTGCCAAATAAACTTCGAGGATAAACTATAAATATATTTTACGTGATTTTACGTCGTCTTTTGTTGCGTCTCTCACCCTTACTCATCTCGTTTATACTATGAATACCTTATTTTGCGCACGCGTTCTTCCCGGTAATTTTCGTCGCGCCGACGCAACATGACGAAATACAAAAAAAAAACTAACTATATAAAACCCTATCCTACACTCGGCTATCCTACTGAGAATCCGCCTCGGATTCTGTTTCATTCATCTCTCGCAGTTTTTAGCTTTGACCACTTCATAGGGTCCCAAGAATTTTCTGTTAATCTTTAATTTTGTTCCAAGTTGCGTTTTCTTAATTGCTACTAAATCACCTTGATATATTCTAGCTTTTTTTCCTTCTTAGGTTATATCCTTTCTTATTTTCCTCCTGGACTTTGAATAGCTGTTCTTTACATTTCTTTCTTAATTCCTCTCTACTTTCACTAAATTCCTTTCTAATTTCTTCTTCAATAATTTTATTGATCATCATATCTTCTTTCATTTCCTTGTCTTCCTTTCATTTTGACATCCGTCAACACTTCAAAGGGAGTTTGTGTTAATACTGCGTTGATATGTAGAATTAAGTGCTCTTTGGACTCTATCCACATATTTATACCACTTCGTTGGATCTTCAACACTAAGCTTAGCAAGGACTGGAATAACTATTCTATGAACTTTTTCTATTTGTCCATTTCCTCGAAGCACTCCGGTTGTAGTTCTCACGTGATATATATTTTCCTCACGACAATATTCTTCGAATTCCTTTGCCGTAAATGCAGTACCTTTATCTGTGATAATTCTACTTGGATTTCCAAACATTTTCTGCTACTTGGTAAGACAATCTATAGTTTCTTTAGCAGTTGTGGACTTAGTAGGGTAAAGCCACGTAAACTTTGGAAATTCGTCGATCACTGCCAATAAGTATTGATAATTCTTATTTGTTGATGGAATCGGACCTAAATAATCAGCGTGGTATGTGTGCAAAGGGCCAGCTCCTTTTGAAATAGGGTGTAGCGATCCTTCTTTCTTTCCTTCTTTTCTGTTTCCCAGTATGCAGGGTATACAATTCTTGATAACTGTTTGAATTCTTTCCTTCAATTTGGGTATGTAAAAGTCTCTTTTAACCAATTCCTCTGTCTTTTTTACAGCAAAATGGCCTTCCTCGTGGGCTCTTCTAATAATTTCCACTTGCATTGCTTTCGGTGCTACCAACAGTTCCTTTCCATCGTCGTATTTGTACAATAAATCGGTTTTCATAAAATAATTGTCGTAGTCTGCGTTTTGTTCCAGAATTTTTTTGATCGTCAGTATGAGTTCATCCTTTTCTTGTGCTAACCTTATTCTTTCTAGTATACCGTTTTCCCTGGTTATCGTCATTGAAGCTGGATAGCGACTCAACGCATCTACATGTGGTAATCTCTTAGCTTGACGATGCAACAGTAACGCCCATCTTGCTACTCTGGTCGTTAGGTCTTTCTTATCCATGGTGCGCTGGAAAGCTGAGCAATCTGTTATGATCTTGAATTCGGTACCCAATAAATAAATACGGAATTTTTTAACTGCTTGTATGACGGCGAGTACTTCTAACTCATAACTCGAATATTTTTCTTCCGCTGGCGTAGTCTTTTTACTCATAAAGTAAATTGGATGAAACTTCTGGTCGACATCCGATTTTTGTAATAAACATGCGCTATATCCATGTTTGCTTGCATCTGTATGCAATTCTATGTCGTTTCCCTGTTTAAAGATAAATAACACAGGTTCACTACATAATAATTCTTTTAGTATAGCAAAAGCATTTCGGTGATCTTCATTAAAAGTAAACGTTTGATTCTTCCTCAGCAAATCACTCAATGGTTTTGCTACAACAGCGTAGTTAGCGATAAATTTCCTAAAATAACCCGTTAATTCTAAAAAGGATTGAAATTGTTTGTAGGTAGTTGGCCGTGGAAAGTTTTGTATAGCTAGTGTCTTATTCACGGAAGGTTTGACTTTACCATCTTCTATAATAAAACTAAGGAATTCTACTCGTCTCTTTAAAAACTGACATTTCATCCTCTTGATCTCTAGACCATACTCTTTTGCTAATTATAGTACAGCAGCGGTAAAAAGTACCCAACCGATGTGAGTAAGAGCGAAGATATCAATGGACACCCCCCTTACTTCACCCCACCGTCGAGACTAATACATATTTTCTTATTTAGCAGCTCACGCTCGACGGGTGCACATCGTCGTTTACAGCAATATGTGTTTTTCGTATACCAGCGAAAGAAATGCAAAACTTGCAAGTGTATTGTTTATTTGTGAGATTCATTGATTCATTTGCCCTCGTGCTCGGATGTTTTTCGAATGATTGTATTACCTATATTATATACACATTGTATTCGATGTATACATTTTAACTTTGAGTTTTCTAATGAATCAACATATTATCTTGACAACGTTAGGGATTTTGTTTACTAGCTTTCATATGACTACTTAAAAGTGAACTAGTTATTTAGCGTTTAGAATTACTATTAATAATGTTAATTAGTGTCTTTAGTGATTTCTATTAATATATAGTCTTAAAAGAGATGCTTAAATTTGATCTTACTTTTTCTTTAAAAATATAATATGGATATTATTCCGATTGCAATTATTTGAATCGCAATGCAGAATATTAAAAACAATTCAAAAATTCGTACTGTCCTATTTGTTTGTCTACTTCATTTTCCCTCAGGTTCCGATAACCTCCGTGGTCTTTCATATATAGGCTCTTCATTCTTTAATATAATCTTCATCTGAATATTTGTAGTTTTAGTTTTATGCGGTTTATAGGTCTCAACTAGTACGGTCACCAGTTTTCTGTGCTCTGGATTTTTTACATGTTCTAGATCTAGATCAGTTTCTTCTAAATTCTTCTCGTCCACCGTTATCCTCATTAAGAAGCTGTCTTTCTCATTTCGACACACAACTATTTCATCTTCTCCTACATGAGCGTCTGCTTGTTCTAACAAGTTACATCCTAGAATAACTTTATTATACTTCTTTAGGTACGACATGAAATAAAATATTAAAATTTTCGGCATTAATTTCAACGTTCTTGCTAAACGACCCTAAGGTTTGTACTCTGTTAGTTCCTAATCCCCTAGTTCTTATTGTGTCCGCAGATAGGAGATTATTTTTAAAATATGCCTCATAAACGTCTTGTGTGACTATGCTTATATCACTTTCAGTGTCAAATAACGCAGCCATCGTGATTTCATCAAATTTTAATATCACTGAGTTTTTCGGAATCACATCGATGACAGTTACATTGGCATTTGTATCTACTTTCTGGAAGGTTGGTTTGTAGGTACTGGTACATTTTGACGCTACATGTCCAAATCCATTGCACTTGAAGCATTTAGTACCTTTAGTTTTCCGGACAATCTCTTGATTTATGTCCACGCTCGCCGCAGTTATAACAACTTTCATATTTCTCTCGCTTCTTTGGTTCTTCTGGCTTACTCCCCTTTTCTCTTTTTACTTCGTTCTTTATTTCATTTCGTGCATGATCACTCCTTGCTTTAAACGGATTATGTCCACTCGTATGTCGTTTTCGCAACATATTTTCGTACAACTTCACCTTCTCTTTAAATTCGGAGAAGTTTCTGGCTCCGTAGAGTACAATTTTATTTGGCGATTCATCCTGTATTCCGTCAATAATATATTGTATCACAACTTCGGTTTCTATATTCGTAAAAAAAAAATACGTTAACTATATAAAAGCCTATCCCACATGTAAAGGGTGGCCCATAATGTAGAGACACATTTTGAAGTCTAATAACTTTGCATTTGAAAAACCTATAGGTAAGTTTTTGGTGTTGTTCGATAGAAAAACTCAAAAAGTTTCTTTGTATTGAAAAAAAAATACAGGGTGTACCAAAGTGTAAAAATTGTAATCAAAAGTAATAAAAACGTTTCAATCAAAAAATGGAATTTAATAAATTTAATAACAAGAGCGGCATCATAAAAGGCGATATGATGCTGTCACAAAGCCATTTAAACACAACTTACACACACTAAAACTACACCGCAAGAGTTGCAGTGATAGCCAGACAAGTAATACAGCTTACGGAGTCACTGCAACTAAGCACCCACCACAAAAAAAAGAGAAACTAACTAAGCACGTAATAACTAGCCTAATTTTTAAAAATTGTGTCTAAAAGATTCTCTTCTTGAACATTCTTCTACTCTAGACACCATATTTCGCATAGCATTATGCAACATTAATGGAGAAATATTCAGAATTTCTGTTCGAATATTTTCTTTTAATTCGTCGATATTTTGCGGATTAATGATGTAAACCCTGGATTTTAAATAGCCCCATAACCAAAAATCACAGGGTGTTAAATCACATGACCTCGGGGGCCACTGGAGATCACAAACCAAATCAGGGGTCCTGGAAACATTTGCCGCAGGACATTCATGGATGCGCGGGCAGTATGTGGCGCCGTCCTGCTGAAACCACATGTTTTCAGGAAAGCGCCGCAACTCTTGTTGAAAAAAGGTTTCCAACATGTTCACATAACGTTCCGAAGTTACCGTGGTATTTTCTCCATTTTCATCCTCAAAAAATAAGGTCCCACAATTCCCTGTGCTGACACTGCACACCAAATAGTAACTTTATGACTATGAAGAGGAGTTTGGTGTATTTCTCTCGGATTTTCTTGAGACCAGTAACGAGAGTTTTGTTTGTTTACATAGCCACACATATGAAAATGTGCTTCATCAGACATAAATAAATTTTCGGACAAATCAGCATTGTTTTCTAAAAGCTCTAAAAAATGGTTAGAAAAAGCAAGTCTGGCTGCAAAATCGGTGTCTTTTAGCTCCTGCACAAGTTGAACTTTATATGGTTTTAAGCGTAAATCTTTATGCAATATTCTTTGCAGGCTAGTTCTTGAGAGTGCTAGTGTTTGAGATTGTCTGTTTGCAGATCGCTTTGGATTTCTTAAAAATGCAGCTTGAACTTTTTCAATATTTGCAGGAGTTCTAACTGAAATAGGCCTACCTGCAGGCTTCTTCTTCAGAGATGATGCTGCGGTTCTAAATTAACCAACTCATTTTAAAATTGTGTTTCTACACGGAGAATTCAAATTAAATCTTGTGCGAAACTGGCGCCGAGTAACGGCAATAGACTCGTTATTTTTCAAGAAATTTTCAACAATAAAAGCGCGATGATGAGCGAGATTATTCATTTTTCGAAAACGTCAGTACGATATTGTCTATTACAGTTATAAATCTCTATGGTTACACTTCAAGAAAATAGTAGTATACAGAAAGTCACTTTACTTAATAATTTTTTGACTTTTGATTATAATTTTTATACTTTGGTACACCATGTATTTTTTTTGCAATACAAAGAAACTTTTTGAGTTTTTCTATCGAACAACACCAAAAACTTACCTATAGGTTTTTCAAAGGCAAAGTTATTTGACTTCAAAATGTGTCTTTACATTATGGGCCACCCCTTATATACATAAATAAAGAACTTATAAATTTATCATATAAAACGTGGCAAATCGAATGCGTATCGGAGAAAAAATGTGCTTATATTTAGAAAACGAGCATTCTACATCCACAAAATCGGAGTCTTTCTCTAAAACGCTTTCGAATTTTTGTGTTACGCACCGATTTATTTCGCCTTCTACCGCGCATAGCTATGCGTGAACATCTTTTACTATTTGCATAGATTCCAGTAATGACTCCGAAGAATTTTCCAGTTTTTGTATTGCCTCCAGAAAGCCGCCGTAATTGCTCTGAATAGCATTTAAATCGGTTTTAACCACACTATTTTGAAATTTTGATTGGCTTTCCGGAATAACTGCAGCTTCTTTGGGATTGAACTGTAAAACTACGTTCTTAACACTTTCAAAATGTTCATTATAGTAAAATGCTGCTTGCAGCCATGTTTCCCAACGTGTAAGAATCTGGTGTGGTGGTTCAGGAATATCGGGACACAGTCTGTGGAAATCGCGAATGGTTTCTGCCACCAAAGGTAGAACATGGATTTTACACGTCACATGTAATAAGTTCGCACAATCTTTTTTAAGAAGCTCGCCTACGGAAAGCATGGTAGCGACACCATCACTAGCAAACAGCAGCAGCTGGTCCCTGCAAACTACAAAATGTTCCCATGTATTGAATACTAACTGTGATATTTTTTCGGCAGTACATTTGTGGACTCTTCTGCAAGTTAGTAAAATTGAAGGTGACCGTTGATGTGCTTCTATTGTGCAGTTGAGAGCATGGAATTCCAGACAACTAAGTATAGCAGTTTTGTCAAAATATTTACTATTGTGAACGGGTATTTTACTGTCATTAATATGTTAATAAAACTGTAAATGTGTGTGTGTAAATGAGAATCGACCTTTACACTACACTCAGCTCGGCGACGCGACGCGACGCCGCAATGCAAAGTATCGCAACGTTGATAGGTATTCCCATTATAGCGACAAGAAGAGACGCCGATGCGATGCTACACGCTTTTTTCCAACCAACTCTGTTTAGCATCGGAATTGATACAAAGCGACGTAGCGCGACACACATAAAAAACGCTCATGAAACATTAGCAACGTTGCCGCACGATGAAGTGACGCGTCGCGTATTCATTTAAAACAATGAAACATTTATCTAGCGACACGTTGCATCGCTCCGTCACGTCGCGTTGCCGACCTGAGTGCAGTGTAAATGAGAATCGACCTTAATTCTATTACTTACATCCTATTACTTAGTATACTTTATACGATGGAACGTGTTGTATCCGTCGTGACCGGGAAGCGGCTAAAATAATATGTGCATAGATAAACCTCATTCGACGGCTATGTGTAGTACCAAAAACCGACATCTTTACTCATAAGGTAATATTGTTCATTATTAAACAAGAATAACGAAAGATCTCCCTCTCAACAACACCATCCAGACATACACTACACTGTATAATAGTGGAGTTATGAGTTATGTTTGTAGAACCAGTTTGATGACTATAAATTGCCAGAAACCCAAATGTTCAGTTGACAAATAGTTGTGCACACGCACCAAACTTGTGTGTATGTAATATATTTCTGTATTCGGTTTTGACAGTTGGAAACTATCAATACACCTATGATGTTAAAAGAGATATTTTATAGTAATTATAAATAATTATACTTAAACTACTAGTAGGAAGATGTAACATACAATCTTTTATTTCCAGTACATTAATGGCAGGAATTTTACCATTTGGAGCAGTGTTTATCGAATTATTTTTTATATTTACTGCAATATGGGAAAATCAATTTTACTATTTATTTGGATTTCTGTTTTTGGTTTTTATTATATTAATAATATCATGTTCCCAAATATCAATTGTGATGGTCTACTTTCAACTTTGTGGCGAGGTAAGACAACAAATGGTTATATAGTTTTTATTTTATGTCTATATGTATTTTTTAGGATTATCACTGGTGGTGGCGTAGTTTTATTGTGTCTGGAGGCTCAGCATTATATATTTTAGCATATTCCCTTTTTTATTTTATTACGAAACTTGAAATTACAGAATTTATTCCTACATTGTTATATACAGGTTATACATTACTAATGGTTTTAACGTTTTGGTTACTAACAGGAATGATAGGATTTTTTGCTGCATATACTTTCGTTAGGAAAATTTATAGTGCTGTTAAGATAGACTAATACTTAAGAATTATTAGGTTTGTTAGGTTAAATAGATCTTTTATTGTTTATTTAATTTTGTGATGTGTATTTTCTTAAAGTACCAAACGAACAATTTTTAATGAATTCAAATGAAGTATTTTAACAATGCAGATATTGTTAAACCTATGCATTTACTGTTGCATAGACTGATTTCTACATGAATGTAATATTTTTTTGTATAAATTAAAACATATACTTCTACGATATTTGTTAATCAGTGAAAGACCATAATCTTCCTAGAAAACTTCCTGAAGATTTCAAAATATTACTTATTACAGGAGAAACGAAAAAAAACGTATGCATGTACACTGCACGTCAGAAGTAATGTCTCGCCCCAGAGACCCGAAATCAAACCTTTCTTCCTAATGGGAGTGGCTTGTGTTTCAAGCGCTGTTACTAGTCGGGGTCCCATTTACATATTTGCGTAGAAGGATTTACTGCAATGAGTTCAACTTACATTTCTGAGAAATTGGGGGAATTCGCGTGAAAGCGACTGCGAGCGATACATATACATACGTGTACGGATTGTATCATACGTATTGCGCTCATTAGTTTTATATTTTAATAATTAATAATAATCGTTATTTATTGATTTTATTCCATCTTAGAATGCACTGTCACTAAATTAGTAAAAAACTTACGTATAACTTGCGATACGTGTCTATATTTTTATCTGAATTAATTTCTTTTTAATGTAATTTATTTCCTTTTCTAAATTTACCAAGGTAAATAGTAATATATCCGTTATTCCCCTGAAGTATGTTGTCTAAGGACTAGAAATGTTAAGTTATTGCTTTTAAATCATTACTATATTATAAAAATTATGTATAGGTATACTACCAATAAATGTGGTTAGTTAAATAAAAGAAAGTTTTGTAGAAACAATTTATTGCATCCATTTGTGTTTATTTTTTACTGTTTCACATATGTAAATATGTAAATTCTTGACATAACATAGCAAGATATATACAATTAAATAAAACGGAAAATAATTCTAAATGTAAAATTTCGTTGGCTTTTACGGCCAGTGTCAATTCTAACGTAGCCTTCGGTGTTTCATTGTATTGTTGTAACTGTGCTCAACGCTTTGTTCTGCAGGATGCTAGCTTCTTCAGGTATCTGTTTTTAGATAGCCTGACAGCAGATAATCAATATGGACATATCGAACAAACTTACGACAATATGACAAAACATAATGAAAAAACAGACAATTCTAAATATAATGTGAAAAACAAAACCTGAATACATAGGTAAATAAATAAATAACTCAAAAATAAATAGACAAATAATTCTAAAAATAAATAAACAGCTGAAAAATAAATAAACAAATAATTCTAAAAATAAATATTTAAAAAAATACGATAATATAAATAATTAAATTAAAAAAAATTAATTTTGTAACACATTATATAAAAAAATTATTTAACTAATATTTGGTATAATACCCATTGCTATCGATGCATTCTCTTAATCTGTCAGTCATAGAATTAACTAGTCGTTGACAGTAGTTTCTGCCCCGCAATCTTTCCCATACGTTACATACATTTCTAGTTAAATTGTCTACTGTTCTGGCGTTGTTTGTTATTTCTTCGTTCGAGTTCCGGGTCATGAGAGCCCATAAGTGTTCAAACCGGGCGATTTAGCAGGCTATAGAATTAATATAATGTCAGGATTGTTTTCCATCCAATTACGCACTGGTCTTGCGGTATGGATTGGCGAATTATCTTGAACGAGGTAAATTGGGCCTTCGGGGTAGAAAATGCGTGCAGTAGATAGCAGAACGTCTTACAGAATATCCCTGTATTGCTCTGCCGTAAAACGTCCGACAATTGGAACTGTTTCTCCTGATCCTGCGGCACACATCCATCCCCAAAAACCACAAGAAATTCTACCACTTCTTCGAATTGCCTGAATATTTTGAATATCATATCTAGAATTATTTCGCGGCCATAATACCTTTCTTGCCTCATGGGATGTGAAAACTTTCTCGTCGAAAAAAATAACATTTTGTCAACATCGATAAAGCTAAACGAGCAGTAGCATGTTCTGGACTTAATTCTATTTGTCGTGCGGGTCGTTGGCAATAAATACCACTTTTGTACAATGACCGTGTTATGGTGGATTGCGAGCAATTTAATTGCAGTTTTTTATTAAAGTGGACGTGCAAAATGGATTTGCCGTAGTAAAATCAACAATCCTGTTTACATCTTCTTCCTCTAATATATGTCTCCTTCCTGGCCGTGGTGATGTTTTCAGCGGTCTTTCATTTTCATTTAAATTGTCATATCTCGATATCCATCGTTGAACTTGCCGCATCTAGAAACGAAGTAATAATAAATTTAAAAGCGATTTACACTTTTAAATACACATAAGAAATATTAAAAAGGGCAATCTTTGTTTGGATACGTAAAATTAACAACCATTGAAATAAATTATTGTGATTAAATATTACATTGTCAAATATACAATCTCTGAAAGTTTCCATTTGGAAAATTGAAAGCTTTGCAAAATTTTATTGTAATTCCAAAGCCTTGTATATGAAACACAGAATGTTGTTAAAATATTTAATTATCTATTAATACTAAATATACCAGAAACAAAATATATGTATGTTTAATTAGAAAAATGCAACTTGTACTTACCGATAATCCAACTTCATTCGCTATTTCGCGCTTGGTCTTTCCTTGATCTTTCATCGCAATAATCTTTCCTCTAGTTTCTAATAATGAATCTGGCTGATTTAATCTTCGCGGCATATTCACATATGTATTTTAAATGATAGCAATGAAATCAGAATCACAACTAAAATATAATTCTATAACCACTTTTATTTTGCTTGATATTATACCCCCCTTATATATTATATATGGTCCATTTGTCATTTGAAAGTATGTAATTAAAATGTCATTACCATGGATTATAGACAAACTAAATAGAGATCACCGCTGTAATCCTATAAATTCAATAGTTTTCTGGGTAATATTTATATTTTTAAATAAGCTTTATATAAGATGCAACAATTCATAAAATATTATTAATATATGTATGTATTCCTCGAACTAGACGAATAAATGGAAAAATGCACACTTGCATTATAAATTAATTTAATTAATAATTTATTAAATTCATACGAATACAATAAATATAGTTATTGTCACAAGTGTGTAATATAAATGTATTTTACATTTAAACATCATTTTATTATTCCTTATTTTGACATATATTATATTCCATTAGTTACAATTTGTGTGCATTATAATTTTTAACAAGAAAATATAAAGAGATATATTAAATAGATTTGAAATAGGAAAAGCATGAATGTTTAAATCGTTAAATCTGCTAATAACACGGGTGTTTACCTGCCCCAACCGTGCTTACCTAAACCGCTTGACGGAACGTAGTTTCGATATTCTTTGCTTTCTAGGAGGAGACTTTTGACGAGCAGTGTACGTAGCTCGTAGATATACAGGGTTAGGCATTTGTGCGTCAAAGCTCAATATATCAAAGTCGTAAGCTACATATTTTAAAATTATTTTCGTATATGTATACGGGGTGTTTCACATTGCCAGGGTGAACCAAACATACATTTTGTTAAATGCGACATACTATATACTACTTCAAATTTAGATTAAGCGTATCTTTCTCACTCCTTCGATGTAAGGTTTCAGTGAGTTATACTGAGCATTTCAGAAGTTATGGTCAATTTTGTCTGAAAATCATTGCATATTCAACGTTCTGTGTGCCTTTCAACCAGCAACCCACTTTATATGCACCCCCAACAGAACTGTTGTAGTACTGCTATATGTAGTTTTACATATCGCTCGTCCAATATTACAAGGTTCTAAGCAACATAATGTTCAAATTGAGAAAATCGAGTTTCAAAATTCTAAAGATACGATTTAAAAAGGACAACTTTTCTGATTGATTTATCTATGCCTTTTGGTTCTATTGGATGTAAATAGAATGTTAACATACAAAAAAAGAAGAAATATTTACTAGGGGCTGACGCAATTGTTGCTAAAAAAACAACATACAACTTTGTTACTCCTAAGAAAAAATATTTTTTTTAGAAACGTGTATCATACAACTTTGGAACTTTGAATCAAGTGGAATCAAGAAATGTGGTTTTATATTTGATTTCAAAAAAAGAATTTTGAGAAGGCTAAACCAAATATGTCTAAACAATTTATCTTGGAAAAGACACTTCCTTATAATTCATTGTTACATCAGTGTGTAGAAAAACTCAATACAACAAAATTCTATGAATCACATACAATTACATATTCTGATGTATTATAATTTGGCGAAGTACAAAGTGTATGTTTTGACAAAGGACTTTTCGACATCAATTTCATACAAGATCCTATGAACAATCATACACCTTTCTTATTCTTATAGCAAACATGTGACGACAATAACACACACTTTCGTAATTTTGCTGTTTGTACTCGTTGTATTAGTGATATTTATACCAAACACGGTGCTGTGTGTAGCCCAGACCACATATAACTTTGTAACAGTAAAGGGGCATTATTTTCACTTTTGTAACGTACACTCAAAGCAACAAAAATGGGGAATAATGTAATAATTGTATATTTTTATTGTCTTTTTTTTGTTTTAAGTATCTATTCATTGTAAGTAAAGTGTTTGTGTGTGTTCATACGTACCACCGTAATAAATAAAAACAACGCTACATATTTTTGGTGCTTCAACACGAGCCGGATAAGAAAAAGTGAAAACGACGAGATAAACGACAGTCAGCTCAGCCCGCCAGGGAAATTGAGAAGTGAGTCTCATTCATTCCAATTCATTCAATCTTCAGTAACATCCTTTCATATGCATAAGTTTGACATTCCTTTTACAAGTGTACATTACAAATAATTACAATTACATTAAAATGAGTGACGGCGAGCAGGAACAATATGCCGCCATTATTACATCAAATGAAAACGATTTACGAAGTTTAAAGCATAAAAGAGGTGTGATAAACGGTCACAATACACGATTCAATAACAAGTTTTTGTAGCAGCCAGCCTACTCAGAGTGATAGAAATCAAATAAAAATTAGGAAAAATAAATTTGAGGCTATCTACGAACAGAGTTTCGGGTACAACTGTTGGAGTACTCCCGAGTTACTCCGGAGCACTCCAGTCAGGTTTGTGCGCGTTCGGGTATCACGAGTTTCATGCTTCGGTACAGCACCAATTTCCTCGTCCCTTTCCCCTGAAGCACCTACCGATTTTTTGGTGCTTCACGCTCCAATGTTTTCTTTACGCAGGATCAGCTGTCACTTCTGTCAAACAACAAATCACGTTCGGGTGGTTTCTGCTTCGGAATCAATCGGAGTACCGCGCTTTCGGAGCACTCCAAGAGCTTGATACACTGAACCCGAAAGCGGCTCAGTTTCAAGACATACAAACGAGTATTTGAGTTGCTAACCGAAGTAACCGACGAAAAAGAGCGGGATGAATGTGAATCATCGTATTTTAGTACATTAGCGCATGCGGAAAGCTACATAAATGAATATAGACAACCGTCAATTCAAGTTCCAGTAAAAAATCTGACGATGATATAAAATTGCCAATATTAAATCTACCTACATTTGACGGTTCCTATGAATATTGGCTTTTGTTTTGTGACACGTTTGAAGCAGTAATCAATCAGAATACAAAATTAAGCAATGTAAGAAAATTTCAGTATTTGCAAGCTTCATTACAACGCGAGGCATTAAATGTAGTAAGAGCGTTAGAAATTTCAAATGATACGTATGCATTGGCGTGGAATTTATTAAAGAAAAGATATGACAATAAAAAAATAATGATTTCTACTCATATAAAATATATTATATTATTCAATATTGCGGAAATCACAAAAGAATCTCACGCAACTTTGAGAAATTTATGTGATTCATTACAAAAATATTTGCAAGCTCTAGAAATGTTAAAGCAACTGGTCAAGACATGGGATTTAATGCTGTTACACATGTCAACAAAATTAGATTATAATACCAACAAGGAGTGGGAAACATTAATTTAAAAAAACAGAAGATATGCCAACAGTCAATGAGCTAATAGAATTTTTGCATCAATGTTGCCGTTTACTAGAAACTATTCAAAGAACAACAATCGAGAAAAGTAAAAATACAGACAATGACAAAAATCAATATGTAAAAAGAAAAGCTGAAAGACCGGCTACATTTATTGCGACAATAGAACAGTGCGTGATTTGTGCAAAGAAAATCATGCGATATATTCTTGTAAAGTGTTTTTAGATATGTCTACTGCAGATAGAATTGAATTAGTCAAAAAATCAAAGAGGTGCTACAATTGTTTGAAAACAAATTATTTTACACGAAATTGCAAAGTTTGCAACAAAAAACATGCATCTTTGTTACATTTGGATAATTTTAAGTCACAAGTAAATCAGAAACAGCAAAGTGTAAGCACTCAAGTTCAGCCACACAACCAAGCGCAGCAAATCTCATCACAGGAGCCTATGCATACAATTTCTTGTCGTTCGCTAGAAAGTGCAACCAACCAAACAATACTTTCTACAGCATTAGTCATGGTTCCAGATGCTAATGGCCTAAGAAGTCTACTTAGGGCTTTATTAGACACAGCTTCTCAATCGAGTTTCTTAAGTGAGCAAGCATGCAACGAATTGCGATTGAAAACAAGCAAGATAACTCACACAGTCATTAGTTTTGGTAATTCCGCCAACAAGGTAAATAAAGAAGCCGGCATAACACTATATTCGACTACCATACTGAATATCATATCTCAACAAAAGTTTTGAT
Source organism: Holotrichia oblita (assembly GCA_023690525.1). Taxonomy (NCBI): domain Eukaryota; kingdom Metazoa; phylum Arthropoda; class Insecta; order Coleoptera; family Scarabaeidae; genus Holotrichia; species Holotrichia oblita. The sequence continues at coordinate 58,525,933 of CM043017.1, forward strand.
TGTTCCTAAAATTACAAACAATTTACCACTAGTTAGCATACCCAAATCAGAACTGCAGATACCAAATAACATTATAGTAGCAGATCCACAATTTTGCGATTCATCCAAAATAGATTTACTATTGGGAGCAGGAATTTTTTTATGATCTTTTAATGGCTGGACGAATAAAAGAGTGGAAAAATGCGGTCATTTTTGTAGAGACTACCTTGGGATGGATTACAGGGAAGTCAACATGTAACACCAAATCGAGACTCATTCAGACTGTAGTAAAACATTAGGACTGCAATGGAACGTCAAACAAGATAGTTTTGAGTACACAATAAACAAAGAGATGCTGAATTGCGACAATATGAGCAAACACAGTATTTTATCGACAGTAGCCCAACTGTATGATCCCAAGGAACTCTTAGGACCTATTGTAATGATTGCGAAACTGATTATTCAACAAATTTGGCGACTGAAGACCTCTTGGGATGAGCCAGTACCGATAGAAACATCAAGGAAATAGATAGCATTTATTAATGATCTCAATCACATAAAGCAGAAACCGAGAAAAATTACAGATTTTAGTTCATACGAAAACATAGAAATACATGGATTTAGTGACGCATCGGAATCAGCATATGGCGCTTGTATTTTTATATCCGCACAACCAGCATCAGTGGTGTACATTCTTCACACTTACTTTGCTCAAAATCTAGAGTAGCACCGCTGAAGAAAATTACCTGGCATAGGTTATAGTTATGCGGAGCAGTTCTTCTTTCGCATTTGGTACAGAAAGTTAAAACTTCATTTAAAATTACCTTCAATCGAACTGTGTTGTGGACAGACTCTACAATCACATTGGCATGGATTCAAATGTGTCCATTTGTTTGTAAAACCTTTGTTGCAAACAGAATTAGTACTATACACAGATTAACCCGAAAAGTGTCATGGCGACATATTCCCGGCAGAGATAATCCTGCTGATTTAATATCGTGGCAAATATCCAAGTGAAATGATTGATAATTGGAATTGGTGGAAAGGGCCAATCATGGTTATTATAGAATGAAACTTTATGGCCTGCACATGAGCAGAAAGAATCGTGTGCATTCAATGACATGGCATTAGAAAAGAAGAAAGAACAAACATCAACACACGTAACAATAACGGAGTCATTGATATTTGACAAATATTCCAGTTTTACCAAATTAACGTCAATTGTAGCATGGTGTTTAAGATTCCAACACACCTCTGGACCTCTCAAAGTTAATGAGATGAACTCTGCTATAAACTGCTTAGTTAAGCTTGCACAACAAGCAGAATACTCACGAGAAATCGATGATCTAAATGTCAACAAGAATATACTCAGCAGCAGTAAAATATTAGCCTTAAGACCATACTTAGACAACAACTAAATCTTAAGGGTAGGAGGTAGAATTATGCATGCAAATGCAGCCGACTCACAAAACATCCATACTTACTACCAACAAAGCATCGCTTAACACCTCTCATCATCAGGCATACACATGAGCAACAACTGCACGCAGGCCCACAGACCACATTATACAATCTGCGCTTAAAGTATTGGATTCCAGCAGCGCGAAGTGCAGCGAACAAGGTACTTAGATCATGCATTACCTGTTTTAGAATTCCACCTAGGATTATAAGTAAAAATATGGGTAACTTTTTATTATTATCTCACAGAAGAGTACAAGAAGCACGACCTTTCGAAGTCACGGGAGTTGACTTTGGCGGGCCAATGCGTATAAGAGACAGTCACAGAAGAAGAAGAATTCCCCTTAGCAAATGTTATATAGCAGTATTTGTTTGTTTTGTAACCAAAGCAATCCATTCAGAACTCGTATCTAGTTTAAGCACCGACACATTCTTAGCAGCACTAAAGAGATTTGTGTCAAGAAGAGGACATTGTAGACACATTTATAGTGATAATGCGACCAATTTTCAAGGTGCAAACAACGAACTAAAGCAACTGTACAAACTTTTAAGAAAAGGGATACCCAAGACACAGTCTCAAAAAACTTAGCAAAGAAAGAGATCACATGACATTTCATACCTCCTTGCAGTGCCCATTTTGGGGTCTATGGGAAGCTGCCGTAAAATCGGGAAAACGACATGTAAAAAAAGTAATCGGTGAAACAATCTTAACATTTGAAGAATACTACACAGTTTTGACACAAACAGAATTATGTGTTTCAGACCCCTTACTCCTTTATCAGACGATCCATCCGAACTAAATGCTCTCACTCCCAATCACTTTCTCCTTGGAGACTCATTTACAGGGTATTAAGAACCAGAACTGACACAACTGAAGCCCAATTTACCAAGTCGATGGCAGCATCTACAGCGAATGACGCAAGATATTCGAAAGAGATGGAAGAAGGAGTATCTGTCAAATCTTCAACAACGATCCAAGTGGAAAAAGAACACACCAACCTCGAAGTCGCAGACTTGGTGCTAGTTACCAACGGGAAGGCAGCGGATACCTGGCAATTGGCACGAGGTTCATCCAGGAACTGACGGATTAGTGCACGTGGCAACAATCAAGTTGCAAGGTGGTTGTGTTACACAAGCTATAACGAACGAAGTAAAATTACCAGTTCAGTAACTTAAAGTTTAAACTTGAGCTTTCAATGTGGGCCACGATCAATTTGTGCGCCGTTCAACCAGCAACCCACTTTGTCTGCATCCCCACCCCCAACAAAACTTTTAGTTTGACATATAGCAACAAAAATGGGGAATGTAACAACTGTATATTTTCATTGTCTTTTTATTTATCTTTGTTTTAAATATTCATTGTAAGTAAAGTGTTTGTGTTTGTTTATACCTACTACCGTAATAAATAAAAACGATGTTACAGTGCTCATGATTTTTGGAACAACCAGTATAGTCAAAAATAATTTTCAGATATACTTCTTAATGTCTAGTTTCACCATGTATTAAGTGAAAGGTTTCACTTTAATAACCAATGACCAATCAGACCGGAGTTCAGCTGCAGGACCCTGTATACAACTGTGCAGGGAAACAGATCGGTGCAGGGATGCGAAACAGTGAGCACGGGTTGAAGAAGCGGAAAGCACTGTGTTATGAGGGCTTCCGGGTTTTGACCGCGTCATAGTAAAGTATGTACATATATACAATACAAGATAAAATGAAAATGAAAAATACAAAAAATATATATACAACTTACTCAAACTCGACGTTTCGCCACTAATGTAAGTGGCTTCTTCAGGAGCAAGACTAGGTGACGGGCGCCAGAAGGTCACGGTAACTCGACATGTCAACCACGCTAGAGGCGAAAACCTTCTAACAAGGAGAAGGTGGACGTGCGGGGGTATACAGGGTGCCCGGATTTCGTAGGGACAGCATGGGTACCTTTTTTATTTGAAGACATAGAGAGACGGTTAAATTAGCAAAAAGGTGTAGATTCAAAAGCTCACGAAAGGAGAGAACGCATTAGGCGTGCGCGGTCCAGGCTCATCGCGGACCATGCTAATCTCGCTCCAGATTGCTAGAGATTCTTTCAATGTTTTTAACGGTGTAGGTACCCACTAGACATTCACGAGCTGTGCTCGTTCACATTGCGGTCTCGGTGCAAACTTTTTGGAGAATCTCGGAAGAACGCGATGAGACCAAGCCCAGCTCGCGAACGTCTAGTGCGTATGGATCTGTCGATCTCGCACCGTTTTAACTTTACGAATCGTTTAGAATCGTGACAAATGGGCTACATTCGTGATCTTAGCAAAGAAACCTGTGTAATAAAAATACCTCCCCCATCGAACTCATTTTGATAACTGAACAGCTAATAACAACACGATGAGACCAGTCCGCGATCGCATAATGCGCCTGATTTTGTTCAAGACTGCGATCAACTGGGCATGGAACGGTCCGCGATGCGCCTGGACCGCGCACGCCTAGTGCGTTCTCTCCTTAAGAATCCATTTTCAAATTTTACTTGCCATGCTTCATTTGTTTAATATTGAAGAAAAACTGAAATCTCCTAATTTCTTTTATTTGCGTAATTTTTTGGATCTCGATAGCTTTCCTTACCTTTCGTGGAAAATAGCGATGAGACTTGCTTACAACAGATACCTGATCAAAACAAATTTTATGGCCCGTATCAATAAAGTGTTCGGCTAAGGCTGAGTGTGTTGAGGAACGTGACTTAACATACCGTTGGTGTTCTTTGATTCTAGTTTGAATTGAACGTCCAGTTTCGCCAATGTACACTGAGCCACAGTCACAGGAAATTTTGTAAATGCCTTTATGGGAGAGAGTAGAGCGAGTGTCCTTGAGTGAAGGAAGAATTTGGCAGATCTTGTTTAAAGGTTTAAAGATGGGTTGGATATTTTGCTTACGAAGAATTCTGCCGATGTGATCTGTAATGCCATGGATGTAGGGGAGAACGATGGTACTTAGCTGATTACTAGATTCTGGTGCTACCTTAGGAGATCGTGGATAAATTGACCCTTTGTATGTTGGCGGAGGTATAGCCATTCTGTAGAAGAGCAGTTTTCACATGTTTCATTTCTTTGTCGATGTTGTCGGGTTGGGAAATTGAGATCGCGCCATGTACTAGAAGCCTTCGATATCATTTTCGGAAAGCACTGCTTTCCAAATACTGAAGAGTGGGTAATCAATTGGTTCAATCTATTGTGCCCCCGTGCTGTTTTACTCTTCTTAGTCAGGTTGCACTCGGACAAAGAAGTCCGCAACCTGGTCGAGAGTTAGTTTTCTTAGTCCGGGACCGTCCAGACGCTCGACCGCGAAGTAACTCCGCCTCTCCCTGTCTACTCTGTCGAGCAATCGACAAGAAAATGGATTGGAGTTTCTTCCGCATTCCCACAGTTTCTACACAGGGAAGAGTTCACTATGCCCATGCGGTGCAGGTATTTGTTTAGTGCGCAGTGATCGGTTAAGATTCCTGTGAGTAACCTCGGCCTGCCCCTGCTCATAGAAACTGCCTTGCGCAGTTTTTTCTCATACGGCCGGATTTCGAGAGTTTTGCAGTGTCTCATGCCGCCAAGTGCATTGCAATGGGAGCAATACTTAGCAGCGAGTTCGGATCTGACAAAGGATTTGATGCTGCCATAAGAGTTCCCACATGTAGGTTCTAGACCCACAGACGGTTCTAGACCCCCTCACTGGCACCTCTAGCTAATTTGTCAGCCATTTCATTACCTCTGATTCCAGAGTGACCTGGCACCCATCTCAACGTGGTGTTGTGACGTTCCGCCAGTTTAACGAGAGTCCTATGGCAGTGTAGCACTACCTCGGAATCAAACCTGACAGCTTTAAGGGCAGCCTGACTGTCAGAGAGAATTTCCACTGCTCCATCAACCTGCGCGCAATTTAATATGCCTTCAGCGCAGGTCTGGATTGCGATTTCTTCGGCTTGGAAGATGGATGCAGAGCTCCCTAGGCTAAAAGATTCACCCTCGGTTGCACCATCTCTTCAAATTTCAATTCCCGTGCCGTTAGGCGCTTTAGAAGCGTTCACAAATCAAGGAGATATTTCCCGTTTCGGTTTGTGAACGAGAGTTTTTGCAGTCTCTCTATTGAAGATGTTTACATTGTATCCCCCACTGAAGCTGAAAGCGGGCGAAATCTTGTCCGTTCTCATGGACAGTGGTACTGTCTGCTCTATGTAGCTGAAGATGCTGGTATGATCTCCCGTTCTGCCGGAGAAACCCTTGCATCCACTACATTTTGCTCTGTAGGCCCCTAGGATAGTCTCCGACCACAGAACAAGCTGCAGCGGAGGAAGCCCAAGGATCGCCTCCATCGCTGCAGTCGGCGTCGAACACATGGCTCCAGTGATGCCTAAGCAAGCAATCCTCTGGAGTCCTCTCCTCTGAGTGCGTTGGCCGCATAGCCCAAACTGGCTTTGTACCACCAGACCAACGATGTAACGAAGTTACAGAAGGTACTATAACTTTTGTGTACAGCCAGTGTACCATCATAGATTTCAGCCCCCACGTTTTGCCAAACATTCCTCTACAGGCCCAAAAGGCCCTCGTGGCTTTGTTTGTTACCTGTTCCAGGTGTGGTTTGTACGTCAATTTTGCGTCAAAAGTCATCCCCAGGTACTTGACCTCAGAAGATACGAGTATCTTTGAGCCGAAAATGGTCGGACACTGAAGTCTGGAGAGCTTCCTTCTTCCAGTGAACGCGACCATAGTCGTTTTGCTAGAGTTAACAGTTAACCCTTCTCTTTTACACCATCTTTCCACGAGTCCAAGTGCGACTTGCATCCTCTCTGATATCACGCTAGATAAAGGGGTGTGGGTCCTTTGCGATACGTAATTAGGCTAATTACCTGTCTTGAATTGTTGTTGTTTCGAAGGTGTGGGTCCTTTGAAACAACCACAATTCAAGGCAGGTAATTAGCCTAATTATGTATCGCATCTGTTAGGTTTAACCGTTAAAAAACTGTCAAAACAAGCTTCAATATCGACGTTAAACTTAACGTACATATATGATAAATAATCAGACACAAGACACACATTGATACTGCGTCACAATAAAGTGCAAAACTTAAAAAGTTTGATGGAACTCTGTGTACTACAGAATTCTATTTCTTGCTTCGTTTTTCTATATGTTTTTATACGAAAAAACGTATAGAAACGAATACGTTTTTTTTCGCATAAAATCAACACAACAATGAAAGTTGTACTCCAGATTCAGAATTATAATTAATTTTTTCAAAATTTCATTAAATGATAAAACTCTAGGGCAAGTCGGTCATCGCGAGTTTATGCAGTATCAATTTGGCTAGCAACTGTATCAAGCTTCGACCATAGAGAACAAATAGAGAAGAATATAAAGGTGTTTCTCTCGTGGAGGGGGTAGGACATTTGGTATGGTGGCGACTTGGTGTAAAGCCGACGAACTAGCATAAGAAATGGCGCGTAGCTTGAATTTTATATATAACCTGATTTTTATATAATCATGTAATAAATTTATGGAAACTTCAATTTGTTTCAAAATATACCGAGAATATATTTTGAAACAAACAAGTTGCCATAAATTTATTACATGATACATTATTATACAGGAGAGTTGTAAATAATAGTCTGTAAGCTAAATACGCAATAGTTAAACTGTCGCATATAACAAATATACGAACATGTTTTCAACGCAAACTGGCGCAACTAACTGGCGGCTGTGCGGCACCTGCACATTATTTTAAAGTTTTCGCGGTTGCTATGGTTACTACGACTTACAGCGCACGGATGTAAAGACGAGAAACTATTCGAATGTTTACCCCTTCCACCGTGAGAAACATACCCATAGCTTCGACTATCGACTATAAATCACAGGGAAAAATATGTAGAAGAATAGAGACGCATTCAGTATACTTGGTTACAAAAATAACTAGGACAACTCTTATAACTCATTATCAATCAGTAATGAGTTATACATAATTATTTTATGTATGTACTACAAGTATTTACAAAAACATGGAACAAGTCAATGTTAATGTAATTTCAACAATTAAATAATAATGAAATAATAAAGATAAAATCCAATTTTGTGCAAAATACAGCAAATATTTAAATACAAAAATTGTTTAGTTTTACGAAATTTATAGCGTAAAATTATTTTACGATATACAGAGTGTTCAGTTTGTCCGTAACCATCAGTATCTTTACATTTTTAAATAGAAAGAAAGAAAGAATATATATGATCACATTTTTGAATTGCCTGAGGAATTTTAAGGCAACTTTATATAGGATCATATTCAATTATTTTCATTAGTTCACAAGATATTGACATTTGTTTGAAAATTTTATTTTGCTCTCTTCAGTAAAATGCCATTATTTTGGTAACGGAAAAATGTAACATTATGAAACTTAACATAACGTTAGAAGCATCTCCTATGATGACAATAAACAATTGTAGACTTAAATGCGTTATACAGAATGTTCTAGAAATCAGTGTCTTTTTGAAACAATTGAAATGCGAAAATCTTCATTTTTTCAAATTGAAACACTATATTTTTATGGGTTAGTTGAAAGCGAAATTTAATTATCTATTGCACATCTTCAACATGTTCATTTATAACATCCATAAGACATCTCTTACATGTCTAAAAACACATTTGAGTTTTATACAACAAAAGCGACAAAAGTGTGAAATAAAATTGAGCATGATCCGAAACAAGCTTTTCCAAACATTAAAGCAGGCTTTGATTTTTCAGATTTACCATTATATACCGATTGATTTCAGAGATAGGATAAATAACGGCAGGAAGGGGCAAGGGGTGCGAAAATTCGCTAAGAAGTGGGGACGTACGAGTCTATCACAGCGCTGTAGACTAGACGAGACTAGACTGTGATAGAGAGACTCGTAGGCGTCCCCACTTCTTAGCGAATTTTCGCACCCCTTGCCCCTTCTTAGAAAGTTTATAAAAGGTTGATAATAAAGTTAATAAAAATAAGGGAAGTGGAACGTACGTATAATCATTATATTCAATTTCATTATTTGAGGTTAGGATGCTACAATATTTGTGGAGAGAGAAGCTACATGGATACAGATTCAGAGATATAGAACTTATTTCAGCTGCAAGTTGATATTTTTTATATGGTGTATATTCAAGATTTTAGTCACTAACGAATTTTTTAAAAACATGAATAGAATGGTTAAAAGCGACCACAACCTACAATCAGAAGTATCATATAAAGCAACTGCAATTTGATAATTTGTGATTAATGTGAAGTGATTTTGCTGTTTTACATAAGATGTCCCGAATATCGGACTCAGACACCTTAGACTCGGAAAATATTCAGCGGGTTCCGTTCGGCTCGGAGAAACGTCTACGCTAGGCAAATTCGGGTCATTCGCCTTATGGTGGGTCCACATCTGAACATTTTGCTCTAGACAAACAGAATGTTCGTTCGGGGCAAAATGTTCAAATGTGGACCCATCCTAATATTTGGTAAAATAGTATGAATATCAGAGCTTAACTTCTAAGGGTCTATGAAAATACCATTTTATAGATATTTTTTTAATAATGATAGGGTTATTTTGTTAATATTTCAATTTGTAATAGTGGTGTAACCAAGATGGGGTGGACGATTATGAATAAAGTGAGGGATTTCGAAAAACCTTTCTGTAATTTGATTGAGAGCTGTATAGACTATGTTAAAAATATGTTGTTTATACAGGGTGATCGAAGCAGTCGGTGACGAACCAAACATATGTTTTTTTTTAATGGGACACTGGGTATTAAAATATTACAATCGATTCTGCTAATTAATACAAATAATTTGATTAGTTGGGTTTAAAACCCATAGTTACAGAGAGAAAAGCGATTAAATTTGAAAAACACTGCAATGTCGTTCATTTTTGTAATAAAAACCGGAAATGAATACTAAAAAACTAAGTGTCACTAACTGTGCTAAATTGTTGAGTAAAATAATGGCCTACACTTAACTTGAAATTATTCTCCATTATACAGGATGATCGAAATTTGTAAATCCGTTTCACACTTCGTTTTTTAGATGGAACATCCTGTATATTATTTTCGTATGTTAAAGAGAACTTCATCAGCTTTCTAAAACTACCATACACGTTACTTTTTTGAGTGACGGTTTTTAAGAAAATTCACCGCAAATGCAATATTTTGAGATTTGTTACATTTACAGATTTAAACTTAGCATTTAATATTCAATGTACAAAATTTTTTTTTATTTTATACCGATTTAATGGCAAGGAAACATATTGGTATTCCAAAATTGTTAAGTGTTACTCTACAATAGTTGTTCAAATAGTGCTCCGTATAAACGAAGACACATTTTTAAAATTATAATTTCAAAAAATTTAAATATTTGATATTTTTCTTCTTTTTTTCGCAATCGAAGAGTATTTAATTAAAAAGAATATTAAGATTTACAACAAAGCAGGTGATTAGTTTTTTTTTTAAGTCCGTAGATTGACAAAGTAGCGTAGTAGGATGGCAATAGGTTAGAGAGAGAAGTGTATTTTGAATCCAAAATGGTGGTTATAGCTAGTAGTATCCATGTCGCAATGTCGCTAGTGAAGGTCTTTGCGCTGCGCATGCTTGGTAACGATGAATCACCTGCATAACATAACATTACATCATAATTGTTTCACTTTACGTCCAGTATTTACGATACAACAATAAAAACGTCTTTACAGTAAAAATTTCATTTTGATCTTCTACAATGAAGAGTTTGCAAAAATATAACCGAAAACTTCAAATTTATCGCGTTTCTCTGGTTGCAAAATGGACATACATATATTGCGGTACTTTGCACAGTGATGTGCTTTAGTACTGACTCACTCCTCGAGAGCAGTCGGCTATCTATCGTATCTATTGTACATAAGGATTATATTTATAAAGTTTTATGGCACTTTGAGTCAGTACTAAACCACATCACTGTACATCCAAGGATTTTTTTGTCCATTAATGCCATCTGATAGTTTATTTGAAAATTAGATTGTCCAGAGATGTTAGGACAAATGTCGCTGCAAATCAATTTCAAATCTCAATGCACTAGTACTAAGCATTCCTCAATTGCTATTGGTCATTTAGATCACATGGTATACAGTCATAACGAAGGGGGCGTCACTATAATAGATAATTATTATGCCCTCAAAATCGACAATATGCTAATGCCCTTACTCATTACCTGGCGTGTTTACGAGTATGTCCGCTATACCATTTCGGACTATTTGTTTATTTTCTGAGCATCTTAGTATTTTTCTGCTATTCAATCTTTCAATATTGAGAGTTATGTTCTTTTAGTAACACATCTTTTGGTGTGATTACAGAAGATAATAAGATAACCAAAATCATAATAATACAAGTTTATATAAATAAAGGATTTGAATATCGCGCTCTTTTCGATTAAATTTCCAGGCATGACGATGAGGGCGTTAAATATCGTACAACAACTTTTATGAAAAGATATCACGCCTTGCATACCAGTTGGCATCAGTTCATCGTTCGCTGTTATGTGATTATTATGATGAAAAAATATTTCAGTAACAAATAAAATTGATTTTAATTTTTTATAAATTTGCAATTATTATTTCAACGAAAATAAATCCAATCATGTTTGAATGTTTTACATGTTTTTAAAAGATAAGATAAAATCCAAATATCGATTAGATTGTTTATCAAATTAAATTATATGCAACCAAACATACATTGCTTATTTACTTACATCGCTCATATAAAGGTAGATTATTGCAGCGAAGTTGTTTTATTTTATTTAAAAACTATTGTTAAAAACACGTGCTGAAACCTGAAATATTCTATTTAACATTCTAATTCTAATGGTGCATGCAACTGTAACATAATTTCACAACAAACGACTGTCGTACACAAGTTTTACATACCATACACATGCACATATTACTGTCTACAAATACATCATCATGAGGGCTCTGTCGTCGGCGAGAGAAGGAAGTGATTACTCAGAGTTTGTGGTTTGTGTTGATTGGTGTTGATACAACAAAGTACAGTATGGGATGCATGAATGGGGATAGTGATGTTACTATTGTATGGATAAAATATTAGCACATTAGTGTTGAACGACGTTACGTAAATTTACACACGTACGTACGCAGAAACAGTTGAATGTCAAACAAGTGCAGTGTGCTGTGCAACTATGGTGCGTGGATATCGGAAGCATGTATCATTTTTTGTCGACAAGGAAGTCGGTTAAATTTGGTGCGTCATGTCGCAGTGTAAAAAGTTCGCGCCTAATATTTTCCATAAGACCAAGTGTTCTAACTGCTTTCGGCAGAAAGAGGAGCACTCGGCGGAGGCCTTGGAATGTAACCGAGTGAGTTCCGCTACATTCCTTCATACGCACATTATACTAATATAATATAGTTGATCTATGTTGCATTCATTAAGTTTTAGTATTTCGTGTAGTAACTTAACAAAATTCTGAAGTCGATTAATAATTATACTGTATAAATATCAAACTGTTGAAATAGACACCCTAGGGTTGTGTAAATACTTGTGCTTGCTGTGTACTTACTTGATATGGTCTAAGTACACATGCTTGATTAATATTGATAACACCTTTATATATGAACTGTTGTTTGCTCATAATCATATCTAAATAGCAACCAGCAATTTGGAAACTAAAGAATAAATAATCGTGTTTATCTTTGAAATGCCTATTAATTTACAAAAAATATTTCATATCAGAATTTTACAAGAAATAGGTACCTACATCATGAAAAGATTGAGGCCAACAAGTAAGGAGTTGGCCAAATATATGAAAAAGAAACATTTTATATGCCTATTATATGCAAAATTAGTATTTGAATAATCAAATAAGAATAGGTTATTTTAAGTAAATACAAATAAATAAACTATTTAGGTAGGATATCAACGTATTTTGGAATTGTGTAGGTAATAGCCATCGCAATAATCTAACATGTATTATGACATACATACATCTGCATATCTCTAGAAATGACGTTATGTAAATAAAATAGACGGCAAACGAAAAATTTAAATAATTTAATATTTACTAGGTTATACCTAGTTGTATATTTTACAGATATTTTATACCAAAACTTATTCATTATTTTGTAAAATATTTAGCCAACTGTTCGTCCTTTGCAGATAACATACGTTTAATCATCTTTTCCACATAATTTGTGTAATGTGCAATAAAGTGATATAAGAATAAGTCTTATTGCTGTTATTGACAGTATTTTATCGATGTGAAAACGGCTTATTTTCTCGTATTTAAGAGTAGATAATGCCTCCATTATTGACATTAGTTGTCAAAATAGCAACAAATTTACTAAAAACTATGTTTATATTTAATCCGTAACTATGCAAACCAAAAGTCTGCTTACATTGAATCAGACTTTAAATGTATGCCTGTTTATTGCAGCACTACACATATTGTAATATTTTAATTTTCGTCTATTAAGTGCTAGGTACATAAATTTTCTAATTTCAGTGGTGTAAGCAAACAGATCAATTAGATTAGACTTAAAAAAATCCAGTTGCTTATAATTACCTAGAAGGTATTTCAAATAAAGGTTAAAGATTTTCAAAATATATACTGCGCCAACTACAAGAATTGAGCAGTAACCTTAACAACGTACTGTTCTAAATATCTGCCTGATTTAGGGTACGACCTCTGCCAAAATTTCATTTTTATTTTTTAATTTTTACAAATATTTCCTATACCTTATTTCAAAAAGAGAGAGACAAAATTCTGAACAGATTTCCAGCCCAAATTACAATATATAATTTACAAAATAAATTTTGTGTGACATTCTCTGATAAGTAAGGTAAAAGAGAACTAATCTACATCGAAAAATAGATAAACTAATGCAGCAATTCTCAAAGTTTTTTAACCAGGGAGCACTTTTTGAACCATAAGGTTCCTGTGGAGCGCCATAAGTTTATATATACAGTAGGTGTTCAATGAATTAGAAACTCTTAAGATTTTCATAAAATATTGCAATAAAACTCCTTGTACTTACGTATATTATGTATTTTATTCTAGGTATACAAAACAAGTTGTCAATTGAAATTGTGTAAATAGTGTAAATCAATATTTGGTACTACCTTCTTTGACTTTCAGTACTTCTCTAATTCTTTGTGGCATACTATTTATACAGGTCTTAATTGTCTATAATAATAATCATTTTCCCAAATTTCTTCAATTCTCTGGTTTAATACATTTATATGCAAGGAAGCAATGCAGTACCTTGCGTTTCTAAAAACTTTTTTACAGTTTTGGCTGTATGGCATGGAGCACCGTCGTGCATAAATGTGCACGGCTTGTCTTCTGTACATATACCTTGCAAATATGGCAAAAAAACATCCCTCAGCATCTCCAAATATTGGGTTTGGTTCATGGTTCCAGAAATAAAGTACAGGAGACCAGGACCATGTTCGGAAATGCAACTCCATATCATCACTGCTGGTGGATGTTTAACAGTTTTAACTAGGGATTCGTCCTTGTACCTTTCAGAGGGTCTTCTCCTCACATACAAAGCGCCATCCGTTATAGATTCCATCATGCCATCTTGTGGCAGGTTCCGAAGTATCGTTCGTGCCGATGCCCTACGGTTTAGTAAAGCCGTCGATATTATTTTTCTGTCCGTTCGAGAAGTGGTTATTCTCTTTTTGCGACAGTTCCTTCTATTTGATGTGGTAGGTGGTAAGTTCTGTGTTAGCCGTTTCGAAATTCGCGACACAGTAGCAAATGAAACTTTCACATTTTTCGCTATTTCCCGCTGGGTTAGTTTGTTTTCAATCAGTAATGAAGCAATAATGCCTTTCTTTTCATTACTGGTGTCTTTTTTACGGCCCATGCCGACAACTAACAAAACACACAGTGTCTTAATGTCTGTCTATACTACACTAAATAGCTGAAATCTATATATATACACAAAAATACAATAATTTATTTACACTAATTTCGCAAAAACTGTTCTCGACAGCGCAATTGATGGTATCTGCGAGACGATATTGCGATCTTCGGATTTCTACCTGCTAGCGAAGGGTATTAAAAGGAACCATTACGATGAAAAGGGTATTTATAAAGTACATAAACAATAAAGTATGTTTACCGAAATTTCCGGGAGTTTTATTATTTTGAAGATATTGACAACGAAAGTAAGTTTTAAAGTACTTTCCTAGAAGTTTCTAATTCATTGAACACCTACTGTATATTATATATATGTATATATCATATGAAAACTATTTTTTATCATTTATATACTATATGTAGACTTAATGTGCTTTGTTATTTATGTTAATATTATTTTGGCGGAGCCCCTCGCCGAGGTTGGCGGAACGAGAGTTCCGCGGGGCACACTTTGAGTAACGTTGAACTAATATAATAATTTAAGTAAAACTTTAAATATATTTGTGGTATAAACGATGTCAGAATGTTTGACAGTGAACATAAATAGCAGAACGTTGCATAATGTGATTTTTCCCTGCTTTCAGCCAATAAGAAACAAGTGTCATTTGGGTCTGTTCAGAATTTTTTTCTCTCTTTTTGAAATAAGGTGTAAGCTATAACATGTAAAGGGAGATTCAAAATGATTGACGTAAGAAAAAACTGTTTTCCGCAAATGTTTATCTACATATTTCATCTATGATCTACACTATTTTAATGAGTAAAGTTATCTAGGTACATACAAATTTCATATATTATCGATTTTCTTGACATTTGTTGACATTGGCATTCGTGTTGTAGATCTCTTCGTTTATTTATCGTATTATTTTTTAAAGCGTTTTTATTTGCATCTTATATCACCAACGAAGGTATTTTTGAAATCATGATTTAATAAAGAAATGAGTTGATTACATTTTATTTTTACAAGAAAAAAAAAACATCAATTTGTAATGAGTCGGTAAAAATGTGAGTTCTATGGTATGTTTTTCCTATTCATGAGTTTGTCCTTTGGCTTACTTTTGCTCCGCCACTGAATTAATTCAAACCTTCATAACAAACACGTGGCATATATCTACACCCTGCCACTATCTATCGAAACGGATTCGACAATCATTTTGAATCTCATAGTACCTATTAAATTTTATTTTTGACAGCTAGCAGTAGCTTATTACGTGGTGTCGAGGATATGCCATCTATCTCCGTAAAACTTAACGAACGACTGTACACGATACTCCCCATTTTTAAAATAAGTTCTTATCATAAAATGCGTTCTTTACATCGAAAAATTGTGACTTTTAAGAAATTTTGATAACTAGTAATAGTCATAACAGAGAAGTAATAATAAAGTTTCAAAATCAATAAAATTGTCTATTGATAAATAAAACAAACTAAAACAAATATATTTTTTTCCTTTAACATAATTTGCGGCTTTATACATGATCCTAAGTATGACATAATCTATGTACTCCACAAAAAGTGAATAACCAAAGACCGAGCATCCTATATTCGCTTCTTTTTTTAAAATAATTTTTATTTTTCTTATTCATCAAAAATAAGAACAAGGGTATATAATAAATTAATTAATACATGTAATAATCAAAATAATAATATGTTATCTTAAGTATAGATACCAACGAACTATGGTATCGTAAAAAATCATTTTTAGACAAATATGTATGGTTAAATGAAATTCCATGGTGGACTCTGTGTGAGTGATAGTTAAATAAATAATAAAAGATATTATGGTCCTTTCTCACAAATTTCTTTAATGAGTCGGCTGGAAATGAAGTTCTTCATTTCCAGAACAAGTTCGAAACCGGTAGCCGATTCATTAAAGAAATTTGTGAGAAAGGACCTTAGTATCTTTTATTATTTATTTAAATATTTATGGAACTAGTTTTCTTATATTGACTCGAATATTAATGAATAAGGGTAGGTGTAATTATTCACGTACGATAGCAATCATTGTTATAAAAATGCCAAGGTATCATAATATTGTACATTTGATGCCGTAGATATGTTATTGAATATAATTATTGAAATCAACCTGAAAAAAATCTATACCTACAAATCAGTCCTAGGTACCGATACCAAGCTATCTATTCAATGAATCAATTCGAGGTATCGGTTCCCAAGTATCGATATCTGTTGATACTTAACCGATTCTAGTACTCGGAAGCGATACCGCGCACGGAATCGGTACATTGGTAAGTATCGATACCTCGATTGGTATCGATATCCGATACCAAAAATGTCAATATCGCCCAGCCTTAGTTGTAACCCAAAATCAGGCAGATATTACACAAGGAAAATTGTGTAATTTTTGTACCAAAGTAATCTTTTAATGTGTAAAGTTTAATCCGAGGTTTAATCGAAATCGGGAAGTGATAGTTGCGCAAAGTGTACCTTGTTAGTTAAAGCACACGTATAAGTCCTGTTAAATTCATAAGATCTTTTATCTCATCGAGTAAATTGTACCCTCTTTTAGCCCGATAACGTGAAGCCCTTTCAAATAAAGATGTTCTATGTGGCGGAATAGACAAATTATTTGCACCTCTATCAGTGATAATAACCAAAATATATAGAATTCTTTTCTAAATTATAAAAATTTGAACACGTCCAGAATGCTTTAACAAATAAAACAATCAGCAACGTATGAAATTTTGCTGAATAAACAAGCCCTATTTTTACAATTCTTCAATTATAATCTCATATTCAAATTACACTAAGTTCAAATTCAAAATTAAATTTGTATTAGCACATTTATCCCCGAGAGATATACATATGAATGAGGATCTTACAAGTCTCCATTTAACTAGTAAGCAAGCATCAGCGAACCACTTCTTTAATTTTACAACACTTCATAGACTCAATCTTGGCAAAATGAACATGATGCGTCTCATTCGGTTATATTTGGCAAAATTTGTACTTTCTCATAATGTAGGATTATGTAGCTTAATTCCAAATGGGATTAAATATATTGGTCTTATAGGAATTTGTTGTATGTTTCAATGTAACATCAATTGCTATGAAATAATAATTATTATTACGCAATAGTATAATGATTATTACGAACCACTATTTGTTTTTATCTAGTAGATACGTATGTTTCTACTTAAAGGATACTGTATAGATGGTATTTTTCAGTTAAAGTAAATATGGTACAATAAAATAAATCATGTTTAAATAAACTGTTTGCTAAGTAACAATCAATTGAAATAGTTTAGCTTTACAGTGAATATTGGGACGCAAAGATGCTTTCATGTAACCAAAGAGACCTAGCCCTAACAAATTTGATTTCTAAATATAAAATGGTCTCTTCGTCAATGCAGACATTTTTACAGTTCACTTATATTACATAATAAACTGCTCCTTTGAATGTGGTTATAAAAAAGGCTGTTCAGGTTACAATACGAAAATAAACAAAAACAAAATAAAATAAAAGTACATAAAAATACGCAAAATCTACTAAACTCGACGTTTTGCCTTCATCAGGAGCAAAAAAATGGGTACGGTAACTCGACGCGTAAACCACGATAGGGTACAAAAACCTGACTATTATACCGACTGCAGACCCATAAACCTTTATAAGTAGATTTTCAAAATTGGTCGAAAAGGTTGTATATGCTCGCTTCCATAAAATTTTATTATTTTTAGAGTAGAGTGGAAGTACTGGTTGTACGACGTTAAGGTCAAAAAAGGAAGGAAATATTAGGATAGGCAGCCAAAAAACAAACGATGATTTACAAAATCTCCATTTAATATTCTAAGCTTTCGGTAATTCGTTGTTACCTTCTGCAGAGAAGCATTGAGGAGAAAACAATGCTAACACTAAATTTAAACATGTATACTACTAGACCAGAACGAGGGGTAAACCGGTGGTCGAAAATCTGTACACTATTTCCTTCGTCACTAGTATTGAAGTAGACTAGTATATGAATTTTCTGATTATAACAGAATGATTAAAAATAAAAATATATTGTACAACGGTAATACTAAAATAAAGAAGAAATTTCAAAATAACTAATTCTTTAAAAAATAATGAACTGGATAAATTATGTTACAATAAAGTAAACATTAGACCACTGGACAAAGAATTACGCAAACTAGGCGAATTTTTACCTACATGTAATTTGAAATACCTTCATTTGAATTATTTGAGTTAGATGTAGAGGGAATTAAGATATTTTGAATCACTTTCATTTTTTTATCAGAATCTAGGCTTGGGGCCCGGCTAGTCGTACTTGTTCTTGAAATGTATAAAGTGATAAGGATTTTTTTGTAGTACTTTTGTATTTCTGAGAACCCATTTCCGTGGGAAGTTCAATATGGTTCTTGAGTATATGTTTGTAAAAGTTAACACCCAGCGATTAGAACTAGAATTGTGTTTCGGTAATTTATACACAGTGTTAGATACACCACAAAAACAACGTGTGTATCTTCCTTGAAACTAGTTTTGACTACAATATCATCGAAATTCAAAGACAGAATTCCAAGCAACGCGACTAAATTTATTTTTACCCCGTTTTTTTTAAATTCCTCATAATTATCGCATTTTCTTCGGTTAAGTTTAGAACGTTCTGTTTTATTGAAAAATCTGCTGGTTCAACGGAATTATCTGCATCCATATGATTAGAACCCAAGTAAGTAGTATCGGACTGTGAGGAGGGCACCTTCTTTCGTCGATAACTTCTTATATTTTCTTTAAGATCACAATGATTAAATGAAACAGATGCATTATGTTTCTCAGCTTTCAATTCAGTTTTCTTTTTAAAGTACTTAGTCAATAAATGTACTATATTTTTATGTCCGTGCACCATTTGAAACAATGTAGGATCAATAGCAAATCGTCCATAATATTTTGGTAAATCTTCTTTTGGTATAATTTTATGCAACACATTTCTAGCAAATGATTCAATTGCTTCGATGCTGGATTCAGTTATATTTGCAATAATGCCTTCATTGTCATAGCCATTAATTATTAAAAGGTTTCTTACTGTTTCAGGAATTTTTATATTCAACGAAGTTTCAGCTTCCAAAAAATAATCCACATGTTGGTCTTGTTCTGTCTGCGATTCTGCCATCTACCAAGAAAATTACAAACTATATGAAACTTTACTTGAAAATGTTAAATTCAGTTCTTGAAAACAATTACTATTTCTATCATATGAAAATAGCAAAGTTATTGCCATGCAGTACTCTAAAATATACATATGTATACCGGGTAAACCAAAACAACGGGAAAATATCTCGGGATGGTAAAGCCCCTAGATTTCTTACTCATAAAACCCCCGTCGGAGAACATATTCTTTTTAAAACTACCAAATCAGTTTACCCAATTACATGCTTTATTAGCGTAAACAGTACGTGGATTACTTTAGATGAGAAATTATGGCAATGTTTCTACTTCAATACGGGGGGCAAAGGGGCGCGCACTCCCAGTTTCTTTACCGTACACTTTTTTTCACATGCACTGACATTTGCAAAATTATACAATGAAAAAGTTGTTGGATACGAAAGTACCAAATATTTTCAAGAACCCCCGTGTAACAACAAAAGTGAAAATGTACAAAATGAGCATTATCATAAATCATATTCCGATAGTTCTTTAAATCTACCAGTGAAGAGTATGTATATCATAAAAATGAATAAATTTGACCATTTTAGTTATAGACGCAAAACAGGGCTTAGTAAAACATTTTCAGATAGAAACGAGTGCTAGACTGACTTGTGGAAAAATCATTTGTTAGTTTGATGTGTTTGATGCATACCTCATACTGGTTTTTATAACCGGTATGCATCAAACACATCGAACGAACAATAGATTTATATGCTAAGATATAATAATTTTGACAATCTATTCGATTACATTTTTTAGGTTAAACGGACGAGCCCACAGTCCTGGAAATCACTCTTAGGGTGAGTTTATCACTGTGAGGATAAATAAATTAACTTGCAGATAAAATTCTATTTGTAAGATAACTTCAATGAAACGTTAATTGATTGTTAAATAGAAGTTATCTGCAAGATAAATCATTGTAGTTCCTAAATTTTATCTGCCAGTTAGCAACATCTGTCACTTACTTACCTAACACTTTTATTCTCACATTGATAAACTCACCCTTAAACTAATTTCCCATAATCCAATACGATTTCTCGTTAGTGAATACCAAATCTTGTAAATGCGGTGCAAACCAAATATCGATTAAACTTCATGCATCTAATTTGCATTAGCAGTTATAACGTGTTTTTCGGCACAGAGGGTGACATTAATTTTGAAACAGACTGTACATATTTGTCCATATCTAATTATTTAGAGTTACATTACATACTTTTACTACAATATCAACACTTCGCAAAACACTTGTATCAGTATCGGATTAGGAAAGTTAATAAATTTGGTGCCTGTTCGGTGCTTCCCTGATTTTCACAACAAATCAATAGAAAGGCAGATAGTGATCGGGTTAATTCGGCGGTCCACAAAAATCGAATCGATCGTGTACACAGATAATATTATTACAGTTAATAAAAATGTTATATGTAGATAAGTGCATAAATCTGCAAGCAAGCGAAAACCCTATAAGTAAGTGTATACATATGTCTAACGTAGTACCGGATGTTTCAGTATATGCGTTCCAGTCTAATATCTCAGTTGCTATTAAGAACACAATAGATATTGAAATTTTACATACTTCTACACTTGTGTATTATAGACACAAATATTTCATATACTACAACAAATAACATTACCTTGCTTTACGTTATTGTACAATGTATGTAATAGAACTGTATTTTTTCTCAATTATGTAGTGTACAATGATGGTATTTCCTTAGTATTTCCCGGTATTTCCCAGTATTTCCCGATATTTCCTAGTATTACCTGGTATTTCCCGGTATTTCCTAGTATTTTCTCCGACCTGTACACTGAATTTCTTCAGCGGTTCACCCCTCGGACCAGAAGCACATTGTAAAATATTACAAAATTCAAAGAAATGACTGCTTAGACACACAGTTGCATTACTTCTAAAAATCGATTGAAGGTCGATAGTATAAATTTTATAAGATTAACGACAAGTTTGACATTCCTTACGGGGTCGATGGCCTTAACGGGTCGATGGCCGCAGTGGTTAGGCAGCTGACTATTGTTGTGAGAGGACGATAGGCGCCGGGGTTCAATTCTCTGGAGGGACGGTGACATTTTTTCAGAGAGTTTAATCCCGGATCGACTTGCCATTCGCTGTTGGGAGCAAAGTGATTAACAGCGCGGCATCATAAAAGGCGATATGATGCTGTCACAAAGCCAATTGAACACAACATACAGACACAAAAACTACACCGCGAGAGTTGCAGTGATAGCCAGCCAAGCGATACAGTTTACGGAGTCACAGCAACTAAGCACCCACCACATTAAAAAAAAACTATAAAATACAACATTATTAGCTCTTTCCAACATTGCTATCTAAAAAACAAAAGTATCGAAGCTGCTATGTTTAATCTTACATAAATCACTGTTTGCGTCTACAGCTCGAGTGGCTCGAGCGTATTCGTTTCACGGCTTTATCCTGGTTTTTCTCCAACCTTACAATTTTTGCATTCGAAAATTTTATTGTCAGTATTAGTTTGCTTCAAGAAACCATTCTTGAACTTCTGCTTTTTTTGTTATATTATGTATAGGGTGATTGACTGAGGCCACTAGAAATATTGGACCTCTTAAGGATAATAAATGTCCGCAAAGTTACATATGCACATAGGCTAATTAAATCTATTCACTAAAAATATTTTCAAGGTGACGAGACTTCAAGTACCAGAAATTGACATCAATTTTCTTATTTCAATATGATTTGCTTTGCATTTTCGGAATCTAAATACTACCTTAGAATGACTTTTACTAGTATTCCCTATACGTAGGTGCCGTCGTTACGATATATGATGATGTTATGTACCGCCGCCATTTTTGGAGTGAAAATTCTGAAATTGAGGTTATGAATAAAAGAATTCTTGATTGATTCTTCTTTTTGCTACAGTTATTAGAATTACCGCATTATGTACAAGTGATTAAAAATGTAATTGTCTTTTGGTAAAATTTCAGACAATTAAAACTTGATTTTCTCAAATACAATCAGCCGGTTTTGAAGCAGAATGATGTATAATTTAATTGTACTTCAAAATATTGGAAACAAACTGGCTGATTGTATTTGAGAAAATGGGAAAAGAAATGAGAAAAATGATCTGAAGTTGTTGCAGACCAGGAAAGTCGTGTCATCGGCCTAAATTAATTAGGCACTACTTTTGCGGTAGGTGTTTCTATCGACGCCCTCATGGATAAATGCACTACTGTATTAGGTAAAATTGAGAACTGGCTGCGTTGCAATAACTTATAAGCGTATCCGTCACACTTATGTACATTAGTACTAAGTAACAGTTCATACTTTGTGGCGGATTCTGGCCTTGACAATCGATAGTCAATTAAAATCATACAAATTTCATCTGTAAGAAACTTAATACCGTTTGTTATGATCTTGGATATTTCCGCACCCTCGTAGACAAATATGCCTTGCGGATCATGTGTTATGGATGCTGCTACTCCCGAGTAAGATATGATATTACTATTTGGGGTGTTAGCTCTGACCTATCACGTGTATTTTTACGTCAAATGAGAATACGACCTACTTTGTTCAATTAAGTTATAGTACATGCAGTGGTCTTTGCAAAAGAAACAATTTTCTAACCGTACATGCTATTTACATCTACAAAATTTTAACTTTTTATTTTAAAAATGTTTATGCAATTGAAATTAATGGCCTTACTCACAATTATACCACATCCAAGAAGCTTAATTATTTATTGTTATCCCAAACATCATTTAACCCGATTTAACCCTAACAGAAAACAACTTTGAATGCACTTGTATAAAATTTTATAATAAGTTACGTTAGTTATACTTACCTATATTGACATGTGAAACATTTTAATTGATTTAGGAACATTTTTGGAACATTGATTATGTACCAGAACCGAATTTGTTTATATTAGTTTGCTTTTGTGACTTTTGTTCTATGTAAATGTACATATCACAATCAAATTCATTATTATTATTATTAAAAAATGCCAGGTTTTTTCCCATGCGCAATAGTCACAATTATTATATGAATATTCTTTTTGAATAATATCTTATAATTGTGTTACTGTAAAACTGATCCACTCTTTTTTGTTGGCAGGCAAGTCGTTCCATAGCCCGCAGTGGTTATCTATTCGTGGCACCGGATTGGGATTTCTCAGTACCTCTTAATAGAACAAAGGTAAGTTTAAAATCGCAGACAATTCTAGAGAAGCGGTTCCTAAATTTCCTTGTTGTGAGATATATTTGAAGTTCGACAAATGTTTGCGTATTATGTATAATCTATCCTACGAAAAAGAAAGGTTAGAGAGCGAATGCGGCTAAAGGACGGATGCGTATTTGCAACTTTTACAGTTTTGAACAGATTTTGACATTGAAACTGTTTGAATATTAATTGAATATGAACATTTTCATGGTTCAGCGCAGAGATCTATGGGTATTAGAAAAAGTGTATTCATCAAAGTATTATAAAAAATATAGTTTGAAAGTCAATGCGATATATGACATTGTTTTGCACCAATGATAGAATTTATATCAGAGTTAAAAGTGTTGATTTTAGCATTAAGTTTGATATCATTATATGTATAATGACATTTGAACATGTTAGATTTTCAAGATATTTTACATATCTCACACAAACAAGATGTATCTATGGCTGTCCAATTATGCTTTTCATTTTAATTTCTATTATTTTCTTTTTGGAGGATCTCTGGAATTTTTTTCCTTGGATACTATATTTTGTCACAGTTATTCCAATTCACTGCATGCACAGTAAGTTATGGTGGCATGCCTCTTCCTTTGCTTTTTCATGCAGTGCAATTTACGCTGTACTGCTTATACTTAAGGCAGCTGTTTTATAGTGCTACAAGAAAGCCCAAATACAAAGGAAAGGTTTGAGTGGATTTATAACCTCCACAATGCATAACATAACCTTACAAAAGATAAGCTGAGTAACCAGACTGTAGAAGGTTTTATTGACAACAAACATATATCATCATATGGAAAACTATGTCTTGGGTATTTCAAGAACTTGCAATATGCGAGGTGTATATTAAAAGACAAAATTAACATTACACTTTAACATACAGTGTGTCTGAGAGACAGCTGAAAATCGCGCATGTACCAACTTTATAGCCTCGCCTACTAGTACTAAGTCACGCCTCCCGCCTCTTATTGTCGACGGTGATCGACGAACATTTGAATCTCATCTGTCATCAATGAAACGATTCAAATATAAAAAAGATGTAGGTATGGTAGAAACATAAGCAATCCCAATTTGGACTAAATATCTGCAGAGTTGAGAACAAAGGACAAAATAAAACTTAAATGTATACCTACTGAAATAAAATTCTAATTACAAGTATTAAAGTAAAAGTAGTTACAACGATCGATAACATCCATATTTTTCGAAATGGTTTATCAAATAATGCATAGAACTACATGGTACTTCGCGTTCAAATGCTGTCATAAATAAATATTACGGATTTCTTTTCCTCTAAAGTTAAATTCATAATAAACGATGAATTTAATCTAACGGTTTAAAACATTCTAAAATTAAGCTAGGTTTACACGGTGAAATAAATTCATGAAGTTTTTTACCTTGAACTTATTGGAATGTGTAAACGCTAAAACTGTCATGAATTTTGCTTGTCAAATAAATTCATGAATAAATTGACGAATGGGAGTTAAGCCCGATGGACACATACAAGAAAAACTTTAAAAGTTATGTTAAAAGTTTTCTTTACAAGTCCGTATACACAACCAAGTTTTTAATGTAAAGTATTCGGTTTTATTTCTTTTTAGTTTGTATATATGCGTTCTGACGAATTGCGCATGCGCGACTTGTAGCTTTTTCATACTTGTCAAGAAAAATACTGCATGTACCAGTTTTACTTGTACAGTTTCGACTTTCAAAGTTGGACTTGTAAATTGCAGCGTGCTATTTTTAACTCATATGAATCGACGAGAGAGAACTACCTTTTAAAGTTTTTCTTGTATGTGTCCATCGGGCTTTATGGGAGTTACGGTTACATTTCAGATTAAAATTTACTACCAACTTTCCTGATATGTGAAGTGTTTTGATGTTTGTGTTCTTTTTATAAAACATTGTTAGGCTGCTTCACGAATTTCATGAATAAATTTATCAATTTCTTTGACCGTGTAAACCTAGCTTTAATTTAGAACGTTTAGAACTAGACATCAACCTGTCGCTCTTGAAATGACGAATGATGAGACGAACGACGACGGTGGGGAGGTGGTAACTGACGGGCAATGCCGGGACTCCCCGACATTATGCGTCCAATAGAATAAGTCTGCGCATGCAGAACACGTTTGCTTTAGTGGTGCTCTTCTAGTTGGTTGTATTCGAATTAGTCGAATATTCATATTCGATCGATTATTCGTATTCAATTAAAATTATTCATTTCTATTCAATTCAATGTAATCGATTATTCATATTCAATTCAACTCGATCGATTATTCGTGTTCAATTTTATTCTTTCACATTCAATTCAATCCAACATTCATATTTCAATTATTCATTCGTATACAATTCAATGAAAATTTTAAATTCAATTCAAATAGTCGGCTGTTCAAGAAATTGATTATAATCACAGAGGCTGACTTGTTTATACTTGGGTGAATTTGAAATGAGATGAAGTTGAAATATTTTTTAATATAACTGACATTATATCTGAAAAGATAAGATACGAACACATCGCAATTTGACTTCCAAGAAAATTAATAGTTTCTTATTAAAACTCATACATTACTATAAAGATTGTATATACTTATGTACATACATATGTATTGTATCTATGTATATTATATATTTAAATATATTATATTCGAATAATCAGATATTTGATTATTCGAATAATTGATTATTTGATTATTCGAAAATTGAGTATTTGATTATTCGAATAATTGATTATCTGATTGTTCGAATAATTGATTATTTTATTATTCGAATAATTCGGTACAGTTTTATTCGATATTTGAATAGATGCGTATTCGATTAATCGAATAATTCGAATAGGATGTAAAAATTTTACGCTTCCTATACCAATTCATGAATTCAAATGGACTCAGAATATGACAGGGCAAAATCGAATCTCTATTCCAAATTCTGCTCTATATACATAATGTGCACTTAGATACATTGTAAAAATGGAGATATGGACGCGTGGCGGTCTACGGACGCGTTTGGAAGGCGTTTCCACGACTTTGTCGTCTCCAACTCTGTCGCGGTTCACCCCCTCATCGAGCCGAAATTTTTTCGTCCCGGCGCTACGTCGGATATCCTAGATTTAGCCCTTTCTAAAAACTTACCCTTGATTGTTCAAGTGGAATCCATCTCCGACTTGTCTTCTGATCACAATCCGATCATCGTCACTCTTGGTGGTAGAATTGATGTCTCGACCGCCTCCCTTCGAATGAGTATCCATTGGCCTAAATTTGATAAAGCAGTAAGGGATCTTCTCCCTGGTCTCCCCTTCACCGTGGAAGATACTAAATCTCTTGAGTCCACAGCCAAAGGCCTAACGCAAGGCCTCTCCAACTGCCTTCAGCATGCTACTACTTTCTAAGAACCGCCATGAATTACTGGCTCCCAGTATCGTTAAAAACTTTAATTTACGACAAACGAAGAGCACGCAGGCTGGCTCAGAGGACGGTTCATCCTCAGGACATTCACATTGCCAACATCTTGTCTCGCAAATTGAAAGCTGCTTTAAAAGAATTTCATGAGGAAAAAATGGTGGGAAAAGTTTCTACATTAGGTACCAATGATGGTTCGTTATGGAAAATGCCCAGGGCTTTAAAACTTAACTCCCAGATATCGACTGCTCTCCATGGGCCTCACGGCTTGGTGTACTCTACGGCCGACAAAGCCAGTGTTTTGACTGATTATTTCTCTTCGGTCCATGCCCACGTGGCTGACGCTGACGACCACTCAAATGAAGATATCGAGGCTGATGTGGAGGATTCCATGAATAACCTTCCCCTTCTGAAGGACGAACCCATCCCTGAAACCAACAGGGATGAAATTAAACAATTTATAAGTAGTAGGAGAAAAGGGAAAGCCCTAGGTCCTGATGGCATTACTTATAACGCCCTCTCTAGACTTCCGAATGCTCTGTTGGATCACCTCGTGTTGTTTGTAAATGCTATTCTGTCGCTGGGTTATTTCCCAAATGCCTAGAAGTACGCCCACGTCGTCGCTATCCCTAAAAAGGACAAGAATTCCACCTTCCCACGGCATTACCGGTCCATCGCTCTTATTTCTACCCTCGCCAAGATCGCCGAGGCCGTTGTCCTGAACAGACTGAAGGAAGAGCTCTTCGTCCTCGAAATCATACAAAACGAACAATTCGGGTTCAGAGAAAGTCTATCTACCGATTTCCAGCTGTTCAGAATGACAGAGCCCATTCGAAACTTCGAGACGATGGTTGCGGTTTGTCTCGATATTGAACGCGCGTTCGATACGGTTTGGCATTCTGGTTTTATTCATGAAATGATCACGACTGGCATCAATCCTGGATTGGTCCCAATCGTTCGCTCGTATCGCGCCTCAAGAACATTCTCTGTTAAATTAGAAACATCATTTTCCAACCCAAGACCCATTGTTGCGGGGGTTCCGCAGGGATCGTTGCTTGGACCTACTCTCTTCCTCATTTATATGCATGATCTTCCCAAAACCCCGCAAGTGCAACTGGCTATATATGCCGATGATACATCTACATATACGTCATCGAGGAGTGAGGAATTAGTTTGTCGACGTCTTCAAGAACAGGTTAATACCATCGGGACCTGGAGCAACAAATGGAAACTCAGGATAAACGAGGCGAAATGCGTAGCTGTTTGATACACTAAGAAGCGAGGGCCACCCCACGATAATATTATCGTCTCCGATGGAGTCAGTCTGCGGTATACTTGGGAGTTATCTTGGACCAGAGACTTACCTTTAAGCTCCATGTCGATAAGATCATCAAAAGATTTATGAGTGCCAGATCGATGCTCCTGCCGCTGCTCTGTTCGAGAAGTTCCCTCTGTCTAAGAATCAAGGTTCTGATTTACTTGACATTCTTTCGTCCCACCATCACCGATGGCTCGCTGTCCTGGTCGAGTCTGGCCAAGACTCACCTAAAAATATTGGAGACCCTCCAAAATAAGATCCTCAGGATGATCGTCGGGGCCCCATGGTTCGTCAGGAATACTCAACTCCGGGCGGACCTGGGAGTCCCTTCCCTCAAGGACCACATCTTGTCTCTTGCTACCAAGGCCCTGGAGAGGACTACAACATCGGCAAACCCGCTGGTCTCCCGTCTGGCCTCACTCGACCCCGATAGACCACCGCCTAGGGTGAAGATCAGAAGGGCTCTCGACATTGCTGCGGACCAGGACTAGCTCAAGAAGGACTAACATCCACCAGCGCCAACTGCCGCGAGAGTGACCACATCAAACAACTCTATCATCAACAATTCAATGCGTAAAGGGCCATATCAGAGATCAAAAGGCTTAAGGACCTCAACGGTCAGCCTTAGAAAGAAAAGTAGGTCTATAGAGAGAGATATGGACGTGTTCCAGGCGAGCTCTGTTGCTCAATCTCCAAGGGTTGTAGATGGCTGAGTAGATCAACTGAACGCCACGGTGCCGGCCAAAGAAGAAGAAGAAGAAGAAGTATCCGGCCAGAATTAACATTTGTTTGATATTGACAAAGAAGAGGTTAGTTTTATTTATGCAAAATGTAATTGATCGAGCTCTGTCATTAATTGAAGTGACATTTATAAATTCTACTGTCATTAAGGTAATTACGAGAAATCAATGTTGTTAAATGCGAAGCTCTATCCAAGGCCCTCTCGAATCATTTTTTTAATGATCGCATGGTATTTTCTTTGCTACGTTAATTACATAAACACTCTGTTACATCATTTATTGTGTTCTAATAAAATATTTATTCTAATGAGAACATTTCTCATATCAATTAAACATAAAACCATTTGTTTAGTATAGCTACTGTGCACGGAGAAAAGGAAATTATTCAAATAACAAAGTATATGTTATTTGTTAAAACAAAACGAAAGAAAAACAAATATTATGGAATGAGTATTTTATAGTGTAGGAATCTGTTTAAACCGAGATATTTTTACCTACGTATGAGTGTTGTGAATATATGGTGCGTCTATATTCTCGTTATACTATGGATCAACATATGTACATATATAGTATGTGTGTATTTAACTTTCTAACGGTGAAAGTAAAACACCATCCTCTATGATTCTTACGAAAATCCCTAGGACTACCGCTACACTGAAAGAAAAGGTTATTTGTCATAAATGCACTAAGTAATATGAAACAAATATCGACTTTGGATATGGGCTAATATTCGTAGGCCTACGTTCACTAATGTACATAATATGCAAGTACAAGTGGAGACTTCACACAAGGTATATTGGATGGTAACATATTTGATTTAATAGCCAATATAGGATATACATACCTATGTATGAAAACTAAACATTATTCGTGCCCAAATAAATAATTATTAAGAGCACCAAGCTTTTGTTTCAGGAAGAGAAATATAAATTAAATTTAATCAAAATTAATTACCGTTTGTTTAGTTCAAATACAGATGACACTAGTAAGCTACTACTAAGTGACACAGAAATATATTTTCGACACAAATGCATATTTTACGATATTTAATAAAAGTGAAATAAAATGTAAATACATAACGAATATATGGCTGTCTTCTCCGTAAATTTACTAGTATTCTAACCGCATATTTTTGAAACATGAAAACCCTCTCAACTTGTGCACTGCTACCCCTACTAGTTTATTATGCCACACGATTAAGTACGTGACGCCTTTTTACGTGTAAAGTTGTTCAATTGTTTACGCGTATATTTCACAATTATTACTATACTAATCCGCTCCGCCTACTGTTATAAAGTCGGCACGATTTAAATTAATCATGAGTGAGAAAAACAGCAAATTTAAAACAATATCTGACTGGTTGTTTAGTACATAGCAAACACACAAAGAAATATTAGTTTTGTGTATGTATATTTTATGCGCGCGTTTGTAGAACCACGCACCTGGAGGAATTAGAAAAATAAAAAAAAAAACAAGAAAATGTGTGGATACGATGTAGCTTGCATGTACCCTGCATTTTATGGAACTTTTCATAATCTGATGGTTTTTAAAATACTATTATCAATTACGGAACTTGTAGTCAACTTGCTTTTTGCAAATGGAACGCTTTAGATTTTTTAAATCCACGTGAGATTTTAAAATTCTAAAATTTTGTTGAATATGCGAAATAAAATTGGAAAAATCTTTTATTTCGTTTTTTTTTATTCACCCTGTATACAAACTGACAACCTACTATGTATTTTTATATCTTGTCGATAACCCGGTCGACAGAAACCACCAATAATTAATAAATTTGAAAAGTTTAACATTTATGCATAGTTCTTCACTGGATCTCTTGGTGCAGAAGTAGAACACTAAACACTTTAACCCACTGAACACCAAACAAGTTTTAAATGATAAATATAATATAATAAATAAAATAAATATTACGCATACTTTTTTATTGCTTGTTCGAGCAATAATGCTATTTTCAGTTCTTTGGTGAATACACGATAAATATTTTTCCATAAGGAATTGTATTGGTGGAATCATAAATTAAATTAACCATATTGAGTGCTATCCTATCAAAATTTAAAAATAGGACTTCTTTAGCATAGTAATATATAAAAACACAAAATAAGAGCTGTCCGTTTCATTTCCATCGACAGACGTTAGTCTAGCATTACCTGCGATTGCGCCGCGTACTTTGTGTTTCCAACAACTAATGCAATTTTGGCCGGATGGAAAAAGCACCGCCATGCTTTCACATTTCATGCAACAAATCAAAATTTCGTTTCACGGCAAGGTATATATGTCTCCATTTTGTACAGAGCGCTCACTTTCTGTTACTATTTCAAATACGGAATTAAAATTTGTCGTTTACGGTATGATAAACGCCTTGTTCCGACTGGCTTATCGTCGTCTGGGCCAAGGCTCCAGGGATAAAAGTTTGAAAATTGTAGGCATGGTTTAAGTAAAGATTTTTCGAAATTCAGACTTTAAGGGAGTGAAAGAGGGTGGAAAAGTGTGTATGGAAAATAATATTTTTACGATTTGAAATTTAATATTAATATATTGATTTTGAAAACGATAGATTCAAAAACAAAGAAAGTTTAACGTAACCAACGCTTTTTTCAAATTTCATCACATTGTTATGTTTGAAAATCTCACCGTTCTATAGGTATACATAGACTTTTCATCTTGCTTATGTTGATATCGACGTATTTGTATATTGAGAGATTATCTACTGAACGAGAAAAGTGAGTGTGTGTACTTGTGTACCACTTACAATAGTCGCTCATTTAGATTAGGTAGGACATTTAAAAACGTAAATTTTTAAGTGCGGTGGATACGAAAATTACAAAATGCGTATTGTTAATATAAATACAGTGTCCATACTATAAAGTGATTGAAACAATTCTAATACAGAGTGCCTAAAAGAAAATTAAAAAATTATCTTAAAATATAAATTATAATTTTCAGAATTTTAGAAACCACCTACAGATATGAAGATAAATAGTCCGAATTTAAAATACTTTTCAGTTAAGTGCTTGCAATTTAAAATGTGTATACCTACTTATTGCACGTGAAGAAATGAAATAATTTTAAGTCATTTATATGTCTCACACATGAATTATTGTTCAATGCGTCACATAAGATGATGCATTTAACCTTTTTATTTTTGAATTAAATGCATCATCTTGCATTTGATTAAAAAATAAAGAAGTTGATTATCAATTATTAATATTTAAAACCAAATAGTACTGTATGAAGGTATAATAATGAATAAATTCAAGTAAATCGCAGTGAGATTTTGTTAATCGCGAAGTCGTAATAGATGGGCACTCGAAATATAATCCAATAACATAAATATAAAAATAAAGTTACAAAACTAGATAAAAATTCAAATCTTAAGATTCAACAGGAAATGAATTATTTTTTACATAAATAAGAATTTAGTTAGAAAATTAGAAACTACTTATTGGGTTTTATTAAATTAATCATAAAGACAAAAAAAGAAATTAAGTAGGTATTCTTTATTGTGTTTTCTACCATTATTAGTTTATATAAGTAAATTACATGAACAAATATTTCAATATAAATGTATAAGAATATGCATCTTGTCTAGTCTTAGCCTCGCTTTGGGTTTGTTTCAATTTGAACATATTACTAAACATGGCAAATTCGGTAAACATGCCAGCAGCATACGCATGCAATTTTGCACTTAATTCATATTATAAGATAAAAATTCACATGGGACGGTAAAGCCAGCTCACCGACCGTGACATATTTATACACGACACGACTGCAAACTAATTTGTAATTTAAGGTTGCTATCGTACGTACGGCTACAGTGTGTCCAAAATACGGATCCTAAGCATGGGAGTCTCAGTACCTGTAGGAGATACAGCTTAGGTTAAATTAGGAAAAAGTTGCGTTCTTTGAAGCTTATTTACATGCCGTTTAGAAACTTGAATTCATGGCCTGCTGAGATATTTGGGAGAAATGGGAATTTGACAATATGGATTTTATTTCTTTCTGACTTTATTTGAAGAGATAGCAAAAAACTAATAACACTTTCTCATTGGCACTTTTAAGGTACCACATGACGGTATTTTTAGATTTTATATCCGACGTTTTGTTTTCGAGAAACCATCATCAACTTTATTTTTTTATATGGCCCGAAAAAAAAGTACACCCGGTATCTGATTCCATTTTTTATTACAAAGTCAACGATGTATCACATTTTTTTTTAGTTTAGAGGAAAATTGCATTTTTTCTATTTTTTTAAAGGTACTAATAACTGATTAGGAGTTATTAGTAGTTTGTAGAACTACTTTCATAGTAAGAAACCCAGATTTTCACTTATAAAGTTATTTTGTATATGCAACAAGCTTATTGATAATAATTCACACGCTTGATTTTGATAGATGGAAACTATCAGTAACTGGATCTACGAATAGACCTATTATCAATATGTTCTTATCTGCTTAATTTTGCCTGAACTTCGAAGAAACGTGAATCACATGAAAATTACAGAAAAATAGCGATTAGTTGTAACTGACATTAATAAAACTTGTGAGTAAATATTCCACAAATCATCACAATAATTGAATGTCATTTTTTTCTCTAAGAACTGTTTGAAATGTTTGTTCATACAATTATGTAGGTAACCGGATAGTGATATACCATATTTTATCTACTTTTTTGATGATTCTCTGAACTACAAAATAATACGTAAATTAATTAATCTTACTATTGTCTTTTTATAAACACTTGTCATTTACGTACTCCTATAAAGTTGTTCAAAATAGATGTGTGTTCAAAATAGATATATACAGGGTGTTGCATGACATACTGTACAAACTTTAGGAATATATTGCTAAGATACTTTCAAGCAAATGTCCAAATCGCCATGGTTACCGAGCTAGACTAGTGCTGAGCAACCGGATAAAATTCGTAACCGGTCAACCGTACGTAGAAAATCGGTTAACCGGTACGACCAGTTAACCGACTTGATCGTTTAATCATCTTGACCGATTAACCATCTTGACCGGTTAGCCAGGTTGATTGGTTAAGAAAGATAACCGCTTAACCGGCCTCTTTATTATGTGGGATTTAAAGAAACAATGAATCACTATAATAGAAACTTTATGTTGGAAAGAAAACGGAATAAACAACCATAAACTTTAATTGAACATAAACATAATAAAAACAAAATAGAAAAAGGCTCAAAAATACCTAACCTGATAAGATCAGAAACC
This sequence comes from Holotrichia oblita, assembly GCA_023690525.1. NCBI lineage: Eukaryota > Metazoa > Arthropoda > Insecta > Coleoptera > Scarabaeidae > Holotrichia > Holotrichia oblita. The sequence continues at coordinate 58,560,372 of CM043017.1, forward strand.
AAATCCATACTCTGCCGACGCCTAATTCACAATTTAAAATAAAGATGATTAAGATCACCTAATTCCCCACAGTCACAATCAGGAGACTCCAAAATATTGATTCTATGAAGATAATAAGGAACAAGACAGTAACCAAAGCGAATAAACGAATCTATAAAATCTACCACGGCTTATAGAAGAAGAATGCCAAAACTCACGCCACGCACCCCTCAGTTTCTCCTTCAGGTAAGGAACTATATTTTTAAAGGAAACAGACCAAACCACCGTCCTAAACCTACCAACTTTAGCTAAAGCGTCCGCCCTTTCATTATAAGAGATACCAGAATGATCAGGAATCCAACATAAAACAATATTAATACCACAGGAGTGAGTATCATCCAAAAGCTCCCTAATCACAAAAATCAAACGACAATTTGAGTTAAGACTCTAATGCCATAAGAGCACTTTTGCAATCTGAAAATAACTATTATTCCCATTTTTTGAACACCTAATATACAAAATAGCAATATAAATAGCAACAAGCTCAGCCGTAAATGCAGAAGCCCACTCACAAATTGACCCGGAACAAGTGAAATTCATCTAAGGAGAAAAAACCAAGCAGAGGGAGGATTAGAGTGCTTAGATCTGTCTGTAAAAAATAATTGAAGCCAGACCATTTCTCATTCAGATAATCTTTAAATAAAGAATCCGCAAAATCTTCCAAGACCGAATCATTAGGAAGAACTCTTTCAGACACAGGGTTTAAAAAACCTAGTATAAAAATCCACCCTAAAAATATCACGAACAATAGCTGAATACAAGACATCCTTAAACTTAACCGCATTTCTAAAACAAGACACAACCAGGGGCACACGAGATCTAAAACGACGTCTGATAAGGTCAGAGGATAAGGAGTCTAGAACGAAAACAACCGGATTATCGGTAATCGCAAAAGTTTTCAACAAATCCTTCATGGTTAAAAACCGAAAACGAAGAAACAGGAGGATCACCCGCCTGCTACTGAAGGGCATTGGTAGGCGTACACCTCACAACACAATCCTCAAACATTGAAACTGAACTCTGTCCAACTTCTGCTGCAAGCTCTTAGAATAGCTACCGAAAATCGAACACCCATATTTCGACCTAACGAGGGAAAAATACAAAATACGCATAGTTAGCGGATCAGCACCCCACTTTTTTCCCACATAAAGACTTAATTATATTGATAGTTTTGTAACAATCGTTAATGAGATGAGAAATATGAACTTTCCAATTCAACTGTATGTCTCATCACAGACCCAAATAACATGGCGAACTTTTTACAGAAATCAAAGAATCACGAAAGCGGAAAGAATCCAAAGAGAAATCCTTCGCTTCCTGGAAAACCAAACCGAGAAAGACTTTTGCGTTGACAATGTCAAACCAACAACCATCCAACCAACTGCTAATTTTTCGCAAGCCATCCATCATTTGACTCCTTAAAACCTCGAAGTCCGAACCAGCCTCATAAATATCAATATCATCCGCATATTGTAGGCAACGAATACTCGGAGATAAATAATTTTCCAACCTTATCATATAAATATTGTACAACAAAGGACTCAAAATACTGCCTTGAGGCAAGCCCTTAAAAGAAACTCTAGAGGAGTGAGAATTTTTTAATGTCAACGTTTTTTGAAAACCTAATTGATGTACACAATGAATAATAGCATGAGGCAACTTATAGCAAATCAGTTTATCAATTAAAACAGAAATAATAACATTATTATAGGCAGATTCAATGTCTAAGAAGGATACCACCAACATCTCACCCCTGGCAAAAGCTGACAAAATATGAGAAGATAGTATAGTCAAATAATCAATTGTTGATCTTCCCTTCCGAAACCCAAACTGAGACTTATCCAATAACCAATGATGCTCAAACCACCATTCAATTCTTAATTTAAGCATTTTCTCAAAAATTTTCCTAACACATGATAAGAGAGAAATCGGGCGAAAATTCTTAAAGCAGGATGGATTTTTCCCCGGCTTCAAAACAGGACAAACCAAAACTTCCTTCCAGGACAAAAGAACGCACCCACTGTCGAGGATATTATTAAATATTGTTGACAGATATTTCAAAGCTTCTACAGGGAACTGAGCGACCACAATAAAAAACAGAATCTAAACCATGAGATGAACTTTTATTACTATGAATTACTTCTTGAAGCTCAGCCAAAGTAAAATGTCTACCTAAATTATTAAAATACTCCCCTAAAGGAGGAAATAATTTCTGCAAAGAAGGAACATAAGGAGGAGCAAGAGACGAAAGAAAATCATCATGCCATTCACACTTAAATATACCAGAGGATCTATCCACGTTAGAACAAGCCCGAGAATAAGATCTAACCGATTTCCAAACTAAAGAAATATCCGAATTTGCATTGAGTGAAACACAAAAATTCCTTAAATGTAACCTCTTCTTTTTGTTAAGAACCATTTTAGAACGAACAATATAACGTTTGGCTATGAAATAAGCATCCATTTTCCCAGAGCGTTTAAATTGTCTGATAAGCTGTCTCCGAAGCTTTACAATCCGAGAGCATTCATCATCCCACCAAGGACATGCTGAATGTTTACCCTTTACAGGTTTTCTTTTAGGAATAGAAACCTCTGTCGCATACATGATTATATCATAGAAATCTTCATAGGACGAAGGAGGAGCTATCTGAAACTTATTAGCGATATTCGACGAAAAGGACCTCCAGTCAGCATTCTTAAACTCAAAACGATCAAAAACAGTCCCATCGGGACAACACGAAAATACACCCAAATTACCGGTTAAACTAACCGGAAAATGATCACTTCCCAGAGTATCATTCAACGTAAATGAGGACAGATTATGCGCAATATCTTCCGAACAAAACACTAAATCAATTACACTAGGATTCGAAAGAGGAGGAAGAGGAACGTGGACGCTCCATCATTTAAATTAACCAAACCAATCTCTTCAACAAGATCAAATAAAACCCTTCCTCTGCTATTTGTATTAAAGCAACCCCAAGAAGGGTGATGAGCATTAAAATCCCCTACAAGAATGAAAGGGGTTAAACATAAGGTTAAACACTCCCCCATTGCTCCAGTGACAGATTACCAATTTTTACTATAAGAAATTGTGCTTTCGCAGGTAGAATACATTGTGGAATAAAACCAGAATAATTACGTCCCTTTCGAATTAAAAAAGATAGACCACCATACCCAGTATCGAGGCAATTATGAACTGCTGTGTAACCTGGAAAGGTAATGAAATTACCCTCCCGAAGCCATGTTTCTGCTAAAATAATCACATCGGGCTTGCAAGGTTGATCCTTGATATAACCAAAAGACTGGCTTTGTTATTCTAATAACTACGAATGTTCCAAAATAAAAGATTTAATGTATCATCGCTTCCACTTCCTGTATCGTATCTAGCCATGATTATTATGAAAAGAAGAAGGAATTACTACCCGTAGGAAATTTACAAAACCCGTCCTGTCGGACTGAAATGCCGATTTTAAAGAGCTAATAAGAAGATTATTATTAATTAAATCAGAAATAGAAAATTTTTCCAATGCTGATGAAGAACTAGGGTCACTAGAGCCGATCAGCTCCTTATTAACCGAAAGATCCGGATCGCGACCATTTTTATTGATGAGATAATCCTCCTCATAAGGATTTTTCCTGTTGACAATCTGTGGCCTGGGAACATTCACAATCTTAGTAAAATTAAAGTTTTTCTTTTTTTGCTGCGCAACTTTCGAAAAGGAGCCAAGTAAAGGGGAACAAGCCCGGTTAACTGGTGACCCCGACTCACTTCGAAGTGACGGGAAATTTTGCTGAGTATAGTGAATCTGAGAATCCTGAGCTACATAATTACGGCGGCACACTTTCGAAGCCTTAAAAAAGGAATATCCATAACGAGCCGTAGCCAGTTTGACATCCCTCTGAAAAATAAATTCAGGACAACTTCTATCTTTAAATTTAACCCCTTCTTCCGTTGCTAGATGATTACTCTTACAAAAAACACAGACCGGCTTAGAACCATTTGGGCAACTTCCCGTCTCATGATTAAGTGCACAAGCAGCACACCTTAACCTTACCACAACCTTAACTTTGACTTACACTGCGATTTGATACGACCATAACGACAACAATTCATACATTGAATAGCAGGAAGAATATAAGCCCCTAATTTTCTAAAATTCTAAAAAAGACTTATGTAATTAGGAAGAGTCTTCCCTCTAAAACTCATGATAACTGAAGAAGAATTTACCAAAATTGATTTACCATCCTCAGTTAAAGTTTTCAATTCAGAAAAATATAATTTATGATAAGATGGATTTTCGACCATCTTCGAGACATTATCATCGGAGGGGCTAGACCCCTTCGAAGGGGGATCCACCCAAAAATATATACAAGAAAAGGAACAGAATTAATAAAATAAAAATAAGAAAAAGAAAAATTAAATAATTAAAACAAAAAGACAAAACTTTACCACAGGGCTACCACTATTAAATCACTTTTCAATAGAAACGGGTTTAAATCACAACCGCACACTACGAAAGCGAAAACTCGAATGATTATACGTAATTCTGAATTTTAAAATTTATATTTTGGCCAGAACCCCATAAATTTCTAATGAACGGTCTCGCTGAGACACCCTGTATACTTGTCAGTATTCAAGGATAGTAAAAAGTAGGTGTAGCAATAATAATGTTTTAAATCCTGAGAACCATTTTGTTTAATCCCTTGATCCGTAAAATATACGAAACATTACTTCAAATGCTCAGTTTGAAGTACTGGATACAATTACTTTTAGAAATAATACAAAAGTGTTATAAAAGTCATTCATTATATCACTATTATGGATTATGTTATTGTGATGAGTCAGCGCCACGCGTGATCATGACGTCACCCACCCTGATCGGCGACCGATGAGTAATCCTCCCGAACTTGTCCAGATCGATATAGAATGATCGAGAAATATATATATATATATAATTAAGGAAAGAAATCTTGGTAATAGCGGCTAGTACTGAAAATGATAATTAAAGTACTAGCCGCTATAACCAAGATTTCTTTCCTTAATTTGATATAGGTACGGCTAAGGTGTAAACATTCTTTGAATTTATATATATATATATATATAAACCTTGTAATGATTGTGGGGGTGTGTACATCGGTCAGACGTCACAACTTTTGAAACAAAGACTTAGTCAACATAAAAGCGATTGCAAAGTGGGTAAACGTTCGTGTGCATTGGCTCAGCATCACAATGATTCTAATCATAACTTCAATTATGATAACACAACAATTTTAGAAAAAGAACCCAATTACAAAAATAGATTAGTACTAGAAATGATACATATAAAAAAAGAGAAACAAAGCATTAATTTTAAAACAGATACAAAACAACTTAGTATAATCTATTCAAATTTATTAAATTAGACATGGTTCTTTCCACTCTCAATAAGAAAATTGTTTTCCTATTAGCTTTGTTATATTGACATTCAGTTCACTTTTTAAGAACTGGACATGTACACACATTTCTAACAATCCTTGATAGCGATATATTTCAAATTCTTTTCTTTGAACAAAAAAAAAAAAAAACCAATAGGTTTTGCACAGCATTTTAATAATATACACACATTTAGATCTTGGTGAGATGTAGCGTATTACAGATCGCATCTTGATATTTTAATATGTTTTTGTTAACTAAGGTCCTCTAGTTGTAAGTATTTTATTAATTGATAACTAAATTAGATTTGTAACTAATTGTGATCAAAAAAAACTTGTAGCAGCTCCTGATGAAGCTATAAATTATAGCGAAATATTGAGAAAATGAACAATTGAGTTTTATTCCTTCGCAACAGACCGATAACCCAAAAATAACGCCTTCCAATTTATATATACAGCACGGTCGAGAATATTTTTTAATATATATATACATATATATATGGTATATGGGCCATCTAGCAGAGGAAGTTAGTCTGGATCGAAGAGCCTGCGCGTCGCGGAGACATACATTATTATAAATCGCAAATATAAATAATCTGTACATACATAGTTAATTAGTGTCATTCGTGTTATTTGTTCTTATAGTTAGTATTTAGTGTTTATTTAATCAAAATACCGTTTTAAACCGAATATCGTTTGCTTTGAACCCGATAACATTACAACTGATGTCAGGTGTGTGATTTGACGATATTTGTGGACGTTACAATTATTATAAAAATGGCTACGAAAGGGAATAAATTAAAAGATCTAAAAGTGGTGGATCTCAAACGGGAACTTGAAAAGAGAGACCAAGACACCAGCGAAAAGAAGAATGAACTTCAAGAGCGGCTGTCGAAAGTCATGAAAGAAAATGGTTAGGATCCAGGTACCTACGAATTCGAGGTGGATGGTAGTATGAATGATTTAGAGAGAGTATTGAAAGAAGAAATGGCGGCAAACTCTAGAAGCTTGAAAAAAGAAATGGTAGAAAATTCTAGTAGCTTGAAAGAAGAGATGGTAGAAAATTCTAGAAGCTTGAAAGAAGAAATGGCAGAACATTCTAGAAGCTTGAAAGAAGATGTGGGGAAGTTTGAAAGAAAATATGGGAACCCTGAAGGAAGAGCTAGCAGATAATTCTAGAAGACTGAGAGGAGAAATGGTAAGCTTAAAAGAAGAGATAGGAGAAAACCTAAAGAAGGAAATAAATCACAAGTTACTAGAAAACTCAGGTAACATAGAGCAACTCTCGAAAGAATTGGAGCAGCGTATACGCGATTTGATAACAAGATTGGGCCAAACGAATGTGACGAAGATTGACAGCATGAATCAGGCGGAGGCTCTATGCTTCTATGAATGAGGATAGACCAAGCAAGGTGATGGTAGATTCTAGCATCATAAACCAAGGAAGATCACAAATTCAAGCGGCTGAACCAATTGGATCATATCAGATCAACCAGAAAGCACTAATCAAACCTCCAACTTTTGATGGAAAAACGTCATGGGCGACTTACATGACACAATTTGAAGCCGCTGCAAAAGCAAATGGATGGACAGCTCCGGAGAAAGCCACCGCCCTGATTGTTGCCTTAAGAGGAGATGCTAGCGACGTCTTACAAACAATCGGGAATAGTCTGTTTGTTCCTGAGGAGGTCAGGAGGAAGAGGAAATTATTCTGGGGATGGACGTCATGAAGACCTATGGATTCCAATTGAACTTAAAGGAAGGCGTCCTGAAAGTAAACAATGAAGAGCTGGTCCTCCATCCTCGTACTAGTGGAAGAATACGAGTTGTGGTAGCAGAGAATACCGTGTTACGTGGAAGAATGGAAGCAGTTCTGGAAGCCCACATGGAAGGAGATTTCATTGAGGGAGGCATTGCCATCCTGGAGCCAATGATTAACGATGCAGGCCTAGGCCGGGGAAAAAGTATTGGGAAATCCTTAATGAAATCCAAGAAGACAGTACCTGTGCGAATAATGAACGTCAATAATTATTCCGCCACACTAAGGAAAGGTACTGTTCTCGGATGGTGTTCCCCAATGTCTGCCATTGTTCATCGCGTGGATGCAAGACCAGACGTAGGTATCAAGATCCCTGGTAAACTGAACGACGTAATCAATGCGGCATGTAAAGGGCTGAAACAAAGAGAACGGCGGGAAATTAAAGATTTGGTGTGCCGATATCAAGACGTTTTTGAAATAGACAACGGCAATAAAGGTAGAAGCAGCATCGTAACACACAAAATAAATACCGGTGACGCATCCCCAATTCGACAAGCCCCTAGAAGGCTACCACTAGCGAAACGAGAGGAAGCCGAACACATTGTGCGTGATATGGAGAATGAAGGAACAATTGAACCTTCGAGCAGTCCATGGGCATCACCAGTGGTGCTAGTGCGGAAGAAGGATGGATCTACCAGATTTTGTATGGATTATCGGTGATTAAATAATGTAACCAAGAAAGACAGCTATCCATTACCACGAATAGACGATACACTGGACACATGGGTGGTGCCAAATGGTTCTCCACTCTTGATTTGAAAAGTGGCTATTAGCAAGTTGGTATGGAACCAAGTGATAGAGAAAAGACTGCATTCACGTTGGGTTCTGGTCTGTGGCAATTTACAGTTATGCCGTTTGGATTATGCAACGCCCCTGCCACTTTTGAGCGACTCATGGACACAGTGCTGAAGGGACTGTCATGGGATACCTGCTTGGTGTATCTGGACGATGTGATTGTAGTTGGAACGACGTTCCAAGATCACATAAAGAATTTGGAGCAGGTATTTCGGAGGTTGCGAGACGCTAACCTGAAACCTGGGAACTCTGTTGGAATGGAAGCAGACTGGGCAAAGACCGTCCTGGCAAGAAGTGGCTCTTTGTTCACAAGAATTGAAGTCGTATTGGGCGCAATGGGATTCCTTGATGGTAGAAGACGGATTCCTTAAACGAATATTGAAAAATGCGGACGGAACACAGCGAAGAATGTAAATGGTAATCCCTAAGGAGAAGATACCAGACGTATTGCGACAGCTCCATGATGGCTCTTCCGGGGGTCATTTCGGCGTACACAAAACACTGGAAAAGGTACGCCAGAGATTCTATTGAGTAAAATATGCCCGAGATGTAAAGGAATGATGCGGAAAGTGTGTCGCCTGTGCCGCCAGCAATGGGCCCCAGAAACGCCGACGCGCCCCAATGCGTCAATACAATGTGGGAAGTCCGTTCGAAAGAATCGCCATCGATGTCGCAGGGCCTTTCCCGGAAACTGAGCATGGGAATAAGTATACAGGGTGTTTCATAATATATGCGCAGGACTTCAGGATGTGATAGTTTGTCCAAAAATTTGAAAAAAAGTTTCTATCAACTTACCTTCTAAAATGCACCATTTTCGAGATACAGGGTGTTGAAATTTAATTTAAAAAAAATCGTTTTTTGGAAATATCTCCGGAACGGTTTATCGTCAAGAAAACAGCTATTGTAACCATTTTCTACTTATAATAAGCTAAGTTGTGTGCGAGAAAAAAAAAATTAAGTCATAATTGGTGAAGATTTTGAAGGAGTAGTGGTTGTTTTTCTCCACAACTTCTACGCCACTGGAAAAAGGACGGTTTTGAGACGCCCATTTTAACCGCCAATTTTTTCTACACAAAAAAGGTACTGTTGGTCATGAGCTCTAAAGTTGACCGTTTTCGAGAAAAATCAACTTTTATGTTGTTAACGTTTGCTTTTCTTTCGAAAGTGGTCACCAAAGAGACTGGGATGAACACCTACCCTTATTCCTCATGGCATATCGAGCGTCTGTCCATGAATCGACTAGTCAGTCTCGGGCCAATGTGCTGTTTGAAAGAGAACTAAGGCTACCATGTGACTTAAGGTTTGGATGTAAACCAGGCAAAGATTTGGCGGGAGAAGATTAGGATAGTAAACTTCGGCGGAGGCTGGACGATATTCACGAACAGGTACGCCGCAATATCCAAGATGCCAGCGACCGAATGAAAGAAAGCTACGACATTAAGGCAGTTAGAGGCGGTTACCAGATAGGAGATTTGGTATGGCTATATAACCCACAACGCCGACGCGGCCTATCTCCAAAGCTCCAGAAGAACTGGGAGGGACCATACCAAGTCGTAAGCGCATAATAATTTACCGCATCCAACGAACCCCGCAACCCCCAGAGTAGTGCACAGTAACAGGCTGGCCTCGTATTCCGATGCTAATCGCGAAGAAGAAGTATGCCAGACGGTTCCTCATCTCCCGGAACCGACCTATGCATACTTCATGGAGGAATATTCTGGTCCAAGAAAGGCTCGATTCGGGGTCACTATCGAGAAACAACAGGATCTATTCACGGTACCAGCGGATTATGCACTAGCCCACTGTGTGGCCCGAGATTTGCGGATGTCCAGAGGAATTGCAGAAGAGTTTAGACGGAGATATAGCAAAATCAATGAGCTACGTGAGCAGAAACCCGTCGTCGGGAAGGCTCTGCATATCGCGAACCATGACCGAAGCGTCTTTTATCTGGTAGCCAAAGCACTATCCAGCCAGAAGCCAACCTATAAGGCTTTGTGGGACTCGCTGATAGACCTGCGAGCACAAATCCTGGAACAAGTCCTCTTGAAAGTGGCGATACCAAAATTGGTGTGTGGCCTGAATCGCCTGAGTTGGAGAGTTGTAAGAAGCATGGTGGAAGTAGTGTTCCAACATAATGGCGTGGAGATTATGGTCTGTAGCTACCAGCCTGAGCCGCGTAAACCAACTAAGACGGTGGATTGATTTTTCTATGCCCCCTCCGGGTGTAACCGAGGGTCCGCCTGCCGATTTCGCCATCGCCCTTCGGAGACGGAACATGGATGTTTCGGGACGAAACAAACCTAAGGAGGAGGCAGTGTGATGAGTCAGCGCCACGCGTGATCATGACGCCACTCGCCCTGACCGGCGACCGATGAGTAATCTTCCCGAACTTGTCCAGATTGATATACAATGATCGAGAAATAATCACCGAGGCATATATACATATATGGGCCATCTAGCAGAGGAAGTTAGTCTAGAACGAAGCAAGATAACGAAGACAAATAAATTGTTATAAATCGCAAATATAAATAATCTGTACATACATAGTTAGTAAGTGTCATTCGTGTTATTTGTTCTTATAGTTAGTATTAAGTGTTTATTTAATCAATATATCGTTTTAAACCGAATATCGATTGCTTTGAACCCGATAATATTACATGATCTTTATTGTGTCTTGATATATATTTATGGTAGAATATACAGCGTGTTGACACACCATTAAAAATATTGGTGTTGAATTTTGAACTTGTAGGAATAGGAATACTTTTCTTACTTTTCTTATTGTTGCAGAGATGGCAGAGACGGTGGTTTGTCCTCTATGATGACGGAGAGCTAAATTATTCTGTGGACGAACATGTGAGTTAGTAATTTTTAGTTTTTTTGTTTGTACTGGTATAATTCGTTTTTTGCTATCGTATATTTTTCCCTGACGTTAAAACCTAGGTATATCAGCGAACTAAAGTTCTAGAACAATAATATAAATCGAGAGGTCCTGATAATGACGCTCTGTTTCATACTCTCTACATTCAAGATCGTACGCATATAGTTAGGGCTCTATTTAAAACGTTCAAAATATTATCAATATAACAGCTCTATAGTCGCAGAAGTAAAACTAACTGGCCAGACGTAAGGCAGTGCGATTAAGCTACCATTTGCTGTTGGGATATAATTAACAGTGGAACATAATTTACGGTGCGGTAATGTTGTAACAAACGCATGGAACCGTATTTACGATAGTTGCAGTGCTAGCAATACAGGTTAGGAAGTCGCTGCAGTTGCACCTGCCATAAAAACAGACATGTTATGCATACAAATATACAGTGCGGTCGACCGTCCTAGGGTCAGTCGATATCATCCGAACGGGCATGCAAAACACCACAGACGCGTTCACAGACAGGTTCCGTTTCTTGCTGTCAATTTGACAGTACCGCTCCTTTGTATGTATTTACTATACTACTATATTTATTGTTGTTCTCTTATTATTTTTTTTATTTTTAATAATTAATATGTTCTCCCTTGAAGAAAAGAGATTCGTAGTGAAATATCATCATCGTCATCAGTCTCTCAGACAAATTACCCGTTCTTTCCAAGCAAAGTTTGAAAAAACTATTGGTTATGAACTGTACGCCGCATAATTAAGAATTTTGCAAATACCACAAAGTGAGCAAAGGGATATTTTAATTTGTGCCGCAGTAGAAGAAACCTCGCGTACATTTAGCAGAAAAATTGAATAGCAGCTGAACGTTTCACACAATACGGTCTTGATAGTTTTAAAGAAAAATAAATATCGACCCTACAAGTTAAATAAAGCAAATTAAATATTTCCTAATGATAAACATGACAGATTCGACTTTCGTGAAGCACTTATCGGACGTTGCGTCAATGACGAAATCTTTGTCAAAAACATTTTATTCACTGATGAATCCTCTTTCGTGTTGCATGGACGTCACACTCCCTCTGTTACACGTAGTAAAACCGACCGTTATTGCCCAATAAAATTAGGAAAAAATTATATCAAATACGGTCAAAGAATAGGACAAGATAGAATATATTAACACTCAATATCCGTTTCATCGTAATTATCTTACGAATAATCCCTTTATACGAATAATGTAGATATATCAAAATGACAAGTTTACATGAGTGCCCAATTTAATAAACAGTAAGTGAAAGAAACACATTCTATTTAGCTTTCGGTAATCAATACCCTAATTTAACGTTGCTCATTTTCGGAAATGTCTTTTACGAAATTTTTTACATATTTTGTACGTACTCACAATCTGTTAAATATAATTGTTGTAGGATTATAATTACAAATTACCTTATTGTTTTTAATTTGTTCGTCTT
>CM043017.1:58573286-58621260 GCA_023690525.1 Holotrichia oblita
ATAGTATCCATGAGGGAGTTCTTTTACGTTGTGGATGTTGTGTCATACATATAGGATACAAACCTAAAACTACTAACAATAAGTAATGAATTTAGTTATGGTCACAGACTGTGACTCCCAAATTGCGGCTTCTCCACAGAGTCCATTACAACTTTCTTAATAAATTCGCTATTTACTTTTTCCCTGGAATATACTATCTTTGCATTTTCAGTAGGTATCCAAATCTTTTAGATCACTATTTCACCAGTTTATCAGTTGTCAAGCATTGAAATTGTTGGAAGCAAAAACGTGTAAAATAAAATGTGAGATGAAAAGTACTGTGATTTGTTCGACTAGGTCATGCTAATAGCTGAATTTTGATTTCATTTAATGTTATTGGATTCCCCTTCGCACGTCCATTTTAAAGAGATGTGCAGTGTAAAATCAATTACGTGCAAAGAAATCGAAGCTTGCGAATTTCAGCTGCGGTAGATGACATATTTATCGTGTTACACAAAGACATTTTGTGTGATAAGAATAATAATATTGTAATGTAATATTGGATAAAGGAATAGAAAAGGTGTTACAAATTTGTTATTATTTCTTTACAAATTTTGTATTATTGTTGTATTTAATGATACCGTAAATTACGCCATCTGTTGGCAATGTATACTATTTGGAATGATAGATTAAGTAGTGCGCATGCACAGTATGTAACAAGGAGTGTATACGTTTTTTAAGAAGCTATTACGGATGTGAGATTAACGTTTCATTGTTATTTGAAATCATCCACCTCATCTCACACAAAACATGGTCCTTCGAAAAAAGCAATAACAAAAGGTGTAATTTAGTGCAAGCGCGAAATAAACAAGCTTAGTTATCCAGTTGACTAATTAAGTTTCTGTATAAATAATAGTAAATTTTATTTGCTCAATTTGCATGTAACCATTTATTTGAATGCTGCGTGTAATTGTTGTCTAGTGTTGTTTTTTTACCTACAAAATTTCATGTACTTATATGAAACATATTACTGTTGAAAAACGTATAAAGTAATGGAGGAAATTTTAATTCGGAAATCTAGTAGAGTATTAACAACAAATGAGTAAAGTGGTTATTTCCTTCCGTGCACATAGCGTCCTAGTGGCTGAAACTGATGGGGGTACCTGGATGGGTTAGTTAAGCTAATGTAGTCGATAAAAACATATACAGGGTGTTTCACGAAACCTGTTAGTTAGGAGGTTTAGGGAATCTGTTATTGTTAGTACAATTTTGAAATTTGCATTTGTCGTAGTGGTTCTATTGTTTTAAAATATTTACGATCAATCTGACTTCCGGTAATACTTGAAGTACATAGCAGATTTGTTATTTTAAATATAATGGTATAATTTTTTAATGTAATCGATTCTACGCATTATTTGCAAATATTCTGTATTCGGGTACCTTATCTCTAAATTCCACTATTTTTGAGATATTTACAATTTTCTTTAATATTTTGCTATTGCACCAGAAAAATTAATATATGAAGTACTTTGAACCGTAAGCTGCCAAACTTCTTCAAAGGAAATTAAAGGGCCATAGATACTTAGAACTGTTAGAACTTTTAACAAAATTTATACTGGGTGTTCAGAAATTAGCAATCAATTCAGAAACCTTCAAACATTAAAAATTCCTTTTCTTACTTAATCCACCAAGAAATTCTACATCAATCAGTATTAAGGTCCAGTAACCCATTTTTATTACCTTTTAAGTTGTTAGAGATTATTGGTTCCAACTACGGAAATTATCGTAATATCTGCTATTTTTAGTAGTTTGCTATGAAAACAAAGTATAAGTATAAAGTTGTCAAATGGATGACATTTTTGTTGTTTTGCATTTTCACGAAGTCTTACTTAGTGAGCTAGTCCCTGTAGCCTCAGTTCTGCAACTGTCAAACATTAAAAAACAGCAAGAACATTTCATTAGCGATACTTACATTTTAGGTATATCAAATGCTACATAAAGTTGGAATAAAAATTAACGGGGAATTCGAATTTATCATAAAAGGCGGAGTATTCTATTTAAAATCGCGAAATTGGTACTCATTTCCGGTATAACAAAAAGTCAGTCAACTCCGGAAATATTTTAACTAAAACGAGCTTTATGAAAAACTTAGATGCTCAAAATTTTAGATTTGTTCTACAAATGGTGCTTGAGATACGTTCCGCATCAGCTCGTCATGGGACCACACTATACCGGGTGTTTCTGGGAGGTGGCTCAAAGTTGCAATGCAGCACGAAATACATTTATACTACGGACGCACCATCGTAAAAGAAGTTAATAGTACATGTTTTTATATTCGGCGAACTTGTTTTGATCAATTTAATAAAGATTGTTACAAATACTGTTCATTGACGAAGTGTACGATTATGAACTACCTCAGTCTTATCTTCAACAGGATCATATGCTAATATGAGCAGCTATGCATTTGAATTTTCAAAGCAATTGTAGGGTATTCACCTAATATGTTCTATATTGCGGCCCTTCTGCTTATCACATTTTACACCTTACAATTATGTACATTATGAACTCAAAAGTAATTTTATAGTTAGCAAATCATAATAAACACTTTATTTATATTAATAATGTTGCATTCACCTTACATACATACTTACAACGTTTATTGCTTAATGAATATCTACATTTTAAATCAAGTGTCAGTAAATTTTCTGATTAGATTAATATTAATCAAAAGTTGAGTAGTACGCCTATGAAATTTTCAAGTTGCCAATATTCCAAACGGAAAATGTTGCATGACGTCACGTACAATCATTTACGTACACTCTCTATTTAAGTATTTTTAGATTTAGTAATTTTTTGTTTGTTATTACTAGTATTATTAATAAACGTTGGTTCAGCATATTAATGTAGGGGATCAAAATGAAGGTACTTCAATGCTCTTTCGTGATTTAGTGAGCATAAAAAACATAAAAACTAAATTTTGGTCATACAAATGCGCTTAAAAAACTGGGCATACAGTAAAAATGAAAAAAAATTGTTCGTATCATGTTTATACAGTAACACCTGAGCATATTAAGAACTTCAAAGCACTCTCGATGAAAAAAAAATTGAAAAAAAAAATTATATTAAAACAATATACATATTTTGCTGCAGTTGTACTCAAAATGTTATCCCGAATCAAAATATCGAAAAATATTCAGGAAGTCCCATTTAAAAATCGAAAATCAAAGTAATTTCCGGTAAAAGCGGAAGTGATAAGAATGTATCGACTATGTCAAGAAATGTAAATTAAAGCCCGTACATAATTCCCAAATTTCGTTTCTCTATCTCAAATATTTTAGAAATTATAGGGGCGAGCCACCTCCGAGAAACTCCCGAATAGCATACGTATGGATTAAACCATTTCAATTTTTTAATAGAATCACCATAAAGATCTATGTTTCTTCCACCTTTGTTGCAGTTCTAGTTTAAAATCTTACAAAATTTCTTCCTGCTGTCTAAATCAATTTAGGACACACTTTTTAAGTGCACTTCCTTGTTGAAATCGTTTGCCTCCTAAATGGTACTGAAGCGGTCAAAAAACAAATAAAAATGCGTGGTAGTCAAGTCGAGACTGCGGAAAAGTTTTCCAATCCACTGTAATTTTAACCATGTGTGGTTTCATACTGCCTTATTGATAACTATCAAGACAAATTACACCTTTGCAATCCCAAAGTATGGACGCTGTCATCTTGGCAACGGACGTTGATTTTTTCCAAAAATATCTGTACTTCTTCATTGAAGCGATTAAGTAACTAAGACGAAATATGGAATACTTGTTTATTCATATATAAAATACAAACAAAAACAATGTTCAGCAACAATCTCAATAAATAAGGACAAAAATGATATTACAGTGCGTGATCCACGCTTCTTATGGCAAATTATAGATTTCTGTACAAAATTACTTAGAACTTCAAATGTATAAACTTTAGGTGTAGGGAATGTTATACGGAATCGAAAGAGAAGAAAATCTGCAATAGTTAGCATAAAAATATACAGGATGTTCCATTTGAAATAAACGAGTTTTAGTCATTTAAAGGTATTTAATTTCGAGTTCGATTACTAAACATCCAGTATAATATAATATGATTGGAAAATAAAGCTTGAAGTATTATGATTGTAATACCCACGATTTGTTTCAAAACGATTATCAGGAATTCATTTTTTAAGTAGGTACTCTGTGTAAATTCATTTGCTTCCTTTCGAATCTGAATATCTCGAAAACTGCTGGGTTTTAGTGCAGAGTATGTTAATTAAAATTATCTTATATTACGAGGGAGCGTTTTTATATTCGCGGAATGGGGGATAAGGGGTGGAAATAAAAAAACCAAATTATTTTTCTTTTCCAATATATTCACCTGCAAGACGGATACATTTTTCACATCTTTCAATTAATTTATTTATACCCTCATAAAAATGATTTCTCTTTATCTGCAAAATACGCCGAAACTGCCTCCTTGACTTCATCATCGGCAGTAAATTTTTTACTCCGCAGCTCTTTTCATTTTCGGAAACAGGTAATAATCACTCGGGGCCAGGTCTGGGCTGTAGGGTGGGTGATTCACAATTTCGAAGCCCACCTTATGCAGGGCAGCTAACCCAACGCGGCTCTTCTGGACGGGCGCGTTGTCGTGCAAAAGCAGCACACCTTTCGTCAATTTTCCTCGTCTTTTCTCTTTAACGGCTTCTTTTAGTCGCTCTAATATTGAAGCGTAATATTCTCCGGTTATAGAAACACCTTTATCTTTATAATCAATCAACAATATTCCTTCCGAATCCCAAAATACCGTTGCCATGAGATTCCCAGCTGATTGTGACACTTTAAATTTCTTGGGAGGTGCTGTGACCTTTTTATGCCACTGCATGGAGTCTTGTTTGGACTCAGGTTCATAATGATAAACCCAAGATTCGTCTCCAGTAACAATTCGACTCAATACACCATCCTTGTCTTCATTACAGAGGTCCAAATATGCACGCGAACACTCTACGCGCTGTTGTTTTTGCGGCGGCGTAAGCATTCTCGGCACCCATCTTGCGCTGACTTTAGACATGCCGAGATGATCGTGTAGGATTTTAAAAATTGTTGTATCGGATACTCCAACCATTTCTGCGAGTTGTTTCTTCTTTAGTCGAGCATCATTCGAGTACAATTTTTTCAACTTTTTGGATAAGTGCTGGCGTGGTCACCTCAATGCTCCTGCCCGGCCTCGGGTCGTCTTCAAGGGATTCCCTTCCTTGTTTAAATAAACTATGCCACTTGTACACCATGGTTTTATCCTGGACAAGAGTCGCCGTAAACCAATGACATCTCATACATTATGGTCGCGACTGATTTTCCTTGCCTGGTAAGGAACTTTATAACGGCACGATATTCGATTTTTTCCATATTTCACTTTTCACTCCTGATTATGTTACTTGGTTGACGATAGCTCAAAGACTAACTGTCTAATAACAATGAAACTTCGTATTTATACTAATTATGAGTCGCTGCACAGGTCACGCCCCCAATGCGCATAATCACCCCCCTACAACCCGCTCATTCCACGAATATAAAAACGCTCCCTCGTACATCAAGGAATTCAAAAATGCAATAATACATAGGGTATTACGTTTAAAAAACAAAGTAACGTATCGTACAGACAAAACTGAACATCCTGTATCTAAGAAAATATTTTCTTGCTGTAGAGAACTTCATTCTAGATATCTTTTACTAAGAATATTTTTCGATAAAATAAATAGCAAAGCATAATCGGCCGATCCCAAGAAGATGCCACCTTCTATATATTATGGTATTTCCTACCCACCTTTTCCTGAAAAATTCATGGACCATAATACGTGTTCATAGCAACCCAATGCCAGGATTTTGAAAATGTTTAATAGATACACATAGAAGTACATTTGCATGTTTTTGTGAAATTTTTACTCAACTAGTCTTCCCACTGGCAATTTTCAATTCACTGATGTAAACTGGAAATAGGAAATTATCCCCTCAATTAATTTTATAAATGTATAAAAATTTGTACACAAAGTGTGTGTAGTTTGCACTGAGATTATTAATTGCATTATAAATAGTACATATTTGATCGCAAATCACGTCTTACTTTTGTAAATTCGTTTATATATTCATGGTACCTAAGAAGTACTGTTTTTGGACATTCAAAAATCAACTGATTACATACGAATTCGTCATGAATACTGAAAACGGCACAGTTATTTTACTAAGTAGATACTCGTAGTATCCAGCTTTAACCCTTAACCGGCATCATAGAATCCTAAGGACTCTAGCATTGAACATCAAGCTGTTATTAAGTCAAGTATGTTGGACACAAATCTTAGACTTTGTGAGACTTCGCGACGCATTTAGTATATTTTAAACGTAGGTATTTATTATGTCAAAAAATTGAAAAAAAATTGAACCTACAGATCTTAATTTTATGGAGGAAATTGTGTTAAATTCGTTAGGAGAAAGTGACATTTAGTCAAACCAAGATAGTAATAGTGAAAGGGGTATCGGGAATGCTATTACAAACGATCAGTAAACAACGAGTGAAGATCTGATGATGAATTTGATAACCGAAAGAATTTTACTAGAAAGAAATTTACTAGTTTTAGATCTCTTTTGGGTTTAATTTCTTCAGTTCGGAATAAATATAAAAATTGGGTTCGTTATACATATACATGTAAAGAATAGTTCTTTAAGTGAAGTATAGATGCCGCCTATAGCTGAATTTAGCAGATGCGTGAGACCAGACAAATATTACCAACTACTGAATGCAATTATTCGTTTCGTCCGCTAGTTGTTCGCGTGCGTCTCTTGTTCTTCCCCTTTAAAACTCTCATGGCTCTAAGCATACGGTAGTGCCACTCTATACTTCCCTAATGGAACTACACTTCTTTGACTATATTAATACTATTGTATTATATTTAGTTATACGTATTTAATTAAGGTTACAACGATAAAAATGTTTTGGTAACATTAAAACATATACCTTTTTACATTTCGGAATCACTCCTCACCGCATTCAATGTTAACATTGTTTGCCACGCTGGTTAAGGGTTAAATAACAGTAAAATACCGTTGGAGGAAATGAAATAGAAATTATATTGACACTGATACAGAGTGACTTTTGATAGTTATTTCTAACTAATCAAATATGTAGATATTGCATATTCACTCCTACCAATAATTCAAAATTTTCGTACAGAGAATTGATATTGTGGAGTAAGAATATGATTGTACTACAACTATACTACAGAAAAGGTTCTATTGTTTGCGATAATAAACTATGAAATAATGTATCTTTGCGAATGTTGTTGCTGTACTACTTTTAAGTGTAGGTACAATTTCCACAATTTATTCAACATTGATCATATTTGGAATAAAAATTGTGAAATAGTTTCATATTAGAAATAGATTTGGATACTATTTATCAACTTCACTCGTGGTAAGAAATGCTAAAAATAAAGCACTTCTACTCCACGCACATTAAACTTTTTCTAACAATCATTGTAAGATGATTTGCCCTTCATGAATTTGTATTTTATTAAAAAATCATTTATTTATTTTAGAGCCACAGTAGAGGTATCGAACATCGTGAGGAAAGGTCAAGATAATATGGTAATATACTTATATCTTAATCTTATATCTAATATTTAACATTTTATATTTGCATAGTGGATAACGTTAGAGCAAGCTAAACATGGAATGGTTCATATTCGCCTCACCTGGTTAACATTGAGCTCTAATTATTCAGATTTGCAAGCGGTAACGGCAGTATATGTAAATGTAAAATGTAAAATAAATTTAGATTTTTAATTTTTAGGCTTTGACGGAAACTCAATATTTGCGAGTAACATCCATGAGTACAGCTTTGCTCGTAGTTTTTGTGGATTCAGCAAAAAACTTACCTGTAAGTATCATTTATTAATAGTGCTTCTATAATTAGCTTTATTCAAATTAAAAGTGTTGTATCAACGTTGCTAATACTACCGAAATGTACAAGCGCGTTACATATTGGGTCTACTTTGTGTTGTCTGTTATCCTCCTCAAAAATATCGTTGTCGAGTGTGTGCAGATCAAGCGTAGTCCTAAATAGTGCTGGACTATTGATGCCACTTATATAATCGGAGATATTTCGAGCTTTATCGCGTTTGCAATCGGCAGTCGTGTCGCGTACAAATATACCGCGTTCGATGAGCTTGCTTAGCCGTCCAATGTGGATTTTTGTTCTTATAATTTAAATTAAATATAAAGTTGTATGTGTACACTGTTGGAATGCGTATCAAATTTGCTATCTCTATTACTCATAAACATGTCGATGATTGTCATCTGTCATACATTACGTTAATAGTTTAGTAAGAAATCGAAAAGCGCTCTTAAGTAATTGCAGAAATCCTAATTGTTTTCTAGCAAAACTTTTATTTTAAATAGGAGTTAAAATTATGGCTCTGATTCGATGCCTGGTATTAAGATAAAAATGCAAATTTAAATGAACTAACATATTTACAGATTACATACAATTGTTTTGTAAGTGCTTTGTAATTGTGTATACTATTAGAATTATGAAGTAGAAACAACAGATCTTGTTTGATCTATGTCCAGAACAAGACTAGTTTTATTACGTCACAATACATACTAAACATTAATACATTTTGACAATAGATGTCGCTGGTGATAACATGTCGGGATACAATAACAAAAACTTTCAACATATATACCTGTTTGTGAGCTGGTGAGCATTTAAAAATATTTTGTATACAATTTCATTGCCGATATAACAAAAAAAAAATATTTCAGACATATTGTTACATTTTGAAATATTAGAGTGCATCCAAAATATTCCGGCAGATTTCTAAAACATTATCGTTATATGTCTTGTTGGATAAAATTAGCCCGTAACTGAAATAACACTGATTACCAATGACATTTATTTATCGTTATATTACAAACCGGTTTTAGGTAACCATGTTGAATACGATAATATTATATATATATATATATTATCAAATCCCCATTTACCTTATGGTGTGGGGTATATATTACATTTACCCTGTACTTTGTGTATTCACATTGTGTTACGTGCTAGACTATTTATATACAAATTCCGCCCATTTCTTTTTGTCTTTCGCCAATGCTTTTGCTTCCAACCACGTTTTTCCTTTCCTCTGTATTATCTCTGCAAGAACTCCATCCCATGTTTTCCTTGGCCTTCCTCTTTTCTTTCTACCTTGTGCTTTGGACATCCACACTTGCTTAACTGGTCGCGTATCGTTCAGTCTTTGTAAGTGTCCCCACCAACTTAATTGCCTTTTCTCAATGAAGTCAAGTATTGGTTCCGTGTCCAAGTCCTCTCTTATATGTGTATTCCGTAGTTTGTCTTTCTTGGTAACCCCTTCACCCTTCTAAGATATTTCATTTCTGCTGCCTGTAATTTACTTTTTTTGGCTTCTGGTCAGCACCCATGATTCACATCCAAAAGTCAGGATTGGTCGGTAAATAGTTGCGAATACGTTCATTTTTGTTTTCTTGGATATCTCTTTTTTATTTATAAATGCTGTATTCATCGTGTAATATAATTTTAGAGCTTTTTGTATCCTATTATTTATTTCGGTGTCATGTTTACCGTGTTCGTCTATATCTACCCCAAGATATCTAAAGCTTTTCACTTGTTCGATTGTTTCTCCATCGAGTTGAATGTTTATCATTTTGTTCGACTCTCCAATTACCATCACTTTAGTTTTCTGCTTATTTGTTTTTCATTCCATATTCCCGTGTAACTTCGTTCCATATTTGCAGATTTCCTTGTAAATTTCTTTCATTTTCTGCCATAATCACAACATCGTCCGCGAAGGCTCCTTCCGAAATGTCTACCCTTCGTAGATGTTTATATCCCACGTGTAGTTTTTTCACTTTCGCTGTACATTTTTTCATAATTTCGTCTATAAACACCGTAAACAACAGTGGACTTAGTCCTCCACCTTGTCGTAATCCTTCTCGAGTTGAGAACGCATCTGATCTTCTATTTTTGTACACCACACAACTCTTATTATTTTTGTAGATGTTCTTAATTATTCTAATTATCTTATTATCAATTTTTCTTTCCTCTAATATTTTCCACAGTTTATCTCTTGGTACACTATCGAAGGCTTTTTCTAAGTCTATAAATCCTAGGTATACGTCTTTTCCCTGTTGCAGTGACTTCTCAGCTATTTGTTTCACAGTGAAGATGTGGTCCTGTATGCTGCGGCCTTTTCTAAACCCACTCTGCGATTCTTCAAGAGTTTTATCTATCGTCGTTCTTATTTTTCTATCTACCGCTTGTTCATATATTTTCATGGCTGTGCTTAATAAAGTTATTCCTCTATAATTATTACAGTCGTGCCTATCTCCATGCTTATATACCGGTACTATTAAAGCAGTGTTCCAGTCCTCGGGTATTTGCTCTTCATTCCATACTGCGTTACAAATTTCCAGCAGCACTGTCATGCCAATTTCGTTTAGATTTTTAAACATTTCTGTAGTTAGTTTGTCCGTTCCTGGTGCTTTGCCGTTTTTCAGTTCTGCTATTATTTGTTTTAATTCTATCATCGTTATATGTTGTTCCTCATTTTTCTGCCTATCTTTTCCCCATTTCTGTTTCTTATATACATTTGTTTCCCCTCCCAGCAGCTCCTGGAAATATTCCTTCCATCTATTTGTTATTTCGTTTTCATCCTCTATGACTATTCCATTTTTGTTCTTTATGTAGCTAATTTTCTCTTGTTTTTCCTGTCTTAAGGTTTTTAGGATTTTGTAAAATAGTTTTTGGTTCGCTTTGCTATTTGTTTCCATTTTATTTCCGAATTCTTCCCATTTATTTCTTTTGGATACCGCTACCAGTTCTTTTACCATTTTTCTTTTTCTTTGTAAAGTTCGTAATTTCTGTCACTCCTATTACTTATATAGTTTGTCCATGCTTTTTTCTTTAATTTGACTTCTTTCTTTATTTCTTCTGTCCACCAGGCCGTTTGCTTTTTCTTATTTGTTTTCTTGCTGTTACCGCATACCTCAGTTGCTGCTTCCAGGAGTGTTGTTTTGAAGTAGTTCCACATTTCTTCTATACTTTTGTTTCTCACCCTTCCTATATAATTTTCAAACTTTTCGGCTAGCACCTTTTTATACCTCTCTGCTATTTCTTTATTTTGTAGCTTGTATGATTTGATGGATTCATATTCCTTTATTTGTTTTATTTTGTCTCTGTTAATTTTTCCAGTATTCTCCGATTTTTCTCTAATTTTTGTAATTACTAGGAAATGGTCGCTACCAATTTCTGGTCCACGTCTAACCCTTGTATCTAATATTTCCCTTTTGTTATTCCTTTCTACCAGTACGTAATCTATTATCGATCTTTCATTTCTGCTTTTTACCTCTCTTGTGTATTTATGGATCTCCTTATGTGCAAAGAATGTATTAGTAACTATTAAGTTTTGCATCATACAGAAGTCCAACATTCTTTCTCCATTATTATTTCTAGTATTTTCCCCATGTTTTCCTATTACTGTGTCATGTATATTGTCTTTTCTTCCTATTCTGCTGTTAAAGTCACCTAGTATGATTAATTTTCCTTTTGATCCTTCCGTAATCATGGTTAACTCTGCCCAGAATCTTTCTTTATTGCTTACTTTATCATCTTCGTTTGGGCCGTATATAACTATTATTGTCTTTCTGTTGTTATGCTTATCTTCTAGTTCTAGCGACAGTATTCTTTCAGACCATCCCTTCCATCCAGTCAGGTGTTTCGTTATGTTTTTATGTAATATGCATCCGACCCCTGCTGCAGCCCTTACATTTTCCTTAACTCCACTGTAAATAAACAAGTGCCCATCGTCCATTTCTACTACTCCTTGTCCCTTCTTTTTAGTCTCTGTTATAGCTAACACTTCCAAATTTAGTTTTTCGAATTCCTCCTCTAGTTCTTTTTCCTTCCCAGCGATACTTCTAATATTCCAAGTTCCAATATTCCACGTTTTGGTAGTTTCGGTCCCGTTATTCCTAGCATTTTTAATTCCTATATCCTTTCCGGTTTTATTTTTTGAGGTTTCATTACTTGTTTGTGTTGTCTCATTTCCTTATTCATTGCTTTTTTCGTCTCCATATTTCCATTCCAGTTCACTCTGTTAATTAGTTTTTTGAATCTCCACTCACTAACTTGCCTCTTTCTCCATTCCATATCCAAAGTTTTTCATTGACCATTAACTTTTGGTATAATATTTTGACCCTCTTTCCTTTTCCTCTCTCTTCCTTTGCGGTTTGTCTTATGATCCCTTGTATATCTCTTTCATTTTTTGTCATGTCATTATTTATGTATATGCGGTCGGTTTGATTATTTCTCAGCTTATATTTGTTTTTCATTACGTTAATTTTGTCTTCTATGCTGCCCAGTTCTATTAAGCATATTTTCTCCTGCAATTTTATTGCATTGTTTATTTTTACATTCACACCTACTTTTTCTGTCAAGAATTTCTTTAGTTCCTCCTTCAGCATAACCCTATCATTTGCGTCGATTTTTAATCCGTATACGACAACATTTTTCTTCCTCTTTTCTCCCTCTAGTTTTCCAATCCTTTCATTAGCATTTATAAGTTCTCGTTTTAATTCCTTGACTTCTGCCGCCGCGTTTCTATTTACTTCTTTTACCTTTTCCATTTCTTCCATCTGCTCTTTTTGCTGTTCTTTTAATTCTTTGAGCTCCTTTTTTAATATTGCCATGTCCTCGCTATTTTTCCTTTGTTCGTCCTTTATTTCTTTTACATCTGCCGCTACATTTTTCAACATTTCTATCATTTGTTCCATTTCCGGTTTGTTATCTTTTGTTGGTGTTCTGGGCGTTTTCTTGGTTTTTCGGAACACTATGTCTTCCTCTTCCGTTTTCGCTTTCCCTCGTCCGTTGAACACTCACTCGCGTCCATCCGCTTACAAAGATTTCGCTTAGGCCGGCCCTGTTCTTTGTTTACCGGCGAATGTCTATTTCTTTCGCTCTTGCACCGATACCGCGGCAAAAACCAGAATCCCAATCGGCTTGTCGGAGATTCTGGCCTTTATCGATATTCGCATACAGGTACTATTTTAACTAATATACTACTTACAGTTCATGCGTATCTCATTACTAATGTTGTTATTTCTACAATTATGCTGTTACACTGTTTATACACCAACTCAAAATTATTAATTGCTCGTAAATTCTCAATATTTGAGTTAAATTACGGAGCTCAGATTTAGTCGGCACTCTGTTCACACACGCACGCACACCACTTCCTGAATACGATAATATTACGATACAAAAACTTGGGTCGCGTGGGGAGGACATATAATTAGCCCACACTGAAGTCATTATTTGTTTACGGTATTGTTTTAGTAATGGACTCTCATTACGAAATACTTATAGTATTTTCCCCTCCTCTTTTTCATATTTATAAACCACTACTAGTTTTAGATTCCAGCGCAAAATGACATGTAACTCAAAAGTTATCAATTCTAGGTGTAGGAAATACTATGTATATGCAATCGAAATGAATAATAAATCCGCAACAGGTGGCATAAAAATATGCAGGATGTCCCATTAAAATAAGTGAATTTATTTGAAGTTGTTTAACTTGAATGTCGATTTCTAAACATTCAGTATAATAGCGTAAGGATGTTTTTCCACTACTACTAGTAAATAATAAAAACAATTGACAATAATAAAATTATGATTTATTCAATAAAAATGTATAGAATAGAAATAATTTGAATATAAAACCATAGATGTCGTATAGATGCACGAATGAAATCCGCAGGAAATACGTAATTTGGTAAACACTACTTATTAAAATAATAATTAATAGCGCAATTATGGCAGCTTATGTTAATTCCTGACGTACTGGCTTGTAATAAAATCTCGTACACCTAGTTTTACCTATATTGATTTCACCTTTTGTGACATTTCTAATTTGACGTTTCATTTCCAAAAGTACACTATTTTTATAAGTCACCATAACCTCTATGCATAGTGTGTCACATCCGCCAAATCTAAAGTCAGCTTACATTGAAAAATAATCTTCAAAAATTAGCTTGCTTGACATTAAGGTGTACGAGATTTTATTGCAAGCTAGTGTGCCAGTATTTTTGATACTCTATTTGATTTGCTTCCTTGCGGATTTCTGAAGGAGTGCAACTACTGTCTGACATTTTTTTTGGTATTGTGACAAGACATGAATAAAATCTCAATTTGACATTAAATGTTTATTCATTTGTTTTTACAGACTAACATGTTTTCTATGGATATCTTAAATTAAACATTTATCGGAACGGCTTATTGTATTACATTATTATTGAGAAAGCAGTTAAATATGCTAGTGGAAAAAATAGTATATAAACCACGGCAGAGAAGATTTTTCTCAGCCTCTTAGGCATTATTTCCCTCGACGCTTCGCGTATCGGGAAATAATGCTACTCGGCTGAGAAAAATGTCTTCTCTCCCTTGGTATATAATTACTATTATTATGGAACATAAAAGTAGTCATTATTATAATAATAGCAAAGGGTTTTTGTTTAAGTTTGATCCACATGTTCTCAATATACTTGCAAAAAATAAAGCTTCGGACACATTTTGATTCATCTGCCAAGAACTAAAGAAGCATGATCAGCGAAACGTTAAGTGGAAACTTATCTACACGACAACACCCGGAAGTCTTCGCCGCAGTAAACGACAGTCGTGAAAACCTACGCCCAACTTTAGGATTTTTAATCGCTGACACAGGGGTTCAGTGAATACATTTACTATACATATACTCGTAATTATTTCATTCACTAATTCAATATTTATATTGCTTTGCATCAACATTAATTCGTTTTTTTTGTGGAAAAATGAATCAAATTTGTTTTTTTCCAAATTTAATTTTAAGTTAGTCTTGTTATCTTTCGCAAACTGCTTTCTCACATGATCCCCCTATTGTGAGGAATTTTATAGCATATTAACTGTAAAAAAGGAAACTATACAGGGTCCTGCAGCTGAACTCTGATCTTTGATTGATCATTGGCTATTAAAGTGAAACGTTTCACTTTACACATGCTGAAACTAGACATTAAAAAGTAGGTATATCTTAAAATTATTTTTGTCTACACAGAGTGTTCCAAAAATCATGGTCACAATTACACGAGATTTTTTTGAAATAGAACACCCTGCATTTTTAGCAGTGACTGACTAGTGTTTTTTTTCTTTGATGTGTATGCTCAGTGCAATGAATATTTTTGTTAAAAAATTAATATTTACACAGTACCATTAAAAATAACAGTACCGCCACAAATGTGAAGTTTAAAATGAAATAATTGGGGATTCTTTGATCAACAAATAGAAGATGCTTTAGGCAAAATTTGGAACTTTAGCGGTATACAGGGTGTTCAAAATGTACTGTCGAATTTTGGAAACTTTGAGCAACTTCTTTAGAGTTTTTTAATAGAACACCCTGTATATTTTTACACAAACGGATGAAGAGCTTAATTATGAACAGTTTTTCTTAATATAACCCTATGGCTATCTGTAGTCGTTTTTGATAAAAACGTGAAATTTAAAAATTGCCCTATTGAAATACGTAGGTAGATATATATTATGTATCGCGTATGCTATGGATGAATAAAACACGAGTACTGTCAACTATGTCGAAATAGTAGTAAAAAAACTGGGTTCCATAGTGAATCAAATAAGGTTGATTTTGTCGATTAAATTTTACATTTTCCGAGAAGAAAGTGCATCTGGTAGTATGAATTATTCCAAAGAAGAACTTGTACATATGATCTTTGTATTAGGTGAAAGCGAAAAGACTTGTCTACTTGCAAGTAGAATTTATGCCCACAAATATCCGGACAAAAGGCATCCAGCCAAAAGGAGTTTTAGGAATCTGTTGAATAGGTTCGTAGAAACGGAAAATGTGAGATATAGAGAACCAGAAAACCAAAACCTGCAAGAACTGAGGAAAATCAATTAACCGTATTATTGCTGCAGCAAAAAAACCTGCTTCTAGTCAAAAGGAAATTGCTGAAGAAAAGGGAATCATGAGAGATCGGTTCAACGTATTCTAAAACAAAATTACTTCCATGAATACCACATTCAGCTGCATCAATAGCTTCTTGAAACAGATTATGAAAAACGAGTGGAATTTTGTAACTGGGCGCAAAATAAAGTCCACGAAGACCCCAACTTCTTCAACTATGTGCTGTTTACGGACGAAACGACTTTCCATAAAAATGGATTTCTTAATCGTCATAATTTTCATTATTATGCCCATCACAACCCAGGACTAGTAAGGAAAATAGATCGCCAGCACAGATGATCCTTAAATGTATGTGGCGGTATTATTGGTGATTGAGTAGTAGGTCCCTACTTTTTTGACAGCCATTTCAATGGTGACGTATATCTCCACTTTTTGAAAACATATTGCCAAACTTTCTACAAGTGATTTCTCTTGGGCGGCAAAGGATATGGTTCCAACACGATTGCGCACCTGCTCACTTCATGCTGGCTGTGGGTAAACATTTAAATCAATTGTTTCCACACAAATGGATCGGAAGAGGAGGACCGAGGCAATGGCCACCTAGGTCTCCCGACCTAACCAAACTTGATTTTTATTTGTGGAGGCCATAAAAGAACTTGTATATCGTGAGGCATCCACCACTGTAGAAGATATGAGAAATTGCATAACGAATGCTTTTAATGAACGGGTCGATGGCCGCAGTGGTTAGGCGACTGACTATTGTTGTGAGAGGACGATAGGCGCCGGGGTTCAATTCTCTGGAGGGACGGTGACATTTTTTCAGAGAGTTTAATCCCGGATCGACTTGCCATTCGCTGTTGGGAGCAAAGTGATTAACAGCGCGGCATCATAAAAGGCGATATGATGCTGTCACAAAGCCATTTCAACACAACTTACACACACTAAACTACACCGCAAGAGTTGCACTGATAGCCAGACAAGTAATACAGCTTACGGAGTCACTGCAACTAAGCACCCACCACACATTAAAAAAAAAATAATAATAATATTAGTCCAGAGACATTAAGGAAAGTAGGACAGTCCTTCAACAATCGCTTG
The DNA here is from genome assembly GCA_023690525.1 of Holotrichia oblita. Classification (NCBI taxonomy): domain Eukaryota; kingdom Metazoa; phylum Arthropoda; class Insecta; order Coleoptera; family Scarabaeidae; genus Holotrichia; species Holotrichia oblita. The sequence continues at coordinate 58,590,411 of CM043017.1, forward strand.
CATCTTTGTCTGCAAATGAATGGAATGCATTTTAAAAACCTTATATAGTGTTTATTTTTTTTTACATATATGACATGTTTACTTTCTTCATTTTTTACATTAAATAATTACGTATTATGAATTTTGTATTTTTATCAAAAACGACTAGAGATAGCCATAGGGTTATATTAACAAAAATTGTTCGTAATTAAGCTCTTCGTTCGTTTATGTAAAAATATACAGGTGTTCTATTTAAAAAAACTTGCTCAAAGTTTCCAAAATTAGACCGTAAATTTTGAACACCCTGTATCGGTATACAGTTCCAAATTTTAACTAAAGCATCTTCTATTTGTTGATCAAAGAATCCCCAATTATTTCATTTTAAAGTTCACATTTGTGGCGGTACTGTTATTTTTAATGGTACTGTGTAAACATTAATTTTTTTAACAGAAATATTCATTGCACTGAACATACACATCAAAGAAAAAAAAAACAAAATAGGTACTTATAGATAATGCAGTGTTCCATTAAAAAAAAAATGTCGTGTGATTCTGACCATGATTTTTGGAACACTCTGTACAATCAAACACCATGTGTAAAGTGCAATGTTCCACTTTAATAGCCAATGAGCAATCAAAGACCGGAGTTCAGCTGCACCCACAGTCTTATCAATTCTTGGTATAGTAAATTTGGAATAAGACAATTTTTGCTGACGATAATTTTTGTGAGGGTGAATATAAGCACAAAAATCATTAGCGTAAAATTAAAATTAAATTACAAACAGGTAGACGAAGAATATATAACTTAAATAACGTGCTTAACACAAACCTATTTATTTTTAATAGAATCTTTTTCCATATACGGAAATAAACACACAAATTGAAATAAAAGCAAATAAAATAAAGTACTCTATAGCTCTGAGTATACTACACAGTAAGTAGGTATATGCTTAAATTGGATTAGAATAAATAGGCGTCTTTACTTCTTTAGTGTGCATCGATAATAAAGATCTACGTTTTTAAAAATGTTACTGCTATGCTGTGGTTAATTCTGTAATCAAGTGCTCAATGATTCCCTTTAAAAGTTGCTAAAAAACAATACAATTTACAACTCTGCAAATACTAATTTCATATTTTTAATACTGATGTTACTTGGTGGTGTGTACTTTAATATACGAAAACTGTTCTTCTCTAAAGAAGTTACACGATACATAGCACAAGCAACAGTGCGAAATTTGCTACTTTACTCACTATAAATATAATAATTGAGGAATCTATATCTTAAGTGCTGTGTCGCTGCTCAAGCCAAAGTTTGTTAGGATCTAGTTACATTTGTGTTAGATCTGACCAGATAAAGCTCTACATATTATTCAACTGTAATATTTTGTTATTAATTTCAGCAAGCAAGAAGTACCAGTCAACCCGATCCATTTACCATATTTACATTGTATAAAGATAGTAAACAAACTGCCGTTCAAATGAGAACTAGTGATCCTGTTTGGGAACAGGGTTTTACCTTCTTGGTTAGAAATCCGGAAACAGATACTTTCTTTGTTCGTATTGAAGACCAGAAAACCAATTCTGAACTTGGAAGTCTTGATATAAACTTAAATACATTGTCCAATAAAGCCAATTTGGAGATAGTCAAGCAGCCATTTGCGTTACTTAAGTCTGGACCTCAAAGTAAAATAATACTATCACTACGTTTACGTGTAAGTCATTAAGGCTCGCTTATTCAGTATTAATCGCTAAGAGTTTTTTACGATCAGCATATTCGCAACTTCGCAGGAATATTAGAATATTTCATCAATTTAATTAGTAATTCTAGTCTTTAGTAATAAATAGTCGTTGATCGTTTCATAGTTAACATTGTGATAATTGAAAAATATTAATTTTAACTATATTTTTTCTATTTTTTTTTGCAGAGAAAATATTTTAGCTGTATTCTTTTTTTTTTTTTTCAAATTCTAAGATATATGGGTTCATATAATAATAACAAGCTAAACTTATAAAAAGAAAATGACTTAACTACCAGAAGTGTTACACGGAAGAAACTTAGAATGTTATTAAATATCTGAAATCGAAATTTTAATATCAGAGCTGTATAATCATAGTTATTTTTATAGATTGTTTTCTTTTTTATAATTGTAATTCTATAATAACGTTGCAGATTTTAAAAAGCGGAGCTGAAGAACAGATGCAATCTGACCAGCCTGAATCTGCTTTGGCGAAAGCCGCCTCAATAGATTCAGATGTTATTTCAGGTAAGCATAAATTTACAATTTCATAAATATCAAATTTCATTATATTATTGCAAATTATTTAAAATTTACATATATGCTATGCAACAGAGTTTTAATATTTTCCTGGGGATCTACATATTGTTGGAGCGCGTTTTCAAATGTATGTACTGCTTTAGAACCGGTTCAATTAATACTCATTATAATCAGTAATATATTGTATTGATTTTAGAGAAGGCGAGTTGAAATACTAATTAAACCTCAACATATTTTTGAGCTGTTACAAAAAATTTATACACAGCTCGCCATTCAAAGTTGAAGATTAAATATATCAACACTACGAGTACCGTAAATGTCTACCCGCATATTACAGTTTGTCGATTTTGTATCTGATCGTCAAAGACCATTTTGAAAGTATAATCCAATTAATAGAAACAATCACATTTGTTAAATGTAATGTTTAGAGGCAAGCAGCCACAATGTATTGAGTTGCCTATATTTTCTAATGTAAAATATTAAATTTAACAAAGCTTTTTAATTGATTTCACAAAATATACTAATAAATTCTAGTGCAATGAAATGATGAAAGAACAGAGTAGGCCGTAAGCGTGAAATTTTAAATATATTTTTTTTATAATGTCGTATATCTAGTAGAAGACCTAACTAGATACTATTTGTATAAAATTATTATAATTATTAATACAGCGCGTGCGAAATATAGGCCTGAAAACGAAAGCGGAGATATTGTTGTAACTTTTTTTTTAATGGAAAGTGGTAATTTTTATTTACCTTATTCGGCATTAAAAATAAGGGTCACTTTATATAAAGATGTCTATTATAAAAATGGGTAGTTTTTGAAATATCGTTAATATTAATTATTAATATTTTATCTTCTGTTTGCATTAGTTCTTTTTTTATTAGTTAGCCATGACTGTTTACAAAATTATAAATTGTCAGTTGTCGAAAAAATGTCGATTGACGATTATTTAAATTGATTAATCATTTCTAGAGTATAAAGTTATTTGAAGAACATGTGATATATTTGCTACTCAATATCCGCAAAAACTGAAACCATCTAACAATACCCTTAGAAGTATTATAGAAATCTTCAAAAACTTTGGATTCATGAGGGCAATGATCCAGAGAAATAAATCAGTTAACAAAAACAGTAAAACGATCTACAAAGAAAACTTAATAATTCACAGAATAACTAGATAGAAATTTTTTTTTATATAAATGTTCAAATTGACGCCATTGAACCTCTAAACATTTTTCGCACCTTGTGTAATTGTATGATAGTAGTAGAATTACGTCAAGCAGTTGAAGAAGCAGTGAATGGAATGACACCGATCATGGTTAGACAATCTTGTGAGGCAGTACTAACACGGTGTAGATTGTGCATACACAGTTGTCACATTAATGATTCAGCTACCTAACCACGTTTATTTAATGAACATTAACAAACAAAATGTTAAAGATATTGTGACAGTACTTGGAGACTTGTTATTTTTTGTTTTTTTATCAGTATACACTTAAGTTATCCGCAGTTCCATGGCCTACTATGTTAAAATCTTACTTTCTCTATTTTTCATGTTTTTACTATCTTGAACATAAACATGTTATACATCATTGAATAGCATTTTTTTTTTGAAGATATTAAAAATGTTAAAATCCAATATGGCTGCCATAAGAGAAACAAAAGTTGATTATTGTCACGCAAAATCTAGTAGACCTAGATTTTGAAAACATTTTTAAAATCCCGATGACTTGTTATCCCTCGCCTGCAACTTTTGTAAATTTATCTCTTTTAGGAAACAAAATATGATTTTCAAAAATGCATTTTTTTCTTTTTCACCCTGTATCTGCCTAATGAAACAAAATTTAAAAGTCTGATGTCGGATTATTCATGGACAAATGAAAACGCAACTTTCTCCCTTTTAACCGACGTTGTATCTCCAACGGTTTCCAATATCCCTATATACTGCATTTTAAACGGGACAGGGTGTATTTAAATATAGTCAAAATTAAAGAAATACGTATGATATTATGGGGTCGTAGAAAAAATAGTGTATGCAACTCACATTTAATGGCTATTAAGACACTCGTATTTATTACAATACGAGGCGCAGCGGATTGTCCATAACTGAAAGAATGTATGTAGAAATGTTAAGAAATATAAATCGATCATTCGAAGAACGGCTACAATGTTGTATTGATGTTTTTGGTGGACATTTTAAACATTTATAGTGAAATCCGTTATATTGCGAAAATTTGGGTTAAATAATTAAATATTATTTATTATTAAAACCCTAAAATTAATTAAATTAAACGTGAACAAGATGATCGTACTGTTAGTTAACGTTGTGTCAGCCCTTACTTCCCCTCTAACTATTAATTAAACTAACTATTTAATTGAAAACATTTCTTGCAATAATCTTTTAAATTAACCACATAATTTACTCTCAATGTATACCTTCTGTGGGTAACAATATAAATGTCATTTTCTCATAAGTTTTGTATAAAACAGGCCAACAAAAACAAAATTTCAAAAAACTGTTTAAATCTTAGGTGATTCTTTAATTTTTGCAGGTGCTACATGCAAATTTGAACCCTGTTCATTTTCATCGTCCATAGTTTAATGACAACTCGATCTAGTTAGATAAGCGAAAATGTTCTAATTATGCAATGACAAATAAAGTAAATAACACTTAAAATACAAACAGAACTTTATTTAAACATACATAGCAAATTTTTAATACTAGATTCTAGAAAGACTTTATGTTGCTACTGAGCGTCGTAGGTATTTAATATGTTACATACAGTGGAATAACAAAGTAATAGACCGAATATGTAGTACACAGTATATTCTAGGAATATAAATTAGTCTAAATAGATAGTTTTGTTTTGTTTTTTTTTGTTTTGATAATGCGATTATGTTGTATAGAAAACTTTTCCTAACTAATAATTAAATTTTATCGAAGACTTTTACAAACGTATGACATATACATTTTAATTTACTAACATTAAAAAACAGAGCACACAAATACTCCTGCCCCTTACTCGTCCGGTATCTCCTCACTATTTTGCTAAGAGTTATATGTCAGTTGTGTTATTTGTTTTTTACGCAATGCTTATATTTACACAAACTGTATATTTATTTAGATCCACAATTAACTCCTACGATGAAAGAAGCTACAGCAAAGATGATTACAGCGGAAACCGACAACTTACCAGATGACGTTGAAGAGAAGCTTACTAAAGAGACGTCGCCTCTTATTTCAGCAATTCCTACTAGTTCACCTGCTAGTGTAATTCATCGAACACCCAGCGTTACGTCGTACGTACAAATTATCATTTCTCTCATTTAATATTTTCGCGTTTTTCTTTTTAATATAGCATAATCTCGAGGCAAACGGCAATGATTAAGATGATTAGGGTCGTGTGCTCGTAAAAATCTTCTCATTGAAACATATAGAAAATATATTTCAATACCTCTTACGAACGCTACTACTCCCATTTATGTATTGCTATTTAAAATATTTGCACAAGTATTTTAGACCTATTACAGTTCATGAGTGAATGATTTTAAACTTGCAAATGTGTAGTAGAAATATTGAGAATTACATGAATACTATAAAATTTTATTTACAGATCATCTGGAGAAGCTGGACTAGGACGGATACAGTTAACATTACGATATAGTGTTGCAAGACAACGTCTAACCGTTGTTGTTAATCAAGTGGCGTAAGTGTAATTTTCTTACTATTCTAATAATGGCGCACGTTTTTAAGTCACTAGCCTAAAACCATGGGAATATTTTATTATTAACAGTTGGAGACAGTTAGCTATTAGCTAGCGAGTGGCTATAAATGTTTGAAGTAAATATTTAGTTTGGCAGCCATGAAACATTTTTAGGTTAGACTGGTTAGAGTTACTTAAGTGAATCCAAGTGAATCAATATTAATGACTTTAACGGCCGGTATTATCAACATTTTTAAACGGGCATTTACGTTAACTGACATTGAAAAGTACGAGAAGTGTATTCTGAACATATTTGAATGGATTTACTCTAAATGTGCATTTAACCCTTTAACTACCGGTACTTCCCAGTACCGGTAAATTTTAAGGTATGTTCAAATACCAATAGTAGAAAGAATAGATATATAAAAAAATTGTAGAAGAAAATGGTAACTATTTAATTACTATAATTAATTATGAAATACCGACTTATTATTACTTGTATTATTATAGTTTTTTATAAATGGTACTCGTAAGTACCGTTAGCATTGCAAGATAGTTAATATTTGTGACTATACCACTCACATTTCTGTCAACCAATCACACAGTTGGAATTCCTTAGCAACAGCCAATGACATTCATTTTATAGCGAAAAAATCATGTGTGAATTTTAATAAGTGATAAAATTACTTGTGGTTTTATCAATACAAATGGAGTACTGTCAAAAGGGCTCATTTTCAGTCACAATGCTCGCAATTACAAAGCAAATCTTGTTTATTTTTTTTCTTTCCTCTTCTTCTGAATTACCAACCAAATACATGGCAAAATAAACACAACCTAAGAGAGTAAATTACGAAAATATACGATGACTGCGGAACTTACTAATAGCAAACGTGATATAGTCTTTTTAAATACAACGCGTGACCAAGATTTTTCTTTGATAAAATTGATTTGGATAATTTGTTCGTGCTTGTTGATCTTAAATAATTTCACTCGGTCTTCGGGCTCATGAAACTATTATCTCAACAAGCACTTACAAGTTATCCAAATCAATTTTACCGGAAAATCTTGGTCACTTGTTATATTACTTATGAAAAGAAATTCAAGTAAGTAAATGTAATAGCAAATTTTATTATTATTAATTACTGGTAACAAATTTGAAACTGATGGTATTCAGTAAAACAGTTCTGTTCTTTGTTCACAAATAAATAAACTCCACTGCTGACACATTTTGAAAAAGGTTTGGCCTGAATTTCTTGAGCGCTACAGAATTCACATCTACCTCGCCTCTATGTAAATAATGGCCAGTGTACGCCTTTGTTACCCAATCTAACGCTGTCGGGTACAGTGAAATTGTGTCTTTTTTTCTTGAGGTAAAGCCTGAAATTCGTCTCTGTTGTTTTGAAACACTCAACAAACACGAGGCGACCTCCCGTCCACTAATGTATTTGCCGCAGTTTCTTCAATTTGTAAATCTTCGTCGTCAGTTACATTATCGCCTTCATATTCTATGTCGGTATTCATTATTGTCGATTGCAAAATCGAAATATTCGTCACTTTCTAATATTTCGAGAAGCTCTTCGTCAATTAGTGGCCGTGTATTTTAGTTTGTAGACATAGTACGCTACTGCAAGTAAATTCAAAATACAATATATATTTCCCGATCTAAAATGCCAGCGGTACTTAAAAGTACCACTAACAATTTTACTCATTATTCAAATATAACCAGAACCAATTAACAATAACAGGATTAAAAAAATACTTACGTGATATATTATTCGTTTAATATTAAAAAGTCTGGACGTGTGTCATAGTGCCGCATAGATAATATATACATTTCATTCTCTATAGATTATATATATACATTTCATTCTCTATAGATTGAACACTTCTAATAAAATTTTGTTGGCGTGTTTCTGCGCCATCTAGTGAAATGTGTTAAATTTAAAACAGACCATACTGGGGCACGAAAAGCTTGTTTATTATTGAAAATTGAATTTCTAACTTTTAAACTAAAAAACAAAGCGCTTTTATATAGTTTCTGAATATTGTTCTATATTTTCATTAAAAATATTTTTACAAAAATGTTATCTTCGTAGAACACGACGAAATAAAATTTCATTCCCTAACGCTTCTCGTGAAGTTTCAATTTGGATGATATATGTCCTATACCTGTAATATCGAAACCGAAGGTTAGGTAATTTATAAAAATGATCTCAAAAGATATTTGTTTTAACAATCTCGGAAAGTTGTGTACCATAAGAATTTAGGTAAAACAACAGAATTAATAAACATCTTGTATTTACCATATTAATTGGATGTTGTATACTTTTTTCAATGTATATTTTTTATTTACGTTGAAAATATTAATATTTCTTCACGTTAATTAAAGCAAGAATTTGCACTAAAATAGAAGAAGGATGGTCGATGAGAAGTGTAGCAGATGAATTTGGAATAGGTAAGAGTACAGTAAGCAGAATATATAGGAAATGGAGAGAAGAAAGAAGTCTTTCGAGATCCGTCGGCACAGGAGCAAGAAAAATATCTGATGTATACCAAGATGAAGTGTTAGTTGCACATATGCATAGAAACCCTTTCGTACACGCTAAGAGTTCAATAAGAAATACAGGTTTCCCTGGATCTTTAGATTTTCCCGACGAATAAGGAATGCCGGTTTACATTCACGTGTAGCAGTGAACAAAACCTTTTAAGTCCTGCTTCGAAAGAACAAAGAATCGGCTTCGCTCTTATAGCATATGGGATATGACGCTTGGGATCAAGTTAATATTTTCGGTTCGAAAAAATATTTCAGTCGTCGTACAATGGACAAGTAAAAGTTTACCTGCCAAGAGGTACACGTTTTTCATGTTTTATATAAATAAAATTAAAAGGAATCCTCGATTTTCTGTCAACGTTTGGGGATGGTTATCATCGCGAGGTCTCGGAGTTGCGCACCACATTCGAAATCGCCTTAACTTAATGATTTTGTTTTCTAATGTTGAAGAATATATAAATATTCTTAATAATGTGATGATCGTTTTCGTCACACCATCTTATCCTGATAGGAATTTCATGTTTTTGTCTTTGTCCTGTTCATACCTCCGCAGCAACGAACTTGTAAGTGGTTTAATACAAATAATTATTGTTCTTGTTAGATTTTCCTAGTTATAGTGGAGATTTAAATGTGATAAAAACGTATGGGGTTTATTATGGCAAGACGTATTAATAAACAAAATCTTGTTCTAACTAATACAATTATTTCACATAGTACAAACGGCCTGGGAAGAAATACAAAAAAATTACGTCATTAATTTAATAAGATCAATTTCGCTGAAAGAATTAATGCAAATTTGATAGAGGCTGAAGGTGCGACTTACAAAATATTAATTTTAAAAATAGATTTAAGTTATTACAATGTTCACTAAAGGTCTTTTTTACTTTTCGTTGTTTAAATAAATATTACTTAAGAGTGTGAGCCCATTATAAATTGGTTGAAGTTTGAATACTGTCAAATTGACAAATAACATTTTTCATCTATTACTAATTTCAAATCATATCAATAGCTGTAATCTTGATTACAATAGTTAAAAAAATTGTTATTTTTCTCTGGCGAGGACAATATTGTCACGTATACCTGTAATATCGAAACGAACGTTAGGTAATTTATAAAAATGATCTCAAAAGATATTCATGTTTTAACAATCTCGGAAAGCCACTTGGGGGGTACTATTAGAATTAGGTGTAAACCATAACAGAATTTAATAACACATCTTGTATTTACCTATTAATTGGATGTTGTATACTGTACTCTCCGTGGCAAAGTATATTGAAAATTGTGTTATCGCCTTGAAGACATTAAACATTTCTTGTACTGCTTCAATTTGTATGGAATATAAAAATAAAGTGTCATTTTTATGTCAAAAATAGTTATGTCAGCTCTTGTCAATTTAATAGAAACGATAGTTTCATCTAACGCTTCTTAAGCGGTATTTAACACTACTATTTAAGGTTTAAACTAAACCACGTCCAACATAATCCTTCATACATACATACATAATCAAAGACCTCTTATACCCGAAGGTGTCGAGGTGTAAAGTTCTTTTAATTTAGTTCCACAGATTCAACAAATTCACGCCACTCTATCCTGTTTCTGGCTAGGGCCTTCGCCTCGTTCCATGTTTTTCCTCTTTTTTTCAGAAGTTCATCCGTACTGCTGTTCCACGTTTTTCTGGGTCGTCCTCTCGAGTTTTCCCGATTTTCCTTACCTCCCATACCCGCTTCACCTGTCTAGTTTCATTCATTCTGATCAAGTGTCCCCACCATTACAGTTTCTTTTCTTCTACTTCAGTTCTTAATGATTTTGTTGTCAGCATCTGTCTAATGCGTCACTGGATTGTAGTCGTTTTGTTTGTCTTTCATCAAGTATCCAATTTTCTGCTTCCATAGGTTAAGACTTGTAAGTATACTGCTTGATACACCGTCATTTTGTTCTTGTTGTTATCTCTTTTTTATTCAAAAAGTTTTTGTAGAGTGCATAATCCTTCAACTTATATTATATCTTCTCCAAGAATATCACAAAAATTACCATATTCTACTAATACTGTTTTTAAAGACGCTTGCGACACAACATACAAAATCAGAATGACAATATAATGTCATAATGACACTCAATTTCGCGCTTTTCATATTTCAAATTTCAAAAAGCAATGCCAGCGACACCTGGTGAAATGTGTGAGTACCAAAACTTTGACGACAGTACACGGGACCTTTTGCCGTATCTATAGTACGTTAGTATTATATTATCAATAATACAAATGATTATCGATAATGACACGAGATATGTTGCCAATTTTTCGCCAATCCGCGATTGCAGATAATCACAAAACCAAGATATTCTTTAGATTTACAACGAATAAAGCAATTCGCTAAATTAGGTAAGACATTTTGAGTTAATCTAACGAGTACTAATACATACAGGAAATGTCACCACTGACAAGCATTATGAGTTGCCTAATCATACGTTATACAATACATAAGCATAAAACACTGCAGGAATTAATACTATATATTTCAAAATTCCATAAGTTGTGACCATATCTAGTTTTCAGATCGCACTGTAAAGAGGATTATTATTTTTAACTGTCTGGTCAATATTTTATAGTTTCCCTGTATCGTGACATTTTCATCAATTTATGACAAAGGAAATGTAACTGACAAGCAATTTGCAATGAACAATCAACGATTAAAACCGGTTGCTATGGTAAATCAACAAAGGTGATTATCGCTTATTAATGAAAAAGCACGGTGCTTGATTATCACTTATTAGTCCAGTAGAGGTATAGCGAATTAATACATTATGAGTGTATGTAGTGCCGCGCTACACTAAAACTGACATTTGAAAGTGTAACGGTAAAAAATAATTTTTTAAAGTATATCTAGATGGCAGTACACTAAAGACAGAAAAGTACCGTTGGAAGATAGAACACTATGCGAAATTAAATAAAAGTTTGACTATGTGGTACTCGTAAGTACCACTGGGAGTGTGGATGACTTTCTTTCTTAAATAGGTATGGTAGTTAAAGGGTTAAACTTAACATATCTGTAAAAGGGAGTTTCAAATTTTGACGTTTACACATATTTTATTCATAATCACATTATAATAGAATTTTTATCCACACTTATAAAGGATATGAAGTGACCCATTATCCCTTATTGAAATAATGAAAAAATATGGACTTAAATCAATGAGTTTGTTTAACTTAACATTTATATTAATAGACATTTCGTTTTGCGCTCTTTCATATTTTTCTTCGTTTCCGTTAATAGCAAGCTTGTAGTTTCAATCATTCTTAGAACAAGTTATAGATCTTCTGAGAAACGACAAACTAGAAGAACCTTGAATTTTCCCTACAATAAGTACCAAGTTTATTACATACGGAGTCCTCCATATAACTCCTTACCACTGCAAAGCTTCCACCCACCATGCCGCTAATGGTGATAAGATCAGATCCTTTCTTAGCCAATAAAGTTGTTAAAGTGCGCCTCATACAGCGGCCACTTGTAGCTTCCGCATTAGTTTAAAAATGATTCTACTCTTGCCAATATGCTGATTCCAATAGGCTGAGAAGTACATTTTTCGGACAGATATTTTGGGCAATCGTGCTACACGTTTAATTTATTTCATTTAAATTGAGACCCAATTTAATGATTTTAGTACTAAATTTAATTCTTACTTCCTTTACGTGCGTTGCCGTAAAAATGAGACGAGTACGATTTAAGTCATATTTAAGTCCAACAAATATGTGTGAAAATAAGTTGTCAAAACTGTAATCTGCGATGTGTTAATATGTTTATTTACTTTTACGAAATTGCATATCGCGGACTGAGTTGCGTTCGCGCAACTCTAACTTCGGGGCCGATTGACCAACATAGTTATTTACATACCAAGTTCAGGAACACAATTTTCCAGCATGAGCGCGGATATAACGGATAAAGCCCGACCAATCGTAGCCTAGCTTTATTATTGGTTATGTTAATCAGATTCAAATCAATTTAATTTGTCAGCACGCTAGTAGCGGCCTAAAAGCAAACAAAACTTATATTATGTGCGCATGCTTCTCCTAACATTTCAAGGTTCTTCTAAAATGAAACTTTCAAGAATAGCAAATTCTAGTGTCAGGAAAACACGCCCACTATTCTCATGATATGACCATTCTCTCGATTTGGAGAATAGGGGTCCTTCAATAGTTGGCCGCTTTTTCCTAAAGGCGAGGAAAAAGAAACTTTAAACGTTTATATCTCCATAAATAATAAAGATATAGCAAAACAAAAAAATTCGCGTCCAATTTATAAAAATTCATCTATGTGGTTATACATATATGTATGTACCATCTTTGGCAAATTAAATGCGAATTTTTCAGAGAGGAATTTCCGTTTGCTAAATAAAGGCTATACTTTGAAGCAAATTTAATTTCTCTAAAAAAGAGTACTGCTTTGATGAACTTCTTTAGAGTAATTAAATTCACTTTAAAACAAAGCCTTTATTTACAAAATCAATATTCCCCGGTAAAAAAGTCACATTTAATTTGAAAAATGTTTCTGTTATCCATTGTGAAAATGTATATATAAATTGTTTGTTTTATGAAATTAATACATACATATCTATATGATAATATTATATATACAAGTTAGAAGTCATATGAAAATATTAAATGTATTGAATATTTTCTAAAATTACTAGGTAATATACCCTTATTCGTACTCATGTAGAATTAATAGCGATGTATATACGTTCCAAACTAACCGTGTTTTTGTGTAGCGGTAGCGTAAGGACCGTTCTATATGTTCGGACCGGTATTCCCCATTCCTAGTTGAACACATATTCAAGAATCCTTCAGTTACTAATTAAAACAATCGACCCGTATGCAATTCATTCATACTGCATATTTCCGAACTATACCGCTATTTTGATTATTTCTTCTCAACAAATAGTAAAAACACTTTTTCTTATAAAACAATTAACCTAGTGCAAACCTTAGTTGCCATTGATTACATTACTTAATTATTTCAATTCAAAGTTTTTTTGTTGGAAATGCCAGAACAACTTGTAATTTACATCAAAATTATCTAAAAGGAACAATAAAATATAAGTAAGATCAGTAAGCTTACTTGCGTGGCTATCCAAGAACTGATAAGTAGGAAGAGAAACATACTGTAGAAGTACCTACCTAAATACCAGTTCTAGAAGTCGTAATAAAGGTTTTGTAATTGGTCCTGACATCGTACCCAATGATAACACCAGCTTCCCATATATTTTTCCATAACCTCAAGAATAAAGATACGATATCTTCGATTATAAAACGATTCATTTTTACTTAGTCTCGAAATAGACCATCCTATGGTAAACACTTATAGTATCTTTCGCTATTCATTTATGTTTTTATTGTCTCTACTATCAGTTTTAATGTGATTTTGAAGTACATGTTTATATTTTACAGAAATTTACCCCTTAAGGACCCGTCCAATATACCAGATCCTTATGTGAAGTTGTACTTACTACCGGAACGTGCCAAGGACAGTAAACGTAAAACGGCTGTAAGTTCACTTTTTGGAGCATGAAAGTTATCGGCACATCGACTAGGGGAAAGATGCCCTAATTTGCTGTTTACGCTAAAATGAACTATCTGTTTTATGAATCATTGGTTCAATTTAGGAACCTCGATTCTTAAATTGGACCAAGGGGTACCTAAATTGCACCAAGCGTTCTTAAGTAGAACTAAGACAGAATGAAAGAATTGTTGAACAGAAACACTTTATTATAAAATATAAAATACAAACAGTAATAAAAAACGCAGTTCATCTTTGGTAAAAGTGATAATCACAAAATTTGACAAACCTTTTTGTCTATTAAATTTGCAGACAATCACGAAAGAAAAGAACTAAATGTAGAAAATACTCTACCTTTCCATTATAGTACAAAATATTTAACATATTTCTTACCGTTGTGCAAATATTCCTTAGATTTCTTCGCCGCTAATTTACATAAATACATGTAGAATGACACATTAGTAGAGTGGACCAATTCGGAGCGAAAGCAGAGGCGTGAATACACTTTCCTGCTATTATACGTGCACACACGATAACCGTGGACAACATACTAAGTAATCGTATGTGCGATGAGGCACGCGGGAACCAATTTGTTAGTCACGCCCCTGCTTTCGCTCCGAATTGGTCCACTCCTCAAATTAGCATACAGCATATTACAGCACAACTACTTGTATAAGTGACAATTACAGTTAACTGTTATCGGCTCAATTCGTGTTGTACAACAAATGATTATAAGATGGCGTAAATCTCAATGACGGAAACAAGACCATTAGGACACTGGTCCAATTTAGTTGATGGTTCAAATTAGAGGATCTTTCCCTACCTGTGTAATAGATTGTTGCATAGATCTACCGTTGGTAACATTTGTGCGATTAAAAGTGATACGCCTCAACCACTACTGATTATGTAGTAAATTAAATTACACTTCTCTTTCAGGTTGTAAAGGATAACTGTAATCCTATGTTTGATGAAAAATTCGAATATTTGATATCGCAAGGTGAATTAAATAGCCAACAGCTTGAAGTCACAGTGTGTACACAAAAGCAATTATTCTATACTAGCTCCAATGTAATGGGACAGGTGTGTATTTTTGAATTATTTCATATAACAACAAAATATTATTAAAATTTAAAACTATATAAAAATATTATTAAACTATTAAAAAAATATATCAGTTGAAAATATTTAATTTGATACAATAAATACTAAATAATTCTATATTAAATTAAATATAATTAAACGAAACCGTTTTTTCTTCAGTAATAAGATGTTGAATTTCTTGTCGCTTTAGTGCTAATTGTTGAACGGTTGCTTTATTTTTTATACTAAGTTTCGATATTGACGATAATTTAATTTTATTTATCATATAATTTGAATTACATATTTTCATATTCTTAGAAAAATGCTTACCATTTGTACTACGATAGTACAAATGTAGCAGTGCAGTCTTCTTAAATTACAGACAACATAATTGATGTTGTTCCATCTACATATTGTCTTTTTAGATTAATGAAAGTCTTGTATTTAGATTTATCTTGATGAGAAAAATTATAATTTGGTATAACATATAAAAGTGAGAATGGAATTTTTGTAAATTGAAGTAAATTAATTATAAATAAAATATATGAAAAGTAAAGTAAAGTGCAATCGAGAAAACACACTTTTTAACGTAATATTTAGTCGAAAACAGAACCTATGCTGAAGTAGAAATGAGTAAGAATGTTAAGTACTATATATCAAAGAAACCTTGTTGAACTAAAGTGATCTAAATTCAGTCTTGGAACGATCTATGAGAGTTTAAAACCAGTGTTATCTTTTGAAAATAGGATATGCAGTAATTTCAGATTACAAACATCTGATCAAAAATGTACGCAAATATTGTGCAAGTAGAACAATATTTTTAAATGTTAACACTAAATAAGGCGGGAAAATTGACACCATGGAATCCATTAGCAGCGTGTAAACGCGGATGGAGAAAATCGCGGGTCCAGCTAGTATACAATATACAGTCATAATACAGAGTGATTGGTGAGAATGGCTTATTAAAAGTATTATACAAACGGAATGGAATTTTAAAACAAAATTTTGCAGTTGGATATGGTTGAATATGAACTATCACCTGAAAATATTTTTGAATAAATATCACTACCGGTTAACCGGAAGTGGGCATCAACTTCGATTTTTTAAATAGCATGCTATAAAATAAATTACAGATTCAGCTTCTACGATAAATTTTACACATATTTTACATTTATTCATATTTTATATTTACATACCCTATACCTAAATACCATTCCTTCCGAGTTATTCGCAATTAAAGAGAAAAAGGTAGGAGTAAACAGACGAATGAAATTTTGTATACGCACAGCTGATATTGTGTAGTTATACAACATTTGTTTCTTTTGTGTAACATTATACAGGGTGTTTAAAAACTTATTTGCTTTTAAATAAGTTCAATCTGCGGAAAGTAGATTTTTTTAATAGAAAGGTATATATTTTATTAGATATTCTGATTCTACAAAATATTCTCTATATTAGATGTTCCTATACCCTATTTCCTATACTATAAAATGGAAGGTGAATATGTTTTAAAATGTCGTTCCGATTGTATAATATAGTTTTAATAGGCAATTCTCATCAATCAAACTGTATATTAAAATTATGCTCAGATATATATATTGCAATGTCTATTATCAGTTAATTTGTTAAAATCCGAGAATAGTACAGGATAAAAAAGAAAAATATCTAGTTTTAGAACATCAAGAAGTGTTTCCTTTCTAGACTCATACTAATCAATAAGAAAATGTCCGCTTTTATATATTTATAGAAGATTTCATATGTTATTTTTTCTAAATACCTATGTGGGTTCTATACATGATTGTTTCTTTGCAGGTTATAATCGACTTTTCCCAGTGTAACTTAATGCAACCCCTAAGTTCATGGTTTGACTTACAACCTGAAAAATAAAATCTTAATATCTAAAGTGATACAGTAAATATCCTATATAATATATACCACTTATTTATTCGTTTAACAAGCTTTTTATACTTTGGTTATAGGGATTTAATTTAGTGCATTGTTTGCAAATATATGTAATAAAATTCTTCATAATTATTAAAACAATATTGTCTTATAAGTTTTAATCCTTTAAATCCCTTCTATCTTGCACAGATGTGCTATTCTGTATTAAATTAGGACATGGCTAGAAACGATGAAGCTATAAGCCCTAAAGAGAGCACCTTCGGTCAAATACCAAGAACTGCTCTGTTAGAGCAAGGAAAGAACCAGGATAGAATATTACGACACCTACAGAACCAATCTTCCCGAGTACTGTAAAACCATCAAAAAGTCTATCGTGAAGGAGAGACTATGAAGGCACTTAAAAGGCTCTAGAAGTACCAGACTTCATTGTTAAGGACCACCTTAGCAGTAGTTGGTGATGAATGTGATGTTTATATCTAAACTGGACAAGGAGACGTACGCCAGTACAAAAACTTTCAGACCAATTGTCTTAACATCACATCTTCAAAATATTTTAGAAAAATGATTAGAAAGGCACATTTTTGGAATAAGTCGCCACTGTGTACACTCATTTATAAAAAACAATATAAAAAATTGCGCTAAACTTATCATAAATATGGTAGTTAACTTTAACGGGTCGATAGCCGCAGTGGTTAACCGCCTGACTATCGTTGTGACGGAACGATAGGAGGCGGGTTTCGATTCTCCGGAGAGATGGTGACATGTTTCTCGAAGAATTGAAATCCGGATCGACTTACTTCGCTGTTGGGAATAAAGTGATTAAAAATTTTTGAAAGGTCATAAAAGTTAGAAGAAAGTTTTAACGGGTCGATGGTCGCAGTGGTTAGGCGGCTGACTATTGTTGTGAGAGGACGATAGGTGCCGGGGTTCAATTCTCTGGAGGGACGGTGACATTTTTTCAGAGAGTTTAATCCCGGATCGACTTGCCATTCGCTGTTGGGAGCAAAGTGATTAACAGCGCGGCATCATAAAAGATATGATGCTTCAAAAATTTTTTAAAATACACCGCAAGAGTTCAGTGATAGCCAGACAAGTAATACAGCTTACGGAGACTACTATTTTTATAAGAAACGGCCGCCAATACGAATTTGGGCAAAATATTAGTAACAAAACGGCAATTTTTGAATTTGTGCAGTCTTTGAAGCTGTGAGGTAGAGGAATATCTGCTGTTTGTTTTGTTTGCAAATTAATAATATGTTTCCAAAATCGCAGCATGCATTTATGTAAAAATAATCTATCAAGTATAGAATATTTTATTCTGGGTATTCCTCAGGGTTATATATTGAAGGCATTGTTGTTCTTGATGTACGTAAAAGATTTTTTCTCTTTGTGTTAAGGAATCAATATCGATATTGAACGCGCATGACAGTACATATATTTCGACTAAGCGCATCGATAAGGGTAATGCATGTTGAGCGTTCTTCCCAAAGTGTTGCTAAGCAATGGTTTAGCTCTAATAAACTTACTCTGAACTCATCCGAAGTCCGATCTTTGTTATATGCATTTTGCGGCACAACCATGTATCAGCATATCTTGCATATGTGAAATTTCTGGGAGTGTAATTAAACCAAATGCTTAAGGAAGAATATCACGTGAGTATTTTGTCTAATAAATTAAATAGAAACGTTTTCTTATTAAGATTTTGTGACATTAATGTGTCCAGTGATGTGTTGGTTTCAACATACAACGCATCGTCACTCCATTCCTTGCTGTCATGGGATAACGCTACTTTTTTTTTAGTTCTTTAAGGAAAGGCAATTCGCTTCGTAAATGGTATTCAAATCAAAAATTGGTGGCATCGTATTGACGTTGTATGGAAAAATAACTGGTTTTAGTCTATACCTGGGTATTTTATTGTCGTAGTTATGACAACTTCATCTATATATATTGAAGGGCGTTATTGATGCTGTAACTAAGAAAAAATTAAGACTTATTCCACAGAAAGAACATAAGAAATTGATAACAGAGAAGATCAAAGTTATGTCAAGCATAAAACGGCAATTATATGAAGCCTCTATAGCAAATAGAATAGACAAACACGTTTACACTCATTATTGTAGCCGATTAAAAGAAGAAATTGTAATCTCCAAAAAAAAATACTTTCACAGCATATATACTAACTTCTAAAAATTAGATCAGAGCAACGTGGGACGTAGTAAATGGCATTCAAGGTAAAAGCAATCCCAAAAGTACAACAATAACAAACTTGAGAAAAGAATCAATGGAAGATATAGCAATATTTAACGAAATGAATAATTACTTCATAAATGTCTGTAATAACAGTGTAAACGTACATATATGACTCCAACCTTTATAACCTTTATAATATAGAAACTACTTCCAATACGTTTGTGTTGTTCTCTACTACACCAGAAGAAGTAAGACAAAGATGTAAGACAATATATGAGTTAAATATTACAGGAGCAGTAGGGGCTGATGAAGTTCCAACTACATTACTGAAATGTTGCGCTGAAATTCTGTCTGTGCCTGTATCCCATATAGTGAATCTGTCGTTTGCAACGGGAATATTTCCGGGCAAGCTAAAGCATACTCTTGTAAAGCCGATACATAAAAAAGGAGAAAAGTCTAAGTATGAAAATTACAGACCTATAGCTCTAATATCAAATTATCTAGAAAAGTACAAGGTTTTAAGTAATTATCAGAATGGATACCTGAAAGGCAGATCAACGAGCAGAGCATTATACCAATTGATAGAAGAGGTGTATGGTAGATGGAATAAATAGTAAGAAGAACAGTCGGCATGTTCATGGACTTAACTAAAGCATTCGACTCCGTAATTCTTGGAATATTAATTTGTAAAGCAGAAAACATGGGATTTAGGGGTGTGATCTTCATAATTAACAAACAGAAAGCAAAACGTTGTTGTTTATGGTGAACGAGGCGAAGAACTTACTTCAGATTGGGAGAATACTTCATGTGGGGTTCCACAGGGTTCAATATTGGGGCCATTATTGTTTCTGTTATATGTAAACGATTTAGGTACCAAAAGTTACTAAAAACTTAATGCTGCTTTTTGCTGATGATTCCAGAAATGCAATTGCATTGAGAAAAGAATCAATGGAAGATATAGCAATATTTAACGAAATGAATAATTACTTCATAAATGTCTGTAATAACAGTGTAAACGTACATATATGACTCCAACCTTTATAACCTTTATAATATAGAAACTACTTCCAATACGTTTGTGTTGTTCTCTACTACACCAGAAGAAGTAAGACAAAGATGTAAGACAATATATGAGTTAAATATTACAGGAGCAGTAGGGGCTGATGAAGTTCCAACTACATTACTGAAATGTTGCGCTGAAATTCTGTCTGTGCCTGTATCCCATATAGTGAATCTGTCGTTTGCAACGGGAATATTTCCGGGCAAGCTAAAGCATACTCTTGTAAAGCCGATACATAAAAAAGGAGAAAAGTCTAAGTATGAAAATTACAGACCTATAGCTCTAATGCAATTTCGCGGACGCTGCCCATAGCAGCGGCCGTAAAAGTAAATAAACAAATTAAGACATATTTGACATATTTCATCATTTATTGTCAATAAAACAGAGTATTTTGTGTATTTATTACAAACCTTTCGGATACATATTAATATTAATTGTGCAATTTGTATTATTAGTAATATTTACACCAGAAGCAGTAAAATCTAAATTTTTATTTGAATTATAATTTGAAACCGTAGCAGTGATTTCATTTTGATTGTAAATACATTGTGATGAAGTACCGGATATTGAATTAGCAATTTTATTTTTATTTTCTATAGAATCTTCAACATACGATTCGGCCACAGTAGCAAATTTCCAGCCACCGTGGCGCTTAAGAACTGATATTGTAGCACCACTGTTAGCAAGGAGAGTAGCAGAGCTCCTCCTAAAACGATGGCCTGTATATTGCTCACTGTTCGGCAACCCCAAATAATTTGCTATCAAACACGGTATTTTCCCTATGCTATGTACCCCAATAACTTGTACATAGCATCTTCCTTGTATCTCAAAAAAAGCCTATGACAGGTAACATATTTCGGACGAAGAGCAATATATTTGTGATAAAGTCTTATGTAATCTGGATTTGTGATTGTAAATGTGCGGTTTATGTCCGTCTTCGTATCAGGAACAGTAATTATAAGAATATTGCTGGTGTCTTGAATGTTGTCAACGGTTCCATTGTTAACACTTTAGACTTTTTGGCTTTATAGCCTACTGCTTTTTTCTTCAAAAACGGAATTAATTTTAAAAATGTCCTTATATCAATCTGTTCCTTTATATTCAGCATGCTTTTAAGCATGGAGTACAAACTCCATAAGCTGGAACTTTTTAGGGCCGCCGATTTTTGCATAAAATATGCCAATAGTACGTTTTCGCTCACAGTTTTGACCTTCTTAGCGTTGCACCAGACCTTAAAATCGTTGTAACATTTTTCGTATTGCCTCTTCGATCTTTCGGGTATTAAGAGGCCCGACTACCAGCTGATCGTTCGAACCGTCGACAGAGACAAAATTTTAGAATGAGATAGAGAATTCGCAAACGTATACATTTGTTGGTGTTGGTTGCCGATATGCAAGGCGTATATATTGTAGTTTGAAACGAAGCTGCCATCTGTTGATTGACCTGGGAATGTTTGAATTAAATCATAAAATACCTATGAAGATATTTTGGAAAAGTTATAAAATCCCATAATTAAATTGAAGAAAAATGAAAACCAAAAATACAAATTTTATAAATTAAGTACATTTTACTACACAACAAGTAATAGAAAGACATAAGCAACTAATTATTTATCTTTTTCTTATTCTATGCAAGAATATAACAAAGTAAAAAACTCTTATTTGTATGTATTTTTACTAATAAAATGTGACAAAGAATTGTACGATGTAAGAAGTAAATTTATCAAAAAGTTTCTGATACAGTTGAAAACTAAAGTTTAGCAAGTCAACTCATATGTGAGGCATAATAAAGAATGGAATAAAAACACGAAATTGTAAATAAGAATATGTTTATTGAATACATCTTTTATTGCTTTTACAAGCGACCTATTTTGTAATTACTCTAGCATTTATTGCAAAAACAGGAAAAGGTGGCAGCTCTGATCAAAGTAGAAATTGAAATATATAAACATAAGTCTGCATAAGTCTCTATTACGACTTTGACTTAAAAAGCTGTCAAAAGCAATTATTATGAATTACTAAATACTTGTGGGGCGAGCATAGTCTAAGAAAACAGAAATATAAATATCTGCTGTACAAATGAAGTAAATCATGCAAAAGAACATTATTACTTAAATGATTAATGAAGAAAATGTGCATTATCATAGCACAAATTTGTTTATGATCAGCAGATGACATCGAAGTATTTATCATAATAATTAGAATAGGCAAACACAAGTTTATGTCATCGACAGATTGCTATAATTTAAGTTCCATTTGGTTATTTCATATGTTATCAGAAATATTTTTTCATCCCCAGAAATTTTCCAAAATAGTTCACTATGTATGTAAAATTCCTTGCAGTTTATGATGATGTTTGTTGGATCTGTATTTCTTCAGATTTTCTGAAAGAAAGATACATATAACAAAAAATATCAAAATATTACTTTTTAAAAGAAGTAATACGCTTAAGTTTTTCCTCACCATTTATACGAATTGTGTTTTCTGTTTGCTATTCCAATGGGCAGCTAATATCAAAACTATATTAAAATTTACCTATGGTTTTGTAGCAGATCCGTTGTATATTTGCTGAAAATAAATAAAATATGATTTTCACACATCAAAAAGGTAAACTAACTTACTATTTTGACGTAAAAGAAAACTACATTGGTATGTATAGCAATGTAGACCTTTTTCTCCTCTACCTTCTCCACAACCGTTGTCCACAACCTTCACAGATAAACACTAATATACAGATTCACACGTTCACAAGAACAACTGTTACATTTCACATTTTTTAGTTACATTGGTTACATACATATTTTATGTTTTGTTACCAACTTAAATGTTAAAGCCAATCAAGGCGGTACATTTAAACTAAAATAAACCTGCAATAATATGCACGAAGGTGGTCACTTCATAACACTTTACTTCTGTTATTAATCTATTTAATCAACCTTACTTTACATAACTTCATAAATAAAATACATGTATGTAATCATGGCACAATTGCCCCATAATTATCATACATAATATATAATGTGTGATACCTGTAGCCGACTCTAAAACCCTAAAACAGCATAAGCGCGGGAGATTCAAAAATCTGAACTACATATTTAAAAATAAATTAAAAACTGTTCAAAATAGAATAAAATAAATAATTGTTTAAAACAAATTTTCATAAAAAAATAATACCGTCACGTAAATACCACTACAATGAATATGTATACTTGTAAGTACCAACACTCACAAACAAGGAGCATACGAATTGCAAATATCAAAACGAGAACATCAAATTATACGTTGATATGTTGATATAGATTATAGCCGGAAGGCTAGAAAAAGAAAAACTATGACAATATTGGGGAATTCCAAGAAATGTAGACTGCAAGTATATAGTGCAACTTGAATTTCAAATACAACGAATATCCATGAATTTATTAATTAACACGTTATAGGCAACTTATCAAGCTTTCGTGTTTAGTAATAAAACAATAATTTTTCCTTCAGGCGCCTCTAATTATTGAAGAATTTTTTTCCTCTTGAGGGCGCCACCCATCAACGACTATTATCCTATTCATTAAAATTGCATATATCTTTCTAATTTATGTGATTTAATAATATTTTCATGCCTAAATGTATCTAACAATTCATCCTATACCGTTTTAAGCAGCAACTTTCATTATTTTTCCATTATTTCTCAAAACTGATTTTAAACTTCTTGTTTTACAGCATTGCCATATCTACATAATTCTATAGATAATTTGCTTATTTTTTTAGACTGTAATTTAAAAATTGGGCTTCATAGCCACATTTCTACAGATATTTTATAACTAGATATACAATTTTGGCTTTTAATATTCAATATTAACTTCACAGTTTCTTTTCCCGTTTGCCTTGATACGGGAATCGAAATTACGCCATTAATTTTTAGATTTAATTGCTGAAATTTACTATGAGCATTCAAAATACGTCTACACATGTGGCTATGAAGCCCGATTTTAAAATACGTTTTAAATAAATTATAAAAATAAAATATTATGGAAAAAGTTAAGTGTGGCAACATCGCCGGATGTCAAACGGTAGTCGGGCCTCTTAAGTTAGAAACTGCGAAATTGGCAGCACTTTTTATATCCGGAGGAGTTCCAGATATAGAAATATTATCACTTTCAGAAGTTTCAGACATTTTACGACTTATTTTGACAACTATTGAGTATTTGTATTTTATTCTAGTCGTGTCATTTCTATGACAACGCATATAAAGTAAGTCACTTTGAAATTGGCAATAAAAATATTCCGATGTGTGTAAATTTATATAAAACAGTTTTTGCACGGTTGCCCAAAAAATGTTGTGTATATCTCGTCCGCGAAAACCTTTAACGTACTCGAGATTGTCCTACCTCGGCCGCAAGCGGCCTCGGCGACAATTTCTCTCTGCGTACGTTAAAGTGTGTTTTCGCGGCCTTGATATACAAATAACTATTAAGGTTGCTTAGTTATACATGTATTGACATAATCTCACTTGGCCTAATTTGAACGTATTGGTGCTACTTTCCAAAGAATTATTTTTCCGTTTGTTTGCGGTTGGTAGACCTCAGACAATTTTTTGCGAAATGCCTTTTTCCGCATGAATGGCAATTTGTATTTCTGGTAGAACATGTTTATCTTTTTTTATGCAAAAGGTTTCCATAGTTCCTCATTTTCGTTTATTTTATTTTTGTGTCTAACTCGTCAAGAGAATTTAACACAAGACGTCTTAACTAGAATAGTAACAGGAGATGATTCTTGGGTACACCATTGGGACCCTCCCATGAAACAAGAGCCCATACAATAGAGAAGTTTCACATTTTTTTCTTATGTCTTAATTTAGTGGTGCTTATGCCCAAAACATACGTTGTACTCGTATACATAAAAAAAATTAAAAAATAATAACGGAGTTATAATCGAAATAAGTTTGTTCGGCGAGAGAGGCTATATAGATAACGATACCTTGCAATGAGGCTGTCGCAATGACGTCAGTAGCTCAGAGCGAGCAGATTGCGATCCACATTTGCGTATGTATATATTGTTTCAATATTCTAGTTTCGTTTCTGGTTTGTTTTCTGTGGTGTTAACTAAAAAATATAAAGATAGAGAAATATAAGATAAAAATGTCGGCGCGAAAGTGGTGTTTCGTACCAAGGTGTAATAATACAAACAAATACAACACCGAATAAAATATTTATTACTGTTCCAAAAGACGATAGAAAGAGACAAAAATGGTTTACGGTAGCAAGACGAAACATTTCTGAGGTATACAAAATATCTACATTGTAATTGCGAGAATCATTTTAAGGCAACTATCGGAAATTTAATGCATATTTAATTTCATTTTATTTTAATATAATAAATGTCATAAACGACACCACCTGAGGTGAAGGACTACCGAACGCTAAACACATGGAGTTAAGGTAGGTTTTCGAAAGCGCGAGCGAGCGAGCGAACGACAAATTTTCGTTCGCGTGGATGTGTTTTCGAAGACGCGATAAGACTCCACCCACACAATTAGTCATTACGTTTTTCAATGTCTGTGAAGAAGTGAGTTGGGCGTTTGTAGATACTGTTTACATTTCGTTACATTTCAATAACCTCCTAATTAACTCCTTCTAACCTAATTGCAAATATATATTCGTACGGTTCTTATCGTAGGAAAAAAATGCAAATGTATATGGTTGTAAAATTCAGGTAAAATTGAAAAACCCGGTGATTGTGGTTAAAATATTTTTATTTTATTCCTAGACGTGTTAGCATCTCTAGTTGGTCACAGAATATTATAATAGAAAAATGTCTCAAAGTGAAGATTTTGTTGAGTTATTAGTTGTCTTCCATTTACCGTAAATATCCGTTTGTATCACATCATTTCAGTTGTGACGTCATGTTAGATCATTGCTTTTAGTGGGATTATTTTGATACAAACTGATATTTGTTGCTCTTGGTCCCCCTTGCCGATCAGGCACCACCTTAGGAGGTAGAGATTTTTGATCAGATAGGTGAAGGGATACGATTATCAACCATTTTTATTTTTCCGGTGTTATTTTCACGTTGGTTAACGTATTTATATTAGTATTTACCTCTAGAATTTTATATTTTATAAATTTCAACCAAAAAACTTGCGTACTTAGTTGTTCTTTTATATAATACATCTAGTGTGATCTACAATTTCGTAAAATGTATGAAATAATTAAAGCAAATAAACATAGATCTAATACAAAACTAAACAACTCATAACTTTACTACTATCCCCACTTTAAAATTTGAATAAAGTGCGGCATTCTCATTGGTAGTCGCGTGCGAAATTTCGCCTGAATCGCTTCCCAGGCAATTCAAATCAGTCGCGTGCGATTTCGTCGCGCCAAAAGTAACACCGTCTCTGATTGGTTGAATGAGCTCATCGCTCGCTCGCTCGCCCTTTCGAAAACCTACCTTTACTCTAAATTGTGTCTAAATAGAGAACTATTTCTATATTACAAAATAAAAAACAATAAAAAGCTGAAAAGTCCATAAAATATGTTTTTATAATGTATTGTTGTATAATAAATAAATAACGTGCCATCGAAAAAAAAACATAATTAGGGTAGACTATGTAAATGTTTTTGATCGTTGCTTTAGCCACTATCACATAATGACATTTATTACTTGACATTTTATTGTAACTTTAGTTTATATAAGTTTTATAACCTCAAATTAAATGTCAAGGAATAAATGTCATTATGTGAAAGTGGCTAAAGTAACAATCCATTCACATAGCCTACTCTAATTATGATTTTTTTCGATGTGTTTATACAGGGTGTAACAATAGTGCGATATTCTTCCATATCTCCTTTGTTATGCAAAATACAGCAAATTATACGATATACAGGGTGTTTAGTTTGCCCGTAACCACCAGTAACTTTACATTTTTAAATGGAACACCCTATATATGATCAGATTTTTGAATTGCCTAAGGAATTTTAAGGCAACTTTATACAGGATCATATTCAATTATTTTCATTAGTTTACAAGATATCGGCATTTGTTTAAAAATTTTGACATTTTGCTCTCTTCACAACAATGCCATTATACCGAAATAATGGCATTGTTTCGTATAGTTTTTTTCGTATAGTTCCAAAATTAAAAATATATAGTCTATCTTTATAATAAGCCTACATAATGCTTACATAGTGTAGCTTCAACGGTTATGTTGTGAGAAGTAGTGTATTTGTTGTTTAGTTTATTTATTATAGTCTTCGTGACCTACTTTATAGACATGACTTGAATCGTCTGTTTTACTTTTGTTTTGTATAAAAAAAACTTTTTATTTATATATTTTATAATCTCCATTTTTATAATCTCCATCACACTGCTTCTCATCATAATTTAATCGCTACGATAACATATTGCCTAGGTGTTATAGATGGACATCATTTTAATTATGAAAATTCCACATGTTAAAAAAGAAGTGTCACTTCACAATTTTGTTTTTACAGATTACTTTTATATTATCAAAAATTCTAATTAAGAGTTTGTAACGTCCAACATTTTTCTAATGATATAAGGTGAAGTATAATTCAATGGTACAATCCTCTTAAGACTTATTTTTAGGTTTGTTAGTTTTTCATAGGCTACATGCAATGTTATTTAAAGCAAAAATGCTTAGGAAAGTCGCGGTGCAAATTGGATAATTTTTTTATGTTGGAATATTTCGATTATTTACCAACTGTGTGGTCCCTGTTCTTAATAAGTAAGAAGACATTTATAGTAATTTTAATTTTTTACAGGAAGTCGTAGTTATGTGTGAAGACTTTAAGGTTAAAGAATAAAACAAAAATTGACAAACATTTTTCTTTTCAATTTATTAGATAACAATATAATTTCATATACAGTATTTATACGATTTTAATCGCTATTACAAAGTACTTCTTTCGCGTATAGTTTACCAAATCGAAAAAATAGAGTAGAGTTCGAAACCACGAAAATACAATTTTTGTTAACATTACCTTTTTTAATATCACATCGTTTAAAAAAATTACATCACATAGTTAACATAAATGTATCGATATTCATAAATAAAATTGTTAACAAATATATTAGTTTTAAATAAGATAATAATTTGTATTTTCTTCATAGTTGCACCCACATTTACTGAAATAATTAATATTGTATTCAAATTTGAACAGAAACTTGATTTATGTTTATACTGCAATTTGTATCAAAATAGTTGCCATGTTTATATTATTGTTTTAATATCCTTTCTATTGTATTACAATTTTTGTATATTACATATAAGCACAACATCTATGCAGAACATACTTCAAGACTAACATACTACATAATACATACTATAATAAAAGTTAGTAATAAGGCAATACAATTATACAGACACACACACACATGTATATATATTATAATTACATAAATGTAAATAAAAAAAAATAGTGGCATTCAAAACGATCATCAACAGATGAAATTCTGTTAGACAGATAAAGTCTCCAGGTCATCACTTACTGTTCAAACATTAGGATCGCAATGATAGCTTGCGATTTGATGAAAATGTTGTCCGAAATGATCAGTTGTCTAATGAATTTGCAAAACTATATCTGAAGCATCTTTTATTGCCGAGTAGAATGACAATAAGCAACATCAATAAGATATTTTCTTCTATTTTGATGTTGCGCATGTTGGGAGGAAACAATTTCTTTTACTAAAGAGGAAGGAGTGCCAGAATTTAATATTCTATACAAAAAAAAACAAATGTAACTTTCTTCGTCTTTAATTATTACATATACCTTATTATTTAACCATTAAATATCTTTATGCGAAATTATATGACCGCATCTCACATCAAAAGTAAATCTAGACATGAATTTTGTAAAACGTAAACTTTATACACACCAATTTGATCTAAACATATAATTTATATCACAAAATTTGAGGTGAGAGAGAACTAAACTGTCACAGAAAGCTTCCTTGATCTGAAGATTCCTTAAAGTAAAATATTCAATGAATTCATTAAACGTATATCAATATTAAATATGTAGGAGTTGCAATAATCTTAAAGGTCAAATCGCAATAAAGCAACACTATGCTATACTGCACTATACGACACTCGATTGGCAAATATTATTTTCGTTGTTTCATAGCATAATAACCGCACTAGGGCGACGCGACACTATACTGCAGTACACGACACGACGTAAGATATATTAGAGATTTACCTAAAGGCAGTCGATCAAAGGTAGCTACAGTCGAATTTTTGGATCTTGTCCGTTACGTCATGAGTAATGTCAGTATGAATCGACTCATACGTCATGTTGACATTTCTCTCTAATATACGTAAAATGTCGGTGATGAATATTTTACGTATATCTGTGTTTAATTACCCTGTTAATGACGTAACGGACAAGATCCAAAAATTCGACTGTACAGAGGATACTTGGATCTTCTTGTTTGCCCAAGCTTTGACAGCTGAACGTTATTTAAGCCTGTTTTAGATTATAGTATTTGTTGGACAAACTTTGTTTGAGAATATTTATAATCGATAGTAATAAATCTAATTCAATTCTAAATGATACCAACAACGTGTACATACTTATCTCGGCAGAAGAAGAATCGGAGGAGGTTAGGTGCGTAGGTGTGCACTGTTAGCTGTGTTTTGTGTCGTTCTGCTTTTATTTAACAGTTTTGTAAGTTGTACTATACAATGTTTGTTGTGTCTAGTACCAGTATATTCTCTATCAGTTTCTGCGTCTGAATTTGCATATATCGTCTACCTAAGTTGCCGGTTTAATAAGTAAAATCCACATTTATATTAGTTTACTGAAATTTATAAATCTTTTTGCGCCGTACTTGCGTTCCAGTTTCTTTTCCATCTTAATATTTATATTTTTTTTCTTTTTTTACGGAAGACTTGTTTTATACATAAATATTCCTTTTATTTTTCCGTGGTCTTCTCTCTGTCATTGAGTCACCAAGACGGGCCCCTTGGTGTGAAGCGTGTTATTCCTTTTTTTCCTTCCCTTTCATTTGTTCTAAACTGATTTTACACAAGACTTGTTTTAAATTTTAATGCTTGACACTGTTATAACATGCCTATGACGACTAGAAGTAGAATCGCTAATGAGACAGGAAAGAGCACTCTATCTTTTAAATCACCATCCACAGATTTGTCCTCACTTATAGCGTCAAATCATAGTTATGTTGCAGTAGTACATGATAACGAGGAAACGAACTACTTCGAATTGGATGTGGTGGGAGATCTACGTAACAAGCTTGCACGGACAGAGTTTGAATTGTCAGAACTTCGAGACGAAAATTCGAAACTTCATGAAAAATTGCGGGGACTGTATGATAAACTCGATGGAAAACAAATCGTTATTAATAATCTACAAGCAACGATGGAAAAGCTCACTGACAATATAAACAACAAGAAACTTATGGTCAATACCGAAATTCAAACAGATCTGATGCAAAGCTGTGAGAAATCAATTCAATGTGAAGTTAAAGTTAAAGAACGAGAAGTACAAACAACTGCGGAAACTATAACCGACACAGAGAGAAAAA